>JAWZYV010005020.1:0-600709 GCA_038373885.1 Cheiracanthium punctorium | reverse complement strand
ATCACAATTTCCCCTTCAACGACAGATAACCGTGACGTCAATAAACGTAACTGTCACTCGATACTCCAAATTTTGTCACGCAAACTTTTTTAACTCTCGGAAATAAAATGGAACTGAAAATAGCAAGAAATCGCTTTAAAATGAGGGAACGGGTGGATTTTCAGATTTTTAAAGCAGCACAGATTGTCTTCCATATTCTTATACGTAATTACAAAAAATTTCAAACGGATCGCACAAACTGTGTAGATGTTATTACGCTTTTTCTGATCAACTTTGTAATCTTTTTGTAGTAATGGCAGTAAAAGTTGTATCTTCGAGCACGTTAGCCAGAACTGGTAGAGTCAGTGAGTTAGGATCCAGAGGAGTAGGGGGGGGGGGAGATGATGTAGATCACATATTTCATATTAATTTTCATTTGTTTTCTTTTTCTTAAATTTAATCTATTCAAGATCAAGCATTCTAACTTATTTTTCAGTTTCACTACTTCGGTTTCAAAGTAACTAGTATTTTTGCTTTTCTCGCATGCAATAGCTTTTAATTATATTTTATCTCAGTCCCCTTGAAGCTATTCTGTGCTAAAAAATAGATTATATTACGTCACATTTGCCCGTAGGGGCTATTGGGGGGGCTAATTGTACAGGGCAATTATGCTATGCTATCTCTGTGCTCCTTATTAACTGTCATCCCCAAAACCGAATAACGCTGACACCCATGGAAGTTGAAAGTGCTCTCTGCTATTCTAAGATGAAAATTTAGGATCAATTCGGAACTACTGCTGCCATCTTTTGTTCACACATAGAAACAGAAACCAGAGTACAAATGCAGATCAAATTGCGCAATCCTTTGTTTCAATCAACTCACAAGCAGGCCGCAGGCCCGTGCTGGGTGCCTTGAGAGGACGGTGGACAAAGGATGATGAAGGCACTTTCCATAGGCGTCGGCAACATAGAACAAGGGGGGGGGGACTTGTCCCTCCCTGGATTTTGCATGCCCTTTTTGTCCCTGTTTTTTCTTCTTCTTTTTCTCTCTTTCCATCATAGTAACCGTACGGTGTAGAAAATCTAAGTAATCTTTGCCAATCCCCCCCCCCTCCCACACACACACCGGGGAAAATATTCTGTTGACGCCCATAGCGCTTTCATAATCTTATCTTATATATAATAAAATCCGAGAGTAAACATTGTATGTAACTATGTAGGTAGGTTTGTGACCACCGTTCTTCTTGCGCGCGTCTCTCGCTCGCATTGCGCCGAGACGGTGGGTCGCAGACCTACCGAATTTTGCATACGGCTTCACTAGGACAGATCCTAACATGCCTCGGAGTGATTTTTTCGAAATTCCAATTAGAAAATGTTTTATTTTATGTTTTGTCCGATTTTTAGCGATTTTTCTCGCATAATACGTAATAACGCCGGTAATTACACTCGCAAGAAAACGAAATTTACATCATCGGATAGAGGAGAAAATTTTCTTTTAAAAACTATTTGTTCGGACTGTGTAACATAATTTTCAGATTTTTTGGGAATTTTTCAAATAAAATTAAATTTGACGCTGACTTTCGTAAAATATTTTTAAAATTGCTGCATCTTGAATTCTATCCGTCATAACTTTTTTATATTTTGTCAAATGACGGAGCATACATTTCGCCCTCTTTTAAAAGAAAAACCAGTGGAAAATATAGATTAGGAGATTTTTTACGAATTTTTAAGTAAAGAATTATTTTCATTTCAATAACAGCAGCTTAAAATTTTCGGTATGATATCTTGCGTTTTGGTTGTCTTGGAGACAGTAACAATGATTAAAATTGCCAGTTGAAAAAAATAAATAAATTCTTTAAAATAACTGAGTTTTCACATGTGGAAAGTGCGTGATTTTGATGTCATACGTTTAAAACCTCTTTCGAAACTCAATCAGAATAACGGACTCACAAGCAAAACATACGCCACGCATGAAATAATTCTATATTTTACTTTACGTTGCCAGATAAATAATTGAATGCTGTTTTTTCACCAGTGAATTATCCAGCATTATTTTCGATTGAGATTTTAAACGGGTCACGTTTTCGAATAGCAGGAAATATATTGCGGTATTAAACAGGGCCTGATTATGACCAACAGGGGGCCCCGGGCATTGATGAATTTTGGCGGCCCCCATGTATGAAATTTGTTTTATTTTTCATAATTTTTTTTTGTAGAAAAAGGACAACATTTGAAATTGGGGGCCA
The DNA here is from genome assembly GCA_038373885.1 of Cheiracanthium punctorium. NCBI lineage: Eukaryota > Metazoa > Arthropoda > Arachnida > Araneae > Cheiracanthiidae > Cheiracanthium > Cheiracanthium punctorium. Next base: position 598,485 of record JAWZYV010005020.1, on the reverse strand, counting down.
TTTCGAGCCGGAGGCCCCATGGCAAAATCCCGATTTGCCCGTGCGATAAGGCCCTGGTGCTAAATACACCAATCTGACAAGAATTATGCGTAAAAAATTATGGCGAGCTGATTTAATGGCAACCATAAAGTGAAATGATTATCGTTTATGCTAATGCATAAATTGCAAAGAATCACCAAAGAGTAAAACCCTACATTCGTGGCAAATATCTAAACCGTTTCTTTAAATGAAGCATTAACGGTTGCAAAACGACAATATATTGTATTGGTATTAGTAAAAGATAGTATAATTAATAGTAAGTAGATATGCTAAGGCAATATTGATCAAAGCACAATATACCACATTAATAAATATTTCGTGAAACTAAGCCTTCTATTCATTTTTCAACAACCGTCTTACATCACAGCTAACAAAATAGTAAGAAAGTCTACGTCGCGTTAATATATCCCGCGGTAGTTTCAACAGAAAAGACTGTAAAAGAACGTTCTTTTTTCTTGGAGATTCTGTTTTCACACAAGAGTTATGATCACATTTTTTAGGAAAATGTTCTCTTCTTGCCTTGCGAAGAGCGGGTACTCAACTATTTAATTATAAAATAAAACGGTTCTCCACATCATGTAGTATCTAAGGTATTAATGGCATAACTTAAATCTAAAAATCTGATGTGTCCAACACATGACTTCCTTGCACGTCCATTAGATCAAAAATATTTTCGACGCACTTCCTCTAAACTTATTTGTTTGAAAGAGATAAAATATCAATAATAGTAAGGTTTAGCGATTTCTAGACAAATATTTCGATATCGCCAAGCTGAGTTCAATTTGAAATATTTCCTTCTGACACTTTATTTGGCGATATTTCACCAAAAGCCGACAAACTTGAGATAGTCTGCGAGATTTTGGGGATAGCCAAAGTAGTCATTGACCACAGACTTTCAATGAATTGAATGCATCCATACACCTCAATGTATTTAAAGTCATTTGGCTCACCCTGTAAATAAATTCTCAGTCGATTGCTGTCAAAAAAGATATGGAAAACATTTAGATATTACAATAGTTCTAAATACAAAAGTTCAAAAATCTACGGGTTAAAGTTTTAGTGTTATACAAAATACGAAATAATTTTTGGCGCCAAATTTGGCGATATTTCGGCGAAACTCGTCAATGTCGACGAAATTTGGCGAGATTTTAAGCATGAACCAAACAATGACAGATTATCGCCAAATTTGGCGATATTTCGCCAAAACTCGCCAAGAACGATGACAAATGGCGATACTTTGGGCATAGACCAAATGACTGACTATCGCCAAATTTGGCGATATTTCGCCAAAACTCGCCAAGGTCGAGGACAGACGGCGAGTTTTTGGGCATGTACCAAACAATGACTGTCTACAGTTGTATTATATTGAAGATGTCCATAGACATTAAAGTACTAAAATTCTTTTCGGTGGTCCTGTATATAAACTCTCCAGTAGATTGGAACCAAAAATCGGGATGCACAACTAGATGTTACAACATTCTTATATATGAAATTTCATAATAGTTTTTGAGATTTGAGAGTTAAATATGCACACACATACGCCAAAAGTCGCCAAGCTTGGCGACTTTTGGCATAGTTCTTGAGGGAGGCACGTGACTGTGGTCGGACCATTACCTAACTTATGTGGTAGGACGGTATTGTGCTTGAAATGGATGAATGCCCCTAAAATTGCTATTGACCGTAATGTATTGGAAATCTTTTGAGTGTTCCTGTAGCAGAACTATAAATGAAAAAGACACTTTTATTAATGGAGAAATTCATTTTCTAACTCTTTACAGCATATATCACTTCTGAGTCGTTTGAAATAGCCCAATACCTCTAAAAAACGCTTTGATGAATTTCGGCCCATAGAGCGTAATGTATTTCGAATCTTTTGGGCGGTCCTGTAGATAAACTATTCAGTCGAATGGAACCGAAAGGGGAGGTGCACAACTAGATGTTACAACAATCCTAAATATAAAGTTTCAACATTGAACGCCTAATAGCTTTTGAGTTAGGCGAGTTTAATGAATTTCGGCCCATTGAGTGTAATGTATTTCGAATGTTTTGGGCAGTCCTGTAGATAAACTATCCAGTCGAATGGAACCAAAAGGGGAGGTGCACAACTAGATGTTACAACTATCCAAAATATGAAGTTTCGACATTCTACGCCTAATAGCTTTTGAGTTAGGCGAGTTTAATGAATTTCGGCCCATTGAGCGTAATGTATTTCGAATGTTTTGGGCAGTCCTGTAGATAAACTATCCAGTCGAATGGAACCAAAAGGGGAGGTGCACAACTAGATGTTACAACTATCCAAAATATGAAGTTTCGACATTCTACGCCTAATAGCTTTTGAGTTAGGCGAGTTTAATGAATTTCGGCCCATAGAGCGTAATGTATTTCGAATCTTTTGGGCGGTCCTGTACATAAACTATCCATTCGATTGCCACCAAAAGGGGAGGTGCACAACTAGATCATAGAACAATCCTAAATATCAAATCTCAACATTCTACGACCAATAGTTTTTGAGATATGCGAGTTACATACATACGTACGTACATACGTACGTACGTACATACGTACGTACGTACGTACAGACGGCATGGAAAAACTGGCCACAGTAGACTCGCCACTGGTCAAAATGAGTTGCAGACGCGTTAATAGGATCGTGCATGCTAGCCTACGATGAGATGCATCGAAAAAAATTTTTTAATTCAATTTAGAGGTAGTCAAAATCGGTTTTTATGTCGAAATTTGGCCCCCAAAATTTTTCGGGATCACATTACTTCCTTATACTACGTACAAGGAAGTAAAAAAGAGTATGATGCAGAAATGAGACATTTTGAAAATTAGGAATTTTCACTGAAAATCGTCACGCTTTTCTTTTCTGATCGTGAATGACACCGACATAGTTTTTTGCGTCATAATATTAACAAGGGTCACAGGTCAGTACTTATACTAACTTAACGAATAAGTAATCAGTAACTTTACGAGAAGAGTCAAATCATTTTGCTTATTTTTAGATTCCAAATCTCTGGAATCAATTCGAACTATACATGTAAGAAAAAGTTTCGTTCCGTACCGTGCGGAGAACGGGCACGCAGCTAGTAATAATAATAATAATGAAATAACATTTATCGTTAAGCTTTCGTCTTTTTGTTTTCATATGCAAAACTTTTATAAAATACAGTACAATCTTGATAATTCGACATGCATGGGACCAGACAACCGCCGGATTATGGAAAAATTCTGGATTATCAAGATGTCTTGTTTTTGACACAAACTTAATATCATGTGCTTTCGTTCGATTGACACCGTAATACCCTAGATAAATACGCTGAAAAAAATTCATTAGGTACTAGAAAACAATGACGAAAGAGGCATGCGAGCACAGGAGCGGGCATGCTTGTTTACATCCGAGGTGGTCCGCGGATTGAAACAGAAAGACATGTTTCCCAAGAGCGCCAGATTAGCAAGAGTGAACTGTAAATAGCATTATTTTTAACATATGAATGTATCTGATAATATTTTCCTGGACGTCTGCTTGTATTGTGTACAAACTTTCAAAAAAGTATTCGATTAAAAGTGAAACTTCCTTCGTTGGTTTCATATATTAAAAATTATTTATCGTCAGGGCCGGCTCGACTATATAGGCAAGCTAGGCGACTGCCTAGGGCGCTGACTCAAAGAGGGCGGCAATAGCCAGCCAGAGGACTTTTTTTCCCTCCTGTTCCCTCAGTGTCAGTCTCTTTTTGTTCTAAGGAGTAGCGGACTGGTCAGATGAAAAATGCAGTATAGGCAGCATATAATTGGGATCGTTCTCCCCTCCCGTTCCACGTGTGTCGAGACCACATGTCCCAAACTCCAAAAATCACAGACTTATCACATTTTGTTTATAGAGGTCATAAACGCGATACTGTGAAAATGTTTTGTTGCAGTGGGTGGTCTCATGAAAAGGTCCGTCAATTTCCTGCAACCCGAGTCTCTTCTAAAGCTTCGATCAGTGTTCTTTAGTCAGTGCCCCCCCCCCGCCCAATTAACTATCCCAGTAGCAGCAGAAGTCAAGAGCACAGTGAGTCGAAGAAAGAGGAAAGACTTTCGGGCTTTTCAAAAAGCGATGCAAACTTTGTTCTCTAGTTAGGGCCGTATTCACCAAACTTTAAACCCTGGAGTTAACCCAGCAAAGCGAGCTACTTCAAGGGTTACTGAGAAAATGGTATTCACAACTCCAAAATCAGGGATTACCCCAAGAATTGACCCTGACTCCAGGTGCAGATTCTAACCCCGCAAAATCGGAGGGTTGACTCGGGGTTATAAATGGCGGATACGAGGGTTGTTTTTTATAGGTTTGGAAAATCCCAAATATTTGCTAATACTTGAATATTTTGTGCTTTAACAGACGGAAACTGCTGTGAAAACCACCCATCAAGCTATAAAAGCCGCCAAAAGTGATAAAAAATCTTTGTACAATGTTTCCAAAAACTCTCGAGAATGACTGTACTTTTTTTGCCGTAGAGACTGCAGGCGCCATCTGTCGGACTTATCTTGGTTTGCTTTTCCATTCCCTCTCTTTTCTGATTTGAACGCTTTTTTATTCTTAATTATTTTTTGTGTTGAAAATAAGTAAGTAAATTCTGATCTTTCCTATTTATTTTCTTGTCTCTATTGTTCCACAGATGAGAGGCGATTTGGCCAGAGCACTGTGGATCTACTACGCCCGCGCTTTTTTTTTTTTTTTTTTTTTTTTTTTGTAAGAAGAGGCGGGATAAAAATATTTACATTGAAGAGATTAATCATTTATGTATAAAGGATGAAAAAAAAAAAGTGTTGTTGAGGGGTTAAACATTTTTGTCTGATTGTAATGTACTGTACTTGGGAATAGCTAATTAACAGTTTTTCACACAAATGTGAGAAAAAAAAAACAATATGTTTCAGTATCATAGAATTTTTTAAAGACATACATATTCTATGTACAATATATAAAGTATCTCAAAAAGAAAAACATCAAAACTGCATAAATTAATTTTTGTGTGTTAAAAAATATGAAAATTCCTAAATTTGAAAAAAGTATAACAGACATGAAATTTTATTTATAAAAAATATTGGATGTAATTTTGTATTAAATGTTTAATCAGTCTATTTTTTTTAAATTAATTTTCACATTTTAATGCGCAGTTTGCATAAAAACAAATTAAATATCATGAAGGAAGAGTGTGTGGTGGGAGCTGGGTTCGATCTCCCGAACATTAAACCTAGTTCACCCCCTTCATGGCATCATTACTCTGACTAATCACAGACGAGCTTTCAAAGCTGGCTGAGACAACTCCAGAGTCAAGTAACCCTGGGCGGAAATAAGTTGGTGAATACAGTTTCCGAGTTGTCTCCGAGTCAAACCGGCAATGCAGGTTTCCCAACTCTCGGATGATGGCGGGCTACTCACAGTTTGGTGAATACGGCCCTTAGAGGGCAATTCTCTCCTAGAGTGCAAAGCGAATCTTTTTTACTGTTATGTACAACTGGCCGTAAACATTATTTCCTTATCCCATCTCGATAGTTTCCTCCGACGAGGGGACTTGCGAAAGCTCTCAGTTTGATTTATTATTACTATTCCTGAGCAAACGGAGAAAACCTTTGCATTCTCAAATCCCTTCTTCCTCAAAAAAATCCCGAAAGGATTTTCCTTGACCAGATCAAACTGGCAAAGTATTTTTTCGATACAAATACTTTGGTTTTGAACATAAAAATAAAAAAAAGTGCATTGGAAATTTTAAAAAATGTACATAATACAATTTTTTTCTAATTAATTGGAACATTCATGAACGTTTTTATTCATATTTTTATACATATGAAATTCTTTGTAAAAAATATGTTTTTTTTTAAAGCTATAACATTTAGTTACGATATTCTCACAGTTTCACATATTTTTGTACGTTTGTACACATTTTAATGCAATTTTCACTGGGTTAGCATTGGAAATTTTTGATTTTTTGATTTAATTTTATTTCAAATTTCGCTCTCGACTGTGTCTACTGAATCATTGCAAGACGAGTGCCAAATGGTACAACACAGGAATTACACTTGTGAAAATGAGCTGCTACATAGTGTGCTGAATTTAGTAACAGCTATAACGCTTCCTGTGTCTGTGGCTAGCGGCGAACGCAGATTTTCAAAACTGAAATTAATGAAAACTTATCTGCGTTCTACAATTATTCAAGAAAGACTCGTAGGGTGGTCAACCATATCAACAAAGCAAGATTTATCACAAACGATTGATTCCAAGGATATTGGTGCAACTTTTGCTAAAACAAAGGCCAGGAAATGTGATAATGTAAAATGTCTAATTGAAGCAAATAGTTTTGATTATCTCTGTTTGACTTTGTTAATTTTTTTAATTTAATTAAAAAAATTTAATTAATTATTTTTATTTAAAATTGTTAAATTTAAAAATTAAAAAACATCATTTATTTATGAAAAGTTTTTTCCTAGGGGGGCGCCAATAAAATCTTTCGCCTAGGGCGCCAAATTTGCTCGGGCCGGCGCTGTTTATCGTAAAATATAATTTGGGTTATGAATAATTATAATTTTTCACAAAACCAAAATAGGAAATTTCACTTATACTCGAATACTTTTTTGTGATGCTGTATGTAGCAGAAATAAAATGATTGACACATTGATCTTGGACAATATCTGCAGCAAATATATTTTTAATAATTTTTACTGCCATAAATCTATTTAATTTTACTGACAACAATTAACAATATGTACATGTATATGTATCGTTAAGAAACATATAAATTAAGAATTATATGAAAATATAAACAAAGCAATTTAAGAGGTAATAAGGTGTATTTAAACAAAATAACCTAAACGTTCTATTTCGATTAAAATTACGTAATACTAATATAAAGAATATGCTAGCATCGTTCAAAGTTCTTGAATAATGGAATGATAACTCGATGCTTTTCTAGATTTTAAGTTTTGAACATTTTGCCAGTCCCCCTTTCTTCCACTTTTACTTTGACGCTTCATTCATCCTAATTTTCGGCATTCTGCTGCCTCGCATTCAAAAAAATTAAGAAAACGAGTGGCGAAATAGCCCCTTATGAAGTCATAGAAAAACGCCGAAGAATGTTTTAGAATGTCTGCATTCAATGCTGTAACTGACACTATTAATCAAAGCTTGATTAATAGATTTTCTATGCATAAAGAACTTGATTTAGATTTGTCTTATTTCGATCTACGGCAATTTTCAAAACTGCAACAAAATAGGACACCCAGCGCATTTAACAAAATATGTGAGTTGATACCAAACTTAAAAAAAGGAAAATTAACTGATGAATTAGAATCTTTCTCTAAAGTTTGGCCTAAGATATCAAAAAGAGCAGCCAAAAAACCCCGTTCACAGATTGCCATCCTACCCAGATGAATGGAGGTAATCTCGTTTTGTTGCCTGAAAGTGCGTGAAATGTAGGGAAAGAGAAAAAAAGGGTGGTTAGAAATCTTGTTACTGAGCATGGTTTTTCAAGGAACATATATATTTTCTCTCTGCTTGACGCTATGACCTTATCATATGGAAACGCGAAAGGAGTGTAAAATTATGAGAGTCTGGGATAAAATAGGTGTGTTTGTTTTCGTTACACGTCGTTAAAATTACTTTGAAAAAATTACTAACTTGTAAAGTTTATTAAATGATAATATTACTAATAAGAGTTTTCTTCCTTTAAAAAAAAAAAAAAAAAAAAACAGCTCGACTAGCAAAGTTGTCTTTAGAAAGGAACACTGCATCTTTTTTGAAGGTTAAAAAAATTATAAGGCTTAATTAGTTATTTATTTTTGTACAGGAGTAAAAAAAAAAAAAAAAAAAAAAAACCTTTCGCGTTGTATGCGACTGCACCAATCAGTGAATCAAAGACTTAAGGGGAGTAACTCCATTGCTTTCAAGTTTCTGGGAAATGACATTTCCATTTAGGGATGTAACGAATAGTGATTTTGCCGGATATCGGATATCCGAAGCTCCTTTGGTTACCGGATACGGATATCCGGTACTAAACATTTATTTAATAATTAAGTGTGTTTTTTCATTTTTTTTTTATATAATGACATCAGAACAATAAATTGCAAACATGTTTCACACATCACAAAAGTATTTTTTAATAACTGAATAATAATTTCAAAAATTAAATATTTTTACATATATGTACTTAAAATGTAAAAAGTTAAAATATTCTTTTTGTGTGCACTACTGGCACACAGAATAAATTTTAACCATGGCACATGTATTAATGTATCTATAATTGCAGATTATTTTCACAAGGAAATGCATATTTTACGTATTTAAGAATGAGATATCCATTTTTATAAGATACCTATGATAAATGAGTTAATTTTTTTCCAAACATAGGTTTAATGCCTTTTTTCTATTTTAATAATTTAATTTTAATTTACATTAAATCATTTTTAGTTTAAGTTAAATTACTTTTACAGATTTATAAATAAAAAGTAAATTTCTTTTAAATATTATAATGAAATTATCATGCTTTCGTTTGTAGTTTTATACAGGTACGAAACAGAATTTTTCAGGTTATGCATTAAATTTCTTAAATCGAAAAAATATTTTTTTGAACTACCGGTTGAAAAACAAAAATAGCTCTTTTTAATTGTTTAGCTTCTAAAGTATACAAGCATTCTTTCACTGTACAAAAACTTATATGGCACCATAAAGGGGGGGGGGAATGGGGGGGAGGGAGGACAAATCAAAAAAAAAAAATAATCATTTCAAACATTAGATTCCAAATTTTAGGACAGCTTCACTTTTTTACTCTTGATTTCGACATTCCGACATACACATACAAAGAAAAAAGAAAGATTAGTCCAAGTACTTTATGTATGGAGTGATAATCATGCACAATACTGTAGTAGTAACTAAAACAACTATTTTAAACTAATAAAATATCATGTTACAACATGACTATCTGCACAAGCAGCTATGTTATGCTTTTCATTAATAAATATTTCACAAACACATTTTAAATATACATATTTTAAGTAGACTTAACTTTAAAAATCAATTGAAACTTGCAGAAAATCATAAATGAATTTAAATAACTATATTCAATTTAAAAAATATGCAAAATAACGATTAATTTTTAATCATTTAGGTGGAGACTTCAATAAAGGAATGCTCAGTGAAAGATTGTCATTTAGAAAAAGGATGAAGATTGAAAATTTCTCCCTGCCTCTGTAAATAAATTTTGAAGGCAGAATAATCAGTTTTTAAAACTTTCCAACAAGGTTGAAAAGTGTTTATGATTTCGGTTTGTCTGCCTGTCCGTCCGTCCGTACTCTAACTTCCGAAAATATGCATAGATTTCGACGAAATATATATATGTCATTCTTATCTACTGTACCATGGACCCTATTGAAAATGGTTTATGTTGCATTTATAGTTTTTCTACAGGAGCACTCAAAATATTCCAAATACATTGCGCTCTATGGGAAGTTATCTTCTAATGCCTATCATCCTTACTATATGGTTACGCTGATCCCTGACTTCACACACACCATTAAAACACAGTATACCACGTTAATAACTATTTCGTGAAATTAAAAGTGTTATATTCATTATTTTTCAACGACCGTCTTACAACTAACTAAACCATAATCCTACGTTTCGTAATATATCCCGCGGTAGTTTCAACAAAAGGACTACTTGAACTTTTTGACATTTTGTTTTCGCATACATAGTTACGATTATATTTTAGTAAAATATTCGTTTCCTACCGTACGAAGAACGGGCACGCAGCTAGAATATAATAAAAACTAGATGTTACATCCCATGGGAAATTTCAACATAATTTGTCTAATTGTTTTTGAGTTATGAGAATTACGTATTTGTTTTTGGCGACAAATTTGGCAGTATTTTAGCAAAACTCGCAATACGGGCGACATTTGAAAATATTTTGATCACGTCCCAAATAATAACAGCTCACATACTTTTAATGTATTGATATTATTCATTGTTTTTAATGTATTGAAGGCGTCCATAGACCTTACTGTCTTTAGGGCGACCCCGTAGTAAACTATCCTGTCTATTGCAATCGAAAAAGGAGAGAAACAATTAGATGTTGCAATAATCTAAATGCAAAATATCAACATTGTATGGATAAGTTATACGAGTTACGTTTATACGCATGTACAGACGTCATCACAAACACACTCAAAATGGATCCGTGGTCAAGAAAAATATATTGTTGCAGAAATACTCTTACTCCCGGGGTTCGTCGTTCTAAAGTCCAGTTGGTGTAGAAATTCTAGTAAAAAGTCACTTGTCAGGATGGAACATAAACTGTATTGCTTCTAGAACTTCGTCGAACAATCAGCTGTACAAAAATCACAAGCACAATCAAACAGTAATGTGCTTTTAACAGTCCGCTTAGATCTGAAGCTCGCACAAATGCTGTATTTCTCACACAAAATAAGTCACTTTCACAGGCAAAAATTCAGTGAAAATATTCAAGGGATATCGTACACAATCCCTTAAGACACAGCTATGAAGAATTTGCACACAGCACTTTAAAAACAGCTTCGAAAAGCAAGCCAAAACCCAGCTTCAATTCACAAAGCAAGTGTTCTCACTCAGAGAGCTCTATTCACAATACGGGTGCTCACTCACACTAAACTGGGGCTCTGAAGCGCGCCGGTATTTATAGGGGAGGCAGAAGCTGCGGGAAGCTTCCAGAAAAGTCTATTTCTCGAAGATTCTACATAAAGCGGGAATTTTGATTACGTCAAAGAAGAGAAATGTTAGGTTATTATGCGTTTCTAATGCGGAAAAACCAACTTTCAGGCACCATTAGGAAAATCGCGCCAAATGGCCAAAATGTCGCCAAGCTTGGCGACTTTTGGCGAAATATCGCCAATTTTAGCGCCAAAAATAAGTCCCCAAAAGTGTAGTTACCGACGGCCTAGTACCCATATTTCTCGAGATTTCTAGAAACCCCATGGAAAAACATAGGGGAAACCAAAACCTCCGTAACTCCGGTTCTAGTTGATGGATTTTGATGCAACGAAAAGCAAAATTAAACTATTTGACGCGTAGAATACGAATTTTGAACTATTTTAAGCCCCAGAACAGCGGGTTGCCCCGAAAGTTCGTAACAATACCGTACATGCATGAATACGTATGTACATTGTCTTAAGTACATCAATACATACTTTGAAATGTTACGCAGTAACTTAACTAAGTCAATTTTTAAAATGGACAAAATAATCTCTTTGTTTGGAAAAATCTGAATACCGAATTTTTTTGCAATCACACGACTCTTTACTTCGTGCAAGGATGTAAAAATGCATGTTTTAAACATTTACAATTGAAAGTTTCTCATAATCAATCCATTTCGAAAGATTTTCTTGTCTCGTATTTCTTAACTGACTGTAATTCTCATGTTGGCATAATAGTTTTCAGCCGGATATTATTGAGTTGGAAAACGCTTCATAATCACAAAGCGTTTACGCACTTTTCTGCATGATTTCTCATACTCAATCACTACACTGAGCATAAAACGTATGTAATCCTTTTAATCCAAACAAACTGGTTACAGGTTCCTGAAAGCAAACGATAGACAGAGGGGTTTCTTTACCACTACCTGCTTAGCCTAAAAATCCCTGCTGAAGGGAAAAGAGATGATTTTTAGGGACATTCGAACAAATGGCAAACAAAAAAACGATCCTCATATTCCAAAATTTAAATATCCCAGAAACAAAATCCCTACCCCCCCTGTTATATAGATCTTAATTAGGAAAAGTAGCAATGGAATACGATTGCTAATTCCTTTTCAAAATTCAAAATGTATTTATAGGACGGAAGTTCGAGAGTTTTTGTAAGACAATTGTGCTTTATCTTGTTGATTAGCGGAACCGATTGTTTTCAGTTTCTGAAAGCGTACGTTGCGTTTATAAAAACTCCTTTAGTTACCCCGCCGCGAACAATTTATGAATGCAAAATTTCTTTTCTAGTCTCACTATTCTGCACTATTCAGGAACCATTAAAAAATCGTCTGCTGACAAATTATAATAGACTGCGTTAAAAAACTCTTCCTACATTTTCACATTACACTGCATGGGGTAAAAAACTGAAAATATTTACGAAACTTCTGGGATTTCTTCCGTCTCAGAATCAACGGACTGTTTGTTTCCAGTGTTCCGAAATGGATTTTTCGGCACGGTAACGAAATCTGAAAAGGCTAACCGATTTCGAATATGACACCAGCAGATTTTTAAAGGCAGCCATGAGAGTATTTGGTTTTCTGCAGAGTAGGCTGTTACTTGTTGTTCACTGGTTGGGAGACTGGAAGATATGGGGATTTTTCTTTACCATTAGATGCTGCTTAGGGAATATCAGGTCGTTTTTTTTGGAGGTCATTTGTTCGATTTTTCAATAATTTTTCCCTTCAGGATTTTTTAGCACCAGAGTGCTATTAATTTCAACCTTGCTTTTTGTGTAGACACGATTTTGGTACAATTAGCCAGTCGAGTCACTTTTCAAATACGTTTGCCAAGATAACGTGGAGGGGGGGGGGAGGCGTTAATAAAATGTTGAAAGTTGCACAAGGTTTGTAATTTTTGATAAATGATCGCTAAACTGGGTGCCAAAACGCGACAATTTATTATAAATATATTTTGAGTATAGTTAGAAAACGCCTGGCGAATATTGTAAAATAGTTTTAGTAGGCGATTTAAATATAGATTTTATTCACGAAGAAGTGTTTTATAGAACAGTGAAGACAAATACGGCACGCATCATAGATTATGATACACTTTCCAAATGGTATTTATAAAGGTGAAGTGCAGTTTGACTATGCCTGGCGAAAATTGTTAAACAGTTTTGGTAGGCGATTTTAATAGATTTCTATTCCGAAGAAGTGTTTTATAGAACAAAGAAGGAAAACACGATACACTCATGGATTATGATGCTCATTCCAAACAGTATTTAAAATGTCTACGAGATATAGTATATGCCTATAGTTCGAATATGTCTGGTGAAGATTTTAAAACAGTATCTGTAGGCGATTTTAAGATGGATTTGGATTCCAAAGATGTGCTTTATGGTTCAAGAAAAAGTTGATTCTATTTTAACGCCCCTACTTTCGCCAACCTAAAAATTCCCCGCACTTTGGCGAGCTTTGAAGTCATGGGTCTCTAGGAGTTATGCACAAGTTTCAACGCTCCCTAAACAACTACATGAAAACTAAAGTGAACAAATTAGTGATAAACGCACTAGTTAAGGAATTTGAATACACTTAATTATTAAAACTACATTAATTGGCAACCCAAAATAAATAAAAATGTAACGGAATGCTGTATTTACAGGTTGTTCCAAATCGCCATTTTAATTCTAAATTACAATTGCCACATAAATACAAAAAATTGTCATGGTTGCTGTATATGTTTAATGATCGCCACCTTGGCGAGAGTTGGGGCGTTAAAGTAGAAATCAACCCAAGAAAGACAAACATGGCACACTCATGGATTATGATGCACATTCGAAACAATATTTAAAACGGTGAAGTATAGCTGTAATATACTTGGCGAAGATTGTAAAATAGTTTTAGTAGGCAATTTCAAGATAAATTTCGATTCCAAAGATGGGTTTTATAAAACAAGGAAGAAAAATACTGCTCACTCATGAATAATGATACACTTTCCAACCTTATGGAATAAGGAAGAAAATAGGGACGATGCAAAAATTATGATACGCTTTTAATATATAGCACTTTGGTGCGTATTTAAAATCTGAAAGGGTTTCAGATTTTCTTCATTTTTTCTTCTTTTTTTACTGCAAGCATCCCTACTTTTCTAATGTGATGGGAAAATTTTGTGCGATGCATTGCTTTTGAAACATATTCTAACTTTTTCCTGTGTCGATCGTTTGCTTTCAGGAACCTGCAACCAGTTTGTTTGGATTAAAAGGATTGCATACATTTTATGCTCAGTGTATAGTGATTGAGTATGAGAAATCATGCAGAAAAGCGCGTAAAGCTTTGTGATTATGAAGCATTTTCCAACGCAATAATATCCGGCTGAAAACTATTATGCGAATCTAAAACCTCGGTAAAGAAACATCATATTTTACGCATTTTTTATTAAACAATTTCCGATTTCTGAGGAAGTTATTCTGCCATTTGTGGTTTTATTTCCCAACACTCCTTCTAGAAGTTTCTACCATTGGAGTAGTCTAAAGGTAAAGCACAAAATCATGCTACACGCATTCATTTCGAAGCACTTTCCCATTCCACTGATTAAATTATTGAAACGGTAATCATTATATTATATGTGATACGAATTGATTATGAAGCGCATTTCATACAAACGCAGGTCCACCAGTTCCCGTTCCTCTCCGCTATAATTATGGAACATGGTTTTGTAACTATTTATGATTCTAGAAGATGAAAAAAAAATCGCTCTGCAACCATTGCTTTTGAAGCACTCTTCCGTGAGATTGACTAATATTTTTCTTGGATTGGCGCTCTACTTTGCACTTGTTAAGATGAGGACATAACGCACTTAAATACACATTTTAAAGGAACATACAAAAGACTTCCTACATGTTATTTTCTAGTGAATTAGTCGTGATTCATACAAAATTAATAATTATTGTTGAGTTGTATAACTACTTGCTTGCTACTGAACTAGTAAACGTATAAATGTTATACTTTTTACAGGGTTACACTAGAGATTTACGATTGTTAATTTTGCGATCTACCGACAGTAATAATGCAACATAACAAAATAAATATTTATTTTTTGGCGTATACACGCTCACAGTTGAAATGATAAATATTTTCGATACCTCGAAATGATAAATATTTCAGTAAAATATTTTCGATTCGTTGTGGTCTACTGTTAGTAATAGTCAAATAGACAATAAATAAATAAATATTTAATACTGAGGTTATAATTACGCAATTGCGCTTAAAAAGGCTAAACGCAAAATTAATACTTTTTACAGGGCTGCACAAAAGACTATCGACATGTTAAATTTACGGCCTGTAGGCGTTAGTAGTGGTACATAACAATTTAAATATTTAATATTGAGGTACATGACTACATGCTCGCCACAGACGTAAAGTTAATATACTTTTTACAGGGACACACTAAATATTTTCGATACGTTACAGTCTTTTGATGGTAATTGCGGGACATAAGAAAGTACATGTTTAATCTTGAGGTGTATAACTACATGCTTGCCATTTAAAATGGTAAACGGTAAAATTAATCAACTTTTTACAGAGACATACAAAATACATTCGATGTACGATATGTTACGGTATGGCAATCGTAAGAACGTATTATGTATATGTACAGGGTGTCGCAAAAAGGCGTAACGACCTTTAATTCTTTATCTGTTAAAGATAAGTGGACAATGTAAACTGAAAAAATGTTCAAAATAAGGTCGTAACTAAGCCTCCATCAAGGAAAAATTCTTTTAAAAAGTTAAAAAGTTACACTTTTTAAATTTGCATACGACCCTCGTAAAAAAAAATCCCCAATGAGTAAAATGTTCCTCATGCACTGTTGAGGTTGCTTACAAATTTCGAGAATTATATTCTAAAAAGTGTCAGAGATATGAAGATAAATATAGGCTGACTTAAACCACTTTTCAATGGCTCTCGAAGGGGAAAAAAATCACGTCGAATGATTTCAGGGGCCGTACAGAAATTACGAAATAAAACTATTTTTTTTCCACTCTATCAATAAACGTTCAAATTCAAAATCATGTACAGCCCCTGATCATCCTTTTTTAAAGATATCGAGGAGGCATTTTATGATGAAAGGCTGAAATTTTCTGCGTCACCTCATGAATGTATCGGGCATACTTTCTTGATCGGGAATTTTTTTTGTACGGGGGTCATATGCAAATTTAAAATTTGCATTTTATTTTAAATTAACGAGAGGAAGTTTTTTTTAACATAGTCTTTTTCCGACCTTATTTTGAACATTTTTTAATTTTACATTGCACACTTATCTCCAAAAATTTAAAAGAAAAGTCACTAATACCAAAATAGAAAAATTACCAACAGACAAAAGCCACTAACCTTAACCAGAAATCCTTTAAATCTGCATCATTAACACCTGAAGCAGAGTTGAGAGTCCATGCCGGGAAGCAACGACGGATACATAAAACTTGCTTTTCTTCATACAGGGTAGTTAGTTATAATTAAGCAGCTGAAACTGATAAGATGATTGACACCAACTTTTTGCATAATTACTGTACACAAACTGCGCTCAAGGAAGTTCAATAAAAAGTTTAGTTTAAAAGGCTTCCAGTAGGTGGTGTTTTGCACGGAAAAAAAGGTGATTTCAGATCAGCAAACAATGCACACCAGCAAATAAATGTTCAAAAACTATTGACTGAATATCAAGTTATTTATTTTAGGTGGACGAAGATTAAATATATTAAGTGTAGACACGCTTTCGTCAAACGTTCTTTTCTAGAGCCCGTTGCAATTGCCTTCACTAGGGCTTCTAGTTTTAGCGATATTCTGCTATTTGAAATGAAACAAAATTGATATATGTTTTTAAGGATTAAAAGATAAAGTTTTCCATCGAAAATAGTGTCTGTATAGTTAAATAGTTCTTCTACAAGAGCACTCAAAATATTTCCAATACAATACGGTCAATGGCAGTTTAGAGACAGGCATCTATTTACAGCATATAATACTATAAACTACAACATAATTAGCTAATAATCCGACAACATATGTGTGCCTCCCTCAAATTGTGCCAAAATTCGCCAATGTTGGCGACTTTTGCGATAAATTGCCAAATATGGTACGAAAGAAATGCTTTGAAAAATGAACCGAGATTGGCGATATTTTCATTTTTTGGCGGTAAATCGAAAAATATTTAATGTGGTAATATTAAGCTATGGCGATTTTATTGGAAATGTTGAAAATTCGTTACTCGCGCTGTAATCAACCGATTTAGTGTGTTGTGTTTCGTTAAGGAATGGCTAAGGGCTATCTGCATAGGAGTGGGAGGGGGGGGGGGTTGTGTAAGTGGAATTTCTCCGACCGACGAAAATCCGTTAATGCATAAGAACCCAAAACGGGTTAACGCATTTACATGGAACAAAATTGCAAACTTTTACTTTTTAGTGCTTGGAAAATAAGTTTTAGACTGCTAACCATTCAAAGAATAAGATTCTGGTTCTCCGTGTTCGTCCGATACCGTTATGTTATATAAAATGGATATTTATATTTTTAACTTACCAACAAATTTGAATGATTTCAGTTTGTTTGTCCGCTCTGTTGTCCACCCGTTCAGTGTTCTAACTGTCGTAAATATTTATGCGAATTTTTTTTTTTCTATGTACAGTACCATGTACCCTATTGAAAATATTGTAAGTAGCATTACAGTTCTTTTACAGGAGGAAAACAAACAAATTCATCGCACTCTATGGAAAGTCCTTCTTGAAAACTTATTTTAGAGATTCGCTTTTTTGAAAGTAAACAATGTTGGCATACAGAATATTAAGGCTCTCAAAGTAATGCTCTCCATTGAAAATAGTGTCTGTATTATTAATAGTTCTTCTACAGGAACACTCAGAAGAATTCCAATACATTACAATCTGTGGCATTTGAGAGACACTAATATATTTCTAGTACAAGACAAGGAGTATAAATTTTTAGATTCTTCATGGGAAGAGAGGAGTTATTTTTTGAGATGGAGTTTTTTTTTTTTTTTAATCTCTTTTACAGGCTCTCATAAAATTGCGTTTATATTGATAATTAGGGCCCGGATTTATATGCACAAAAAACTAGAGAAATATGCACATAAATATGTACGAAAATGGGCAAAAATATGCATAATAATATGCGTAAACAAAATATGAAAAACTCAAAAATCTGTTAAAAAATAATGGAATATCCATTAACATAATCAATAAGCATATTTTCAAACATGAAAAAAAAAAATTTTTTTTTAAATGCATACCTAATATAAACTATATCCAAAAAATAAGAATTATTTATTACATGCAATAACTACATATTGCTTTAAGGGTTCAAACACTGGATTCACAGATTGGATGATTCAAGATTGGTGATTTTTCACGGAAAATGCTCTTGAAATTCAGAAAAAGACATTTCTATATCACATGACACAATCGGTGCATATTTATAGCTTGATACATCTTTTATATTCAGTTCCCCAGAATTCGATAACTCTTCAAAGGAAGAGTCTCCTTCAAAAATTGGCTTAATGATCCTGAGCTCTTTAAAGTCTGAATTTTTCCAGCCAGGGTAAGAAAGTTGTTAGAAATCCGCCGATATTACCGCTATGTCATCTGTAGTAGATGATTGCATAAGTAGCTCTTGCGCAGTTTTTATCGACGCCGCTTCAGTTGGATCAAGATAGCTACAAACAAACCTTTTGATCAGATCGAAATTATCATAGTAAAGTACTGCTATGATCCATGTATCCCATCTTGTGATTACAGGTTCTGGGGAATGGGTATATCAAGCGAGGTTTTGAAAACCTGTGAATGAGATGAAGCTTTCAGGGAAATTTTAGTTCAAGCAGGTTCAGGTTTCTATCAGCGCCTTCCGGAAAAGATGGGAATTTGGAATTTTAGCAGGTAAAAACAGAAAAGCCTATGAAAATAAATTTAACGAGCATGCTTTTGTTTGCTAAATGCCAAAGAGTTAGATTTGTATGCCAGTATATGCAGTTATATGCACAAAAGCCCTAAATATGCTGATGTATGCATTTATATGCAAATGCATACAAATACGGGCCCTAGTGATAATACAACATTATCTTATCTCCGAAATCTCGCCAGATGTAAGGAAAATACATTGCCAAATTTGGCGCAAAAATATTGATGTGTTGGAAAATGTTTTATAATCAATGCGTTTGGCATGGTTTATCTTTCTTGTTTATTAATTATCAGAGTTCCTGAACAAATTAAAAATATCGGAAAAACTCCATAGGCAGAGAGTGTAAAATTACATTATATCTGGGATTACCATTAGAGAAATCGCATATGCTGAATATACTTATTTTTCAAATGATATTCTGCACCGTGCTTATAGTTAAACTTCCCCTGTAAACAGCAGTCTGCAGCTGAAAAGGATGAGAGGATCAGTTATAAATGTGCTCAAAAACTACTGAACAAATGTTGAAATTGTTATGTTTATTTTGAATGATCCATTTCCAGTGTTAAATTTGCTGTTTCTTCAATTAAAAAATATATCCCTCTTTTATGTATCAATTTATCAAGAATGTTCAAATATAATTTTCCATCCTGTCCCATGCATATTATAGATAGAACTTTCGTAGTATATAGCCAAACATCCTTCAGAGAAATTTGATATCCAGTAGCTATGATTCAAGTATCCGACAGTATTTCGGATATTGAAAAATCAGTCGGATAGGCTGGATATCCGTTACACCCCTATTTCCATTCTATTTTATTTTATTTTGAGGGGCGGGGGGGGGGACCTTTCATAATATTAATTTGCAAAATCAGTACCGTAGCTAGGAGCTGGCCAGGTTGGCAGGTGCCAGGGATGCAAGCCTCAGAAGGGCGCACTTGGTAGTCTTTTCCTGCATAATAGTAAGTAAGAAGAAAGAAGTCTGGAAGTACAAAATTCAAATCTTGACAATGGCCCTCACAAGGAAGGATTAAAGGGGTAGAGGGAGAGATCGCCCCTCCCGAGAAAAGAAAAATGTTAAATATCCTATTTTACTTCCATAAAATGGATGTGTGTGTGAATCTTCCAACTAACCCCCCCCCCCACACACACACACAATTGCAATAATACGTCACTGTGCCCTCATGATCCCTAGCTACGACTTTGTGAGAAACAAAGAAAATTACACTATCAATATGAAATGTCGCGAATATTTTTAAACATCGTATTTTACCATCGACAACCGGAACAATTCACTAACTGATATAAGTAAAAGCAGACTGAGGGACGATGCCATTCAGAAATCACCGACTGCTAGTGCTTCATGCAGGTGGAAATCGAGACGACCAAATAAGGAATATTACAGTTAATAGATATTTAAAATGTTAAACTTTTTTTACATTTCATTCTTCTTCGTTATAGTGTAGTAAATCTATATTCTGTATTTTGAAAACTAGAACACTCGAGCAGTGGTGGATTAATACAATTTTGTCGGCGAGGGTCGGCTGTTAGAAGATTGACATACGCATCCATTTTATGGTAGTAAAATAGGATCTTTTACATTAATTTCTTTTCTCTCCGGGGGGGGCGGTTGCCCCTCCGCCCCACTCCCTTTAATCCGCCCTTGCATTCGAGGAAAAAAAATATTTTTATTTAAAATAATTTTTCAACGTTAATTTCTTGTACATGAAAATTTAATTCTTTCGTAATTTCTTTCATTGGCTTAAGGCGCAAAGGGCGCCTCAAGCAGAGGGCCAGCACGGGCCACGAGTGACAGGCTGGGCCCCCGGGTGACAGGCGGGGTGACGGGTGACAGGCGTGGCACCCCGGGCCAGCACGGGCCTGTCAGTCAGCCGAATTCACAAGTGCAGCCGTAGTCAGAAAACCTTTCTTCAGCTGAGTCTTAGCTACATACCCCCTATGCTGTCTTATGCCGAAGAGACTGCTTACATAGTCGTTACCATGGCAACGGTGCTGCCAATTCCTTTATCAGCTATGAGGGCTGTACCAACGACTTTCGCAGTTGAATTGCGGGAAGATTAGAGGACTTTTTTTCTGAACTAGCAGACCCGCACGGCGTTGCCCGTGAACCCCTTAAATTATGCGATTTACAAAATCTGACATGTAAACTGCAACTCCAGATTAGTACTCTAGGCCGCAATTATGTAACAGAATGTGCAGATAATGGTTCTAGAGTTTCAGGTACGTACTTACAAACGCACCATTAAAAACAACTCACTGCTGTGACGTCACACATTTCTCCCATTTGAAAAAACGGAATGGGAGTTTCGCATAGTATTCGAATGGCAGAACAATTTTTCACAAAATAATCATGTAAAATCCGCAATTTTCGATTTAAATTTCTGAAAATTAGGAAATGTTAGGTCATTAAACGTATTAAATACCATAAAAAAATTTCATGAAAAGGCCCCATTAGGAAAAACGCGCCAAATAAAGAAATATCGCCAAATTTGGCGCTAAAAATAAGTCCCCAAAATTAGGTTTTCGAAGACCTACGACCCATAGAACCCGAGATTTCCAGAACATTACATATCAATGCAACAAAAAGCAAAATTTAACTATTTAACGCAGGGATGGACGCGAGACGAAAAATTAGTGTCTCGCGTCTCGCAAAACAGCCGAAAAGCTTGTCTCGTCTCGCAAAAATCCCTATATCGTAATGTTAAAAATGTTTGTCTCGTCTTACAAAAAAGCTGTAAATCTCTGTCCCGTCTCGCAAAAAGTCGTCTCGCGTCCATCCCTAATAGAATACGAATTTTAAACTATTTTAAACCCCAGAACAGCGGGTTGCTCCCAAAATTCGTAACACAGGGTAAGAAAATTTGCGTTTTAAAACGGTTTTTAATTAATAATTAAAAAAAGTAATTAAAATTTTAAAATTCTGATTCTCAGGTGCACATTATCGGCATTCATGGGCTTATATATTCAAATTTTCAGAGTTCTGTGTGCAGTAGATTTGTCTGGAGACCGCACACAGACTGATTTACAAACATTCATTTTTATTATTATAGAGATAGATAGATTTGGCGTAAACCTGATGAAATTTTCGTGCCATTTCATGCTTCTCAAATGCAAACGATTTGTTTTATAGTAGCATTCGGGCGAAACTCGCCAAGCATGGCAACGTAAAAAACGGTTTTTTACTTTTGCGGTTTCCACTCACTTCAAGCATAAATCTTTTCATGAGGCCAAAGTTCGCCATACATGACGATCTAAAATCGGTTTTTAATTAATAATTGAAAAAGTAATTAAAATTTCAAAATTCTGGGCCTCAGGTGTACATTACCGAAGGAATGGGCTCATATATTCGAATTTTCAGAGTTTTGCGTCCAGTAGTTTTTTCTGGACATCGCACGCATGCAGATTTTCAGACATTCATTTTTATTGATATAGATTGGCGCAAAACTGACTAAATTTTCGTGCCATTTCATGTTTTCCAATGCATGCGATTTTGTTTCACAGTATCATGCTGGCGAAACTCGCCGAGCATGGCATCCTGAAAACGGTTTTTAATTAATAATTAAAAAAGTAATTAAAATTTTAAAATTCTGATTCTCAGGTGCACATTATCGGACTCATGGGCTTATATATTCAAATTTTCAGAGTTCTGCGTGCAGTAGGTTTGTCTGGAGACCGCACACATACAGACAGACAGATTTACAAACATTCATTTTTATTATTATAGAAGATGAGCGATCCGGCAGTTACTACAATACGTTTTTTTATTTTTTTAGATTTATTTAAAATTTACCATAGGAATTCCATATTTCTAATCTGAATTTAAGAAATTTTATAGAATAAATTATTTTAAAGTATGTGCTGATAATTTCAGGCAGTACTTGCTGTATCCCACGAGCCGCCACTGCTCTGCATCGCTTCTTTCTATTAGTTCAAGTTGGAATAGTTCTGCTATTTGGCTATGAACTCAAGTTTTCAATGCTTCTGGTATTCGATAGAGGTGAGGCTTCCTCCTCATTAATATGTTTCAGTAAAGTATAACCTTTTGCAATTGTAAATTTTAATCTTTCTGTGTTTTCAAGGATTATTCAAATAATCCAAGTAGGCGTCAGCAAGGGATCCAGGGGGACACTTGCCCTTTGTCGGGGAGCAGGTGACCCCCTTTCGGGCACTCCTGATTCATTCGTTGGGGAATTTTTAAGATAAGAAACAATCCAATTTTTAGGCCAGTTTTAATTTTGAAATATTTAAAAAAACTACTTTTGTAGTACTTTCTCTTATTAAAGATTTGTGAAATGATATGTTTACATTTCAATCAGAAACAAAATGTTATGAGTGTCGGAAGAGGAGGATGTTCGCAATGGTGTGTCCTAGGGGAGGGGGGGGGGAGATGGAGCTACCGACCCGGGCAGAAAAACTCTAGAGGCGGCAAAACGCCTATCGTTGACTTATTTTAAAGAGATTAAAATGTCATGTAGTTTTAGGCGGTGTTCTCCAGATGTAACAGCCAGATGTCTACAGCCGCGGAGGGACCTTAACACTTCAGCCGTCTACCATGTTCAGTGTCTTATTTACTTACTTGTATTAGGTTGTAACGAAAGTTTCCCGCCACCGCAAACATCCTCAGCACACAGTTCGCGTTGGCGTATTTGCTCATATTTTGTCAAACGATTTTTGGCATTTGAAAGAAAGAGGCTTACTTTATAACACTGTGTTGTGAAATCTGTAAAAAATATAGTTATCATTAAGTATAAGGTGTCCCAAATGGAACTATCACTCTAGAGGATTAGAACCATCATTTACTTCCATTTGTGTTGCAAAAAGTCAGCTACATAATATCAACAAATTATGAGTACAGCTTTAAGTACTATTGTTGTATCATGTGACACTGTGCAGGTTTGGTACCGAAAGTTCAAAATCAGTTATCTAAGGAGTTAGAAGTTAGTTTTTCAGGCAGCTATGGCGGAAAACTTTCGTTACAACCTGATAAATAAGACACTGAACATGGAACATGAACACTGAACTATTTATTTATTTATTGAGCCCATCCTCCAGAAACGTTTCATGTTTTATACTTATTGTTTTTTTTAATCTGTTAGAGTAACTTTAAACAGTTTAACTTAGCTCCTGAATAATTTTTAGAGAATTTTTAGAGAATATTTAATAGAGAATTTTTCTCTTTTGTTTTAAAAATAAAGGGGGGTGGGAGGGCTTGGTCGGAGGACATTTTAAGGGTTCTAAGGCATATTCATGTTACATCTGGAGAAAACCGCCTAAAACTCTATGACATTTTAATCTCATTAAAATAGGTCAACGATAGGGGTTTTGAAACCCCTAGAAATTTTCTGCTCGGGGCGGGCACCCCCTCTTCCCCCCATAAGTCACGCCACTGCGAACATCCCCCGATTCCAACACTTATAGCATTTTATTCCTCATTGATATGTAAACGTATCATTTCACGAATCGTAAAGAAGCGAAAGAACTACAAAATTAGTTTTTTAAATATTTAAAAATGATCTTAAAAAGTTCCCCGACGAATGAATCAGGAGTCCCCGACAGGGGGCACGTGTACCCTGGCCCCCCCGCTGGCGCCTACTTCTATTATTTGAATAATCCATGAAAACACAAAAAGATTAAAATTTACACTTGCAAATGGTTATACTTAACCAAAACATATTAATACGAACAAACGTATAGAGGGAAGTATCGGGAGAATGCTGTATTAATGCATTAAAATATGTACTAGTTATGAAAAAGAAGTCTTTAAATAAGTATTACAATCTTTTGAAGATTCATATAAAAAATAAAATAAGATAAATATTTATTACATGAAGAAGAAGCGCCTAAAAATTTAACGAAATCTTCGTCAAAGTGATCCAATTAGTAGTGCCAAAGATGCGTAGGGAACAAGTTTTGAAGTTACGCGAGAGAATAAAATACGCCAGCGTTTCTCAATCTGTGGGGCGCGACCCCCAAGGGCAGCGAAGAGCGTTTGATGGGGGGGGGGGCGAGAAAAACCAAAGAGGAAGTTGTGATGCATGTTTTTAAAAAAGATCATCTTATTTATTCTCATTTTTACTCAAAAATATATCCATTTTCGCTTAAAATGTTCATTCAAACTTTAATGATAACAATATTTTGTAGAAAATTCGACTATATGTTCATTGTTAAAGATTAAAAACTGAATGTATGCTGAAAAATGTGAGGGTGGCGCCACCGTAAGTTAGCTTTTGTTGGGGGGGGGGGGGCGTAACGTTAAAAAGGTGAAATACGCATTTTATTGGCCAAATATATCCCGTGATATTGAGGAACATTGTAGAACCTGCAAAGAATGTCAATTACGGAGCAGAGAGAAAGCAAGTGATAAAATTCCTGTAACCGCAGTAGATAGACCTCAATTCCCATTTGATCAAGTAAATATAGACATAATAGGACCAATGGAACCCCCGTCGGCCCGAAAACACAGATACGAGTTATGTTTAGTGGATAGGCACTCTAGATGACCTGAAGACTGCTAAAGCAATGTGCAACGCATATTAGAAATATTTATGTTCACAAGTGTACCTCGAATTATAAGTAGTGATCAAGGAACGAATTTTGTATCCCAGCTCACATAGGAGTTCCATAAGAAGCTAGGAGCGTACCCTAGATTTGCGACGCCGGGACATCCGGGAAGCAGCGGTTTAGTAGAGAGATACAATCAGGTTTTTAAGAACATGCAGAGCCGGTCCTAGGGTGGAGCGAACGGTGCGACCGCACCGGGCGCCTCCTTTATGGGGGCGCCAAAATGCCATACTTTGTATACGTATAGTTGAGTGTCCATATATTGTTTAAATTTTCATTTTAACCGTTCCGAAAATTTTTCTAGCTGCATGTGTGTGTGTGTGTGTGTGGGGGGGGGGGGGGGGTTGGCGCGCATTTTTGTATTTCGCACCCTTTAGAAATTTATCTAGGACCGGCACTGATGCTACGCCACATTATTCGGAGAGACCCCAAAATTGGGACAAACATATACCCTACTTGTTATTTGCCTCCCGGGAAATACCAAATTGTACCACGGGAGTGTCACCGTTTAAGTTAATGTATGGGAGAGAAGTAAGAGGGCCGTTGACAGTATTAAAATCGTCGTGGGCATGTGAAATCTCCCTACCCATAAACATTGGGAAAAGCCCTATGGAGTATTTACAAGAATTAAAAACCAATTTAGAAACAGCTGCAGAGCAGGCTTCTTTGATATCGGAAGTAAAACAGGGCGCGTACGCAAATTATGCTAATAGAAGAGCAGTATACAAAGAATTTCGTCCGGGAGATCAGGTTTAATTATTGATCTTCGATTGATTGATTGATTGATTCCACAAATAAATTATATGCTAGGTGGACAGGGCTAGCAGAGATAGTGTCTCGTATTAACGCAGATTCGTGCAAAATTAAATTGCCCTACGATAATGTGAGACACGTCCATGTAAATAAAATAAGAAAAATTTACAATAGAGTACAGGCAGTATGTGTCATTTTCGAGAAAGAAGAAGAGTTAGGAGAGGTTCATCCCATTCCTAACCGGAATAATAGTTCCGAGATGAGCAATTGGAGTGAGGTTGATCTCGAGCATTTAGACGATGAGAAAAGGAAAGAAATCCACAAACTACTGCGAAAGTATAAACCTCTATTTTCAAATAAAGTTCAAATCGCTAGAGTAGATGGGCATAAAATCCGCATGAATAATAGTGAGAGGACATAAGGTCATAGCGTCAAGTAGAGAAAACATGTTTGGCCTGGGTGTCCGTTATTTGTAAACGCCCCCTCCCCCCCCCCCGATCCGTCCATAGAAATATAAATCTGTATAGCGCGAATGTTTCAGATGTACGTGTACAAGTGTTCAGAAAAAAAAAGAAAAAATTTCAACTCCCACTAAATACTAGAATCTACTTTAGTATGGTGTAGTAAAAAAGGGGGGCTGTGAGCCTTCTCCATAAACAAAAAACCATCGCTTTAGCTCGAGGACTTACTGATAAGGAGGGACAGGACTTGCAGGGGGTACATTCACAAGGCACATATTATTTCCTATTACAACTTCCTGGTTTACACGAGTCCACAAAATTACTGAGAAAGCAATGAAACGGGGAAAAAAACCCTCCAATGACACCCCTCGAATCTACAATGAATTCTTCTATTTTATTGGTTTATCCAGTTACTTTCTAAATCTGTGCTAAACCGTGAACTGCACACTCGTTTTCATTTATTATTGTCTTTTCTTTAGGAGTTACGTTTAAGTTTCATTTTAACTAGATTAGTGGGACTTGTAAATATACAATTTTGTGAACTGTGTATACGTTTCTATGTTTGTAAAATTTTATGTTTAAATTTTATTTATTGTATCTAATTACCAAAAAGGGCCAATAGTACAAGACCTAGTCAAAGAACCGAAGGTATTTTTTACTTTTATTTTCTTTCTCTTACTTAGATGCAATATAAAGCAATAAATAGTTGAACATGTATGTGTATTACAAAATTTAATTTCATGCGTGATTTTTTTTTTCACGAATCGTGATGAAACCAAAAGTTTATTTTTGTAAAAGTTACACCCTCCAAAAAAAGTATTCGAGCAAGAGGGAAATTTCCTATTTTAGATTTGCAAATAATACTTGAGTTTTTGAAAAACGCACAATTTGATAGAAATAGGGAAAGTCATATTTATACATAGCCTAATTCATATTCTATGATAAATAATTTTTAATATACGAAACCAAGGTAGGGAATTTCTCTCTTGCTCGAATACTTTTTTTAGAGGGTGTACAATAGTGTATAATCTTGAAGAAAATAGAAACAAATAAGAATGCCAATTTTCTTTTAAAATGATAATCCGGCGCTTTTGGGAAACATGTCATATTCTGTTCTCATTCAGTATTTTAAACTTTATTGTTCTAAAGTTAAAGGAAATGTTTCAAAATAGCTCCTTTTTAATAATTGCTTTACATTTTCGGAGGGGGCCCTCCGCCCTTCTCAAATACTCCCCTGGTAGTGTTTTATTAGAGCAATAGTTTTTCTAATTAAGATATCAATAGTTTTCTCTAATTAGGATATAAATATTCTTAAATATAAATGTAATGCAAACTGAATCTGTTAGCAAAATTTGTCTCCTAAAAGTAGCGAAAAAGTAGCAAAGTAGCGACTACATTTCAAAAATAGTGTAGAGTACATTTGTCAAAAAGTAATTTAGTTTTAGTTAACTACATTTTTCGAAAAGTAGCTGTAGTTGTAGCGCGCTACAAAAAAAAATAGTTTTTCCCAACCACTGATTAATACGAACATACGTATACAGGAAAGTATCAGGAGAATGCTGTATTAATACACTAAAATATGCACTAGTTACGAAAAACAAGTCTTTAACAAGTATTACATTCTTTTGAAGATTCAGATAAAAAATAAATTAAGATTTACATTTATTATTAATTTATTATATGTAGAAGAAGCGCCTAAAAAAGCATTAACCTACTAATAATTTCTTAATCTTTTTCAATATGTGCATTGATGAAAAAGCGTTTCAAAATATTTATGAAGATACATTCTGTTTAAACAAGAAAAAAAATATAAGAAATAAAGCATTTTTGACAGTTTTAATGCCTCTTTAATTTCACGGACTGGCCCTTGAAATCCCTCTGAGCTGCACATGATATTAGCGCCACGGTGGAAAAAATGTCAACTACTGTGATTTCGCGTATTTGGCCTCGTTTAGATTATCCTGAGTAAGATCGCAGGAAGTCATAACAGTAATGATTTTCCAGGATATTTTTGTAGTTTCGAGATGGCAGCATTATATTTATTATTAAATGCCTCCTCAACTCAAAATATGTTTTGGTTTATGTTTGAGCTATAATTGAATAGAAGTATTAGAAATGTGAAACTAATTTTTAAAGCGTGTAACTAATATTTATGTGTTTTTAAGATGAAGATGCTGATTCAAAAATACTTTCCTCGCATCTGTTTTCTAGATTTTACCGTAAATAACCTTTCAAATTTCGTTATCACACCTGTACTTATTTTTCTGTTGATAAGAATATTATTAGAAAAAGTAGAAAATTTTATGTGTGATAAAACTTTTGGGATCAAACAAATATTTACACTCTAATTTTATAAAGACTTTTCTTCGGGGAAAAAATAATCGAACTTATATGCAGGGGAATTTTATTCATGTGAAAATGTTCTAAGGTTACCATCTGTTTATCTCGCAGTCCTGAACTCGCTCGGTTATATGGGCGTAAGCGTTTCTTCCTGTTGTATTAAGGTTACTATTTCTATTTTGTATGAAATCGGGAGTAACTATGATGATTATTAATTTTTCTTAAATCTATATAATTTTCTTTTCATTTTTATTTGATTTTAGCGCCAGTCGATAATTTAAGTCAAGTAAATTGTTGAAATACACATACTTATATATACATATATAAAACTAGATATATCTGTATATAACTAGATACTCCCCATTGAATAGGTACCTATCATTAATAAACAGAGACACAAAAAGTATTTTTGAACTTTTATGGTCTATAAGCAGTAGTAGGATAAAACAAAGTTATTGAATTATGCTTATACAAAAACACATACCTCAAATCTTATTTAATTCCTTACTTGATGCATCAAAAAGTGCACAAATAAGCAGAATTTAAGCCTACCGTGAATACGTTTAATATTCTGCCTAACAAACATTTTCAACAAACATTTTCAAATTTTCATACACAACACATACATAATTCATACACAACACATCTTAACATAAAGCAAATTCAATACAGTTCCAAAAAACTTAAAACAAAAAACTTTTTTATATCTCATTTAATATTAAAAAAAATGAAATTTCACACACCATATTAAATAACTTCGCATTTTTCCACCAACGAATCACAACAAACACCCAGCAAACACACACAGGTTCTCTGAACGTCTATTAACGTTCTGAAGACATTTTCTGAACATTTATAGACGTTCAGAAAACCTGTGTGTGTTTGCTGGGCAAGCATGTTCAACGGTTCATTTGAGGTTCTGTTACAGATAAATTCTTTCAACCAATCACATAATTCCTTCAAACTTAACTGTAAACCTCCTAGTTAATTTCTCTGACCAATCACCTAATTTCTAATGACATCATGAAACAAAAACACAACTCAACTACACCTCAACTCCTTATAAGGGTTACTTGAGAACATCACGCCATCGTAAACATGTTTACCCATCTTCACAATTTAGCGACGTTTTATACTTGGCGACCTGCCCCCGGTAACGGTATTATTCCCTTATTGAATTGTATAACAAATTTTCAGTTTGGTACTGTAGGGCAGCTTTCCCAACCTTTTAACATTGTATCCCCCGAATGAAGGATAACTTAATGGATGTATCCCCACCCCCCTCAGCATACATACAGTTTTTTTTTCTTCAACAACGAACATTTGGTCTTTTTTCCATTAAATAATGGATTCTTTTCCGTTATCTCACCACCAGCCAAATTTGGCAATTTTTTCCCGGCAGTAGACGACGATGCTTGGCGACAATATTTTCTGGTAACCCATCCTCGTTTGCGCGGCGATCTTCATATTTTTTTTTTTGGTAACCCGGATTCTTAATGCGTAGTACAAGCGCTACTGTTTCAAAAGGAAAGCAAAACAAATAATGCGGCGTACTGATTATACTAATCTCCGAGTGTGTTGTTTATTCATACGCAAACGTGTAACCTGAATTGTGCGGCGAGCTTGTTTTTTTTTTTTTTTTTTACTAACGTTGCTTCTGTGTCCGTAGTATGTTAGCTTGTGTTTGAATAGTAAAGGATAACGTATTTTTCTGTTTTGTATTCGTCAACGAGAGCATGTGTTTGCATGCAGAAAAACGCCGATTGGGTCTGTTTTGTATCCTTCCGCGATGCTGTTGTTGTATTGATGTATAAACGTGCGTAGTATGTATAACCGTGTGTAGCCACATTTACTCTAGTTTAGGCGAGTGTTGCTTTTACATATATATTTGTATAAATATGAATTAATGGGAAATGTGGTGACGCATGTTGATGATAAAATAAGTTTTTGGCAGAGTTGTTAAAGGAATTGTTTTGTACAGTGTCAATGCTGCCATGTATATTTTGAAATTGTGTGTCTTCATAGTTTGAGCTTCAAATTGAAACGTTTGGAATTTGCAAGAAGAAGCCGAAAATGTGAGTATGTTTTAACATATTTCGATTTGTGTAGAATTGCCGATATTTCGATTTGTGTAGAATCTTCAGGATATAGAAATTGGTGAATGCAATTAGTATAGCAGTCAAACCGCCTTGCACATGCTCGGTGTGTCAATGAACTTGTTAAAAAGAGAATCCCGTAGGTAATTTCGTTGTCGTATTGTGTCGATATTTAAAATATTCATTGGTTTGAAACTTATCGTTTTAGTTTTATAACAGTAATACGTTTTATGAATTGTTCATATTATGATTTAATATTCATTGAAATTTTTCGTATGTAATGGTGAGTCTATTTTGTATGTTTACATTTTTAACTTTGTATTTTCTGTTAAAATGTTTGTTTTGTAGGCATTGAAAATGTTTAAAGAGAAATAAATATCCGGTAGGTAATTGCGGACAGGAAAAATCACCTAAAAACATCGTAGCTACTTGGCGACAAAAAAAAAGTTGCCAAAAAACATCGGAGCTACTTGGCGACAAAAAAAAGTCGCCAAATTTGGGTGGTGTCGAGATAACGGAAAAGTACCAAATAATGTTATTGATAAAGCTTGAATAATCATTTTAAATGAATAAATATTTGTTTTGGAGTAAACATAAGAATAAATAATATGATTTTTTAAAACTTGTATTATTACTTGCTCTTTGCGTATTTTTCTTGCACATACCCTGCAAATACTTTGTGCCCCTCTGGTTGGGAACTGCTGCTGTAGGGAATGGGTTTCAAGGTACGGGAGTCAAAAAGCATGACACCAATGAACTTCTTAAGGGAAGTTGGTAAAGCAACTTGCCAAAAGAGTGCCAAAGTGACTGATATTGTCCTAAATGTTCCAACATATACCAGACAGAATGTTCAAGAATGTTGTAAAATGTTCCTCTAATGAAATATCAGTGAAGGAGCTGAGATTGAGTTTGGAGTCAATTTTAAGAATGTTTCGGAATAATATTATAGAATGTTTTAGAATGTCCAGAAGGTTCTGGACTTCAATATCAATTTTGGCAGGTTTTCCGTAACTGAATGTTTGGACTGCCCTATATCTCTTTCTCATCAATGGAATTTTTGTCCTGGAAATTTGCTTGACAGTTTTTGAAGACAATTTTGTATTAAAAAATAAACA
The DNA here is from genome assembly GCA_038373885.1 of Cheiracanthium punctorium. Classification (NCBI taxonomy): domain Eukaryota; kingdom Metazoa; phylum Arthropoda; class Arachnida; order Araneae; family Cheiracanthiidae; genus Cheiracanthium; species Cheiracanthium punctorium. Next base: position 566,461 of record JAWZYV010005020.1, on the reverse strand, counting down.
ATTCAAAACAATGTGAATATGGAAAATTCTTATGTGTTCAAACCAAATAATTAAATATAATCTTAACCACATGGTTGTAAAAATAAATTTTATTCCCATGCAAAAAATGGGTACTTTAGCTAATCTCTCTATTCTAAAAAAAAGTAAAGGCCGCTGCTGCTGCCGCCACTGTCAGAGCTTGTTGACCTATCTCCCCCTAAACCGTGGGGATTTGAGTTTCGACTAAGGTGCCCACAGATTCGAAAAATTCTGAGGAACCTGCTAAGCTGACTTGAATTTCGAAAATCGAATTATTTTAGAAGATATTAATAAAAAACTGAAAAAATAAACAGAATGGTTGCCAGATTTGGCATAAAATCATTCATTCCTTTGCAACAAAGCGTTTCCAAGTATCTAGAATCACGTTAAATTTACAAACATGAGTTAGAATTACGGCCATTTTACGGCAAAATAAAAACTATATGAAATAAGTAACTCCAAATGTGTTACACAAAGTTGACAATTTTCAAATAGTAAGTTCGCTTAGACAACAGGAGTTTAGAATTAGCAATTATTCATTTTTCCAAAACAGAATAACTAATATCTTGAAAATGAAAAATAATTAAAATAAAATGCAGATAATTTTAAAGCCGGTTCAGTCCAGCTGGATTATTTGCTACCAGTAGAAATATTTGGCGGCGTTAACTATGCCATTATAGCAGTTATAGTACACTTTGGATATTTGCTAGCGCGACGAGATGGTATAATTCGTGGTGCTAAGTACGCCAATCTGCAAACGATTATGTAAATAAAAATATGGATAACGGTTTTCTGGTAACCTTAAATGAACAGTAATTATAGGTTGTGAGCATGTGTAAATCACCAAATAATGAAAAGTCGCCATTGGTGGCAAGCTATCCTATCTGTTCCACTTTTATTAACTTTACATGTACGCAAGTCACCAAATAATGAAAAATCGCCATGGGTGACAAATTCGCAAGGTGTCCAATAGGTTTTACATTATTAAAAATAGAGATGTAACGAATAGTGATTTGGCCGAATACCGAATATTCGGCTAATAGCTCAGGCCGAATACCGAATATTTGGCGGCCGAATATTAAATTTTTAAAATTTCAATCTAATTGTATATAAAATATCACTTTTCAATTTTGTAATTAAAGACTAATTAAAATTCCTTTTATGTTATTTGTAGGTACTTAAAAACACACAACAGTATATTATCTGTAAAACTAAAGAAATCTTGGTAATGAAAAAAATAGCTTTTACAAAGTAAAACACTAATAACAGCATAATTATATTTTGAGATATTAATAATTTAATAAATATGCTATGGTAAATGTGATTAATCTGGTAACTATACACCCGGTCGCAGAAACCATGCGACACAGCAACACCCGTTGCAGATTCTTGAAAAAGTCTGCAGACTATTTTAAGAGTTCGTATGGAACGATATCGCCAACTGCACCAGTGATTTAATATAAAATCTTTCTCCATCCTTTTCGTGAATAATCATATTTTCGTTCACTGCAAGCCCATTATGCTAACCTTTGTATCAACAGTTAAAATTACGACATATTTTTGATAAATTATGATTGTTTTGACAAAATATTTCTTAATCTTTTGGGTGAGTTTTCATTTTTCAACCAAGTTTTGTAATTTTGTTGCATTAAAATCTGAAACATGTTTATAAAATTCATTAAAATGCTATTTGAAAAGTGAATTGGCCAATACTTCACAGAAAATTTTAGAAAAAAGGGGGGAGGGACATAATTCTAAAACTGGTTGTCAAAATTATGTAACTGAACAAGAGAAATCTACACAACTTGAAATTGTAGGCAAAATGAATGCTCTAAATTGTGCAAATGCTGCATATTTGACACATAAGATGAATGTGCTCATTCAGTGGCGCACCCATGATTTTAGTTTAGGAGGGGGCTGAGCTGAAAATACTGCTGAACTCGGTTATAGTGAGATCGATAATAGTTACAACCCTCTTATAACGTCAAAATATTCTGTACCACTTGATTTGCCCATACAACACAAGAAAAAACTCATTATAGAGTCATAAATAATTATCTGATCTTTTCAGTGATATTGTACTGACTTTAACAGTGTTTCATAAACTCTCTGTAAGTATTTATTTAAAAACTGACATCTTTTTAGGTAAAAAATACTTTAGAAATAATTTGAAGACAATAAATAATAATAATAGTAATAATTCATTAGTGACAATTTTCATTACTTTAAGTTTTTCACTTCAAACTTTCCACCTTTAGGCCCACCTCCCCATAGCCCCCCCCCCTTGGGTGCGCCTATGTGCTGTTTTAATATGCATTTATGGGTAACCTGCAGTTTATCTTGCAGACTATTTTTGTATTTTTAAATCTGCGTGGCAGACTGGTACAGAAAATTCTGCAACTGGGACTATACATAATCACATCATGTTTTGGGCTTGACAGCCTCTGAGAAAAACATATTTAGCAGCTTTTCAAAATTATGTTTGTAATTGAGGATCTGAAAGAATTCCTCCTATCCAAACCCAATAAGGAAATTAGAAAATGAAGTAGCGTCGCCAAGTAGTAAAGTCTGCATTTTTGTAATATTATTAAATACATTAGATTATGTTCCATTTAGCTTAAAATTCAATGACTTAGAACATTTTATAATTGAAATTAACATTTTAAAGTATAACTAAGCAATCTTTTTTTGTAAATGCATTAAAAAAATAGTTTTCTCTCTTTGTTCTGAAATTATTCAGCTCAATATCTAGCAATATTCGGCCGAATACCTGTTCAGTATTAGGCTTACCGAATATTCGGCCAACTGAGTATTCGGCCTACCGAATATTCGACAAAACAGTCGAATAGGCCGAATATTCGTTACATCCCTAATTAAAAATACAGCTGAAACAGATGTTCCGATTTTATTACGCTTTAGCTCCTAATTAATATAACTTTTCAATGGCAACATTAAATATCATTGTGTTTCTGAGGAGTGCAAATAATTTTTCCAGCGATTATAAGCGGAGTTTGCACTCCAGGTGGAGTATAGCTCAGGACCCGTACAACATGGATTCCATAACAAAATATCTTCCGTGTTATGAGGAGGAGAGGGTCTAGTGTAGTGTGAAGTTTAAATTTTTAGGTGCCAATGAACATGCAAGAACCAAGCAATGTGTAGCTCAGTAAATAATCTAATAATAAATAAGCAATGTGTATTTCAGTAAATAATCAGATAAAATTCTATCTGATCCTATCTTCGGGTTTTGTCTATTGAAATTATGTCTTTTTTACGAATAAGCCTTATTAGGGGACGAATGCCTCATACGAAAAACGAGCGTAGCGAGTCTGGGGTCTTGGCCCCTAGTCTATCTATATAAAAGGCGATGTTCATGTGTGTTTCTTCCCTAGACTAAAAAACTACTAGACCAATTTAAACATTGCCTTTTTTTTTTTTTTTTTTTTTTTTTTCTAAATGATTCTTGTTATCCATATAAGGTTTAAAGCTATTGAAATCCTAAATCTGACCAGCTGAAAGACTTAAAGACCAAAACATTCTTTTCACAGTAATGCTTTCACTTTTCTTTCTTTGCAAAGAGTGATAGTGGTGTTTCCTTGCAACTATGTCAGTGGAAAGTGAAGGAGTTTTGAATTTTTGCATAATGATCACAATCAGATGAATGATATTCCTATCTATTTAAAAGGCTATATTCAAATGTGCATTTTTTCTCTGGACTCAAAAACCAATGGACCGATTAAAAAACCTTTTTGTCTTTTGCAAAATTTTCCCGCTTTACGAATTACAAGCCAGATTAAACAGTTGTCCACTTCATGTGACATTATTGTAAAGCCATAATGTTAAGGGCTTAAATCTAAAAGACAAAATTTTATTCTGTAGAAATAAGGTATTTTCAAACTGAATAGATTTGTTTGCAAAACACTTTTTTACATTCTTTCTTTTAGATTGGAAGTAACACTGACATAGATTTTGTGTCATTATTATGCATTTTCACTATATGTCATTTCAAATTAATATCTGTAAGGCAAAGTTTTTGTCATGAGTCAAAAATTTTTTGCAGATTTAGAGATTCTGCAAGGATGGAATTAATTTTAAATCATATAAGTAAGAAAAAAAAATTCCATTAAAAATCAGTGTTTTCACTAGAGTGCAAGAATCTTGTATTTTTTCTCTTTTTCTCGCATTAAAAAATTATTACTTTGAGAGATTCGCACACCCTACAAATCAGTTTCCCTCTGCGCAAAATTCTTACATTTCGAAAAATTCGGACACTTTTTCAAAAAAAAAGTACTCGTGCTTCCATTTTTCATAAAGTGGTTATACATATATGCAAAATTCTCTCAGTTTCACTCTACCTCTATTCTTATTGCTGAATTTTTGGGGTTTCATAAAAAAATAGTTGTTTAACAAAGAACGTAAAATTGGATTCTCAAGAACTCCTAAGTGCATGGAAGGGAAAAAAAGGTGTCCTGGGGACACGATTGTTCCTCAACTGCATTATTTTTATTGCATGTCATATGCAACTTATATGCAACTGGGCCTGACTTACAGACCCAATTACATGCAATAAAAATAACTAAAAATCATAAGAAACTTAATTTGAGTGTTTACCTGAGGCAGGAGTAAATACCCATTTATAAATACCTTACCCACTGTGTATTTACCTACACTATAGATGTGAATTAGTCAATTCAGGGTTTCTACAGACCTGGAAAGTCGGGGAATATCAAGGAAATGAGTTTTAGTCAGGGATTTGAGAAAAAAGTCAGGGAAATTAGCAGAAATTGAAGAAAGGTCAGGGAAATGCAAGAAAAATTGAATTTTGCGGTAAAATCAAAAAAATATTTGCTGTTTGAACCTAAGTATAGAAATTGTTTTATTTTCATTTTCTCATTCAACCTTATAAATAATTTTAAAATGTGTTCTTTATGAGCAAATCTTGTGCAGTTGAAATATGCTTAGTTTTATCCTAAATTATTATCAAACATGGTTTTTGCTAGAATCCAGTGATGTCAAATAAGATTCTTGTATAGATTAATTTTATTATTATTATTTGTAAAAAAAGGGGCAAAATATATAAAAAATTATTAATTAAAGGATGTAATGTTAGAAATAGAAACGCAAAATTCAGGAAAGCACACTAGATAAAGTAAGGGAAGAGTGTGATAGATGTCAGAGAAAAGTCAGAGAAGCAAAAGCTGTGAAATCTGTAGAAACTTTGCAATTCGCATCTATAGTGTTAAATTCTCACCAATTTTTTTAAAATCTCACTCAGTTATTGGTAAAATGTAAGAAATTATCACCCATTTTTTTCCATAATGAAAACCCTGGCTGTGCAGCTTGTTTAATTTTTGCTTATTGTGTAAGAAAAATCCTACTTTTTTCTTTTGCTTCAATTGATTTTAAATTTCTCTTTTCAGATTATATATAAGCTGTAATTCACAACTGCCTTAAAATGACTGAATCGTGGACTTTGGATGCTTCAGAGATTTATGATGCATTCAGCATTAAAAATGTTTTCACATGGTTTTGTGCATCAGCAATGATTTTTGGTGGTGTTGTGCCATACATACCTCAATACAGAGAAATTCGGAAAACTGATAATGCTGATGGATTTTCTACATATGTCTGCTTAGTTCTTTTGGTAGCAAACACTTTAAGAATAATATTCTGGTACTTTACAAGTTTTATACTTTTTTTTTAATATTAGAGATAATCCAAAACATTAAAACTAATATTTTGATGTATTGATTTGACTTTGATTTTCAAAGTATATAATCAATGTAAAAAAGTGGGAAAATTTTGTAAAATAGCACACATACAAATGTACTTATCCAGCACTATTATTTTGGGTGATACAAAAAGGTTATCCTTTATCAGCTGCATAAAACTTCAGCTCTCCACACAAGTAAAAAGGAATGAAATGAAAAGTAAACAGAGACAGTTGCTACTTGGAAGAAGGAAAAAGTAACTAACCAGAGAGAATAGAACAAGAAGGGAGGGGGGAATTGAAGAAGGAAACATCAAAAACAGGTTAGTATGTTAAAAAAAAAAAGATTAATAAAATAAATTGTAAAGTGAACAGAAAATATTAAAATAATAATAATGATAATATATAATTAAAAAGCTGGCATAAAACAATAAAAGAACAAAGACATAAACAACATAGTTTTTTAATACATAGAAACAGAACAACAGATTTTTTTTAAAATATGCAGTTAAACAAACACGAAAAAAAAAAGAAAGAAAGAAAAAGAAGAGGGAAGAAGAAAGTAAAAGGAGATTTGCAACAATTTCCAGACTGGAATGAATAACAAGTAGAGAGGATAGAACTGAAATGTAAACAGAGACTTGCCATTTGGAAGTAGGAAAAATTAATTAACCAGAGAGAATAAAATAACAAGAAGGGGGAGGGAGATTGAAAAAAAAAAAAATAGCAAAAACAGGTTAGTAGGTTAAAATGAAGTAGTAAAATGAACAAAAAATACAGAAATAATAACGATATATAATTAAAAAGCAGACATAAAATAATAAAAGAACAAAGACATGAACAACACTTTTTTAAATACATACAAACAGGATAACAGATTTAAAATATATATATATATATATATATACAGTAAACACGCACACATGCGTGAAAAAAAAAAAATGAAGAAGAAGAAAGTAAAAGGAGATTTACAGTGGTTTCCAGACTGAATTAATAAAAGAAATGGAAGAACTGTCAGTCACAAGATGATCTAAGGGCTGGATAATAGAAAAACCTTCCAAGAAGTCAAGATGTTACAAGTTTGAGGAGTGCACAAGATCTTTGCTTTGGAAAATTGAAAACAGTGATTAGAATTCTAACAATGAAAGGCAATAGATTTGAAATGTTCATATTTCAAAACATATCTCTCATGCTCTCTAAGCGTAAATTTGAGAGCTCTTTTAGTCTGACCAGTGTTGCCCAAATCTCAAGGAATATAATAAATACCTCATTTGTTCTCAATAGAAATAGGATACTTGAGAGAAGAGAATTTAACTTTATTCACAGGTTTAAAAATGAATTTGTAACCAAAATGTTTTAGAAGTAGAGAATTTTTTAGTTCAAAAGTGAAAAGAAATGTAGTATAATTGATTGATTAAAATAATTAGCAGGAATAGAGAAAGAATTAAACTTGTCAGATTTAGAAAATAGCAATAATATAAGGGCAAAAAATGTTTGTGTTATAAGCTGATTTAGTAATTATATTATAAAGCAACTGTTATATTAATATTTGGATGAATTGATTTTTATGATTTTCAAAGTGGATAGCATAAAAGTAAAAAGGTGTCTTATAAGCAACTCAAGTAATTGCAGTCGAACCTCAGTATAAGGTCATCTGCTTATAAGGTCACTTTTCTAAAGTTCCGGCTCATTGAATAAAAATTCATTTTTATGGATTATCAGATATATTGTCAGGTTTAAATACAGTAATCGCCTGTAAGGTCACTTTTCTGACTTTATTGAGTCATTTCTGTTATTTTTCGTCTTTCTAAAATTTGGTTTCAGAAATTTTAGATTCCAATGTAGTAGAAAGTAATGATAACAACAGTGACTATAGAAAGACAAGCTGTGATGCAAGCAAAAGTGTCAAAACATTAAATGTCTTTCAATATTTTTTAGGAGCATGAGGGAGCTGAAGAATATTTTAAAAAACTACAAAACTTAGGCATCATTATACATAAAATGAAATCACTGACAAATACCACTGAAAATGAATATGTGGCAGCCTTGTATACAGAGCCTTATTATCGCAAGGGCAAATTGGGACTTTGCCCAGGGCCCCCAATATCAAATGTTGTTCTGAAATATTCTTTTTTATATAAAAATTTTATGAAAAATAAAACATTTCATAGATGGGGGCCCCAAATTCATCGATGCCCGGGGCCCCTGTTGGTCATAATCAGGCTCTGCTTGTATAATGGATTATTTTAAGTAATGTAAGTTGCAATATCAGTAATTTTTCGTGTGCTTATTTGTAGCATACAGCTTTATTCCGAATTTAACATTTAAAAAATATTTCTTTCTGATTTCAATGATTTTAATTGGTTCAACTCAATTAAAAAATTGAGTTGAAATTGTGTGCATATTAAATTGTGAAAATTGTGTTTATATTAAATTTTATAAAGAAGTATGCTGTATTTATGTAATGCTAATTTCTTGACAGATGCATATAATTCAGTTATAAGGTCACCCTGTTTATGAAGTCACTTTCTCGAGGTGCTGAAGGATGACCTTATATTGAGGTTCGGCTGTATATTATAAAGAAACTGTCATGTTTTCAAAAATAATGTTTTAAATCTAGGTTTGGTCATCCATTTGAACTTCCTTTACTTTTTCAAAGTGTTTTTATGAATGTATCTATGCTGGCTATGATTCAACTTTGTGTGCAAATCAGAAATAAAACTCTTATTGTTCCATCAAAGTCAAGAATGTTTTCAGGTAAAAATAATTTATTTTTTAATTGTTTAAACTAAAACAAGATTATTATTATTTACTTTTATTTATCAGAATTTCGATTTGTTATGTATTGATATTTAATTAAATTTGCATTTTAGGAGAGAAATTATGCCTAAAAAATATATAAAGAGGAATTAGAACAAAAGTGTTTGCATATTTAAAATTTTACTGATAAATGAGAAACTTTTTTAGAAAATTACAATAAAATTACAAAAAAATAATTTTAATAAATGATTTATTACTTATTAATACTAAATTTAAAAAAATAACAATTTTTAAAGTGCATATTTATTTACAAAGTATTTTCATAAAAAAAATATTTTACAAGTTTAATAATATGTTTAAGAGGAATGATTTTATTTAACTGCATTATTTGTTTACAATTCTTTCTCAATTGACAATAAATAAAGGGAAAAGTGCATGCTATTGCTAATCAGTATTGTCCCAAAAACAGTTATTTTTGCCTTAAAAGTTTGAGTCAAACATCTTATTAACTGCTTAGCCTAAACTGTTGGATATTATTTAAAATAGTATTAATATGTGATTCCATTTATTAAATATCTTGTCGTAAAATTAAAATTTTATTTTTAATATTGAAAATTCGTGTTAAAAGAGCATGTTATAGTCAGAACATATTCCCAAAAGTTGACAATTTTTAATCAAAACAAGCAGTTTAAAAACAAACTGATTAACTTAACTGGTTTAGGCATTATACATTTATCAAAATAAAATGAGTTCAATTGGAGAGTAAAATGCATTTAGTGACTATGGATTCAAAATTTCATGAAGTTTTATTCTAATTAGATTAATGTTTAAAACACCATTGAAGAGAGACAGAAAGAATTATCCTAATTCTATTTCATTTTCCTGGGGTTCTGTCATAATGAAGTATTTTCTAAGAACTGAAAGTAGTATGTATTTGACCTTATCAATATGTTTCAAAAATGCAATATATTTATCATGTAATTTGTATAGTTTTCTCATATGACAAATTATTTTCTATTTATTTTAATAACCACTTTTACTCCTTTCTTTCTGGGGATAGAAAAAGAGGACGAAGATAACCAATCTGAAATCAAAACTTTCCATTCTTCTCCACCTCCACCTCGATCTTATTGGGGTATGTCTTCTGTGGCTTAACTCAACTAACTTTTTCCTTTATCTTTCAACATGATGCTAAAATCAGAAGCAAGTCCTTGCAATATGTATGCCAAAATTGTAATGTTGTTTAAAAATATAACATTTTCATCTTAGTTAAATTACTAGAATTAATATTATTACTCAATAATGTCATGAAATACTCTACAGAGAATCGAAAAGAGAACACCAAGAAGGAATTGGTTGTCATTCATGAAATTAGAATATTTTAATTTGATGGAGTACACGTTTGTATGATGTTAATTTCATCTAATATTTTGAAGTTACAATTGAATAACAGGACATAAATGTATTTCTAGTATCTAGTCAGTACAGTAAACATACCAAAATATCTAAATGAATGTGAAGAAGTCTTCAATTTTACATGTTTTTAGTAGGGTTTGTATTTATTTTATTCCGATGACATTCTTTTACTTAATTTTTACAATGTTATTGAGCAAAACTTGTATTATAATTTTGATTAAACACAAATATTTTTTTTTATGTTATTGTTACATTTTGAATGATTTGTATAATTCAAGTATCTGCCAAAGGATTTTGAGTTTCAAGGACTTGCTCTGATTTAAGTTACTTTCTTTCCCTTATTCTTCCTGTTTTCTGTGGTATCTATTCCATTTTTCTTGTTATAACAAATAATATTTTATTAATTTTATGAATTATTTAGACCATTACATTAGATAAGTGTATCTGTTCATTCATCATAATCTAATTTATGTTTTGTTCAGTACACTAATGAAACTGGTACTAAATCCTATTCAGAGTTCTTTATTTTTTTTAACCTGTAACACTTTCTCAAGTTGCTGAGAATAAGTAATAAGTTTTTTACTTATATTAAAAAATATCACTGCTTTAGTTAGATGTAAGTATAATTTATTTAAATTTTAAAAATGATATGCAGCTATAGTTGACCTATAATTACCAAACATATTTAAATGTTATTTCTAATTTTTAAATTTGAAAAATATATTTGTAAATATTTAACTGTAATTCTTTTTTGTCATTTATTGGGCAAAAGTTTTCTTTCTTTTTTCTTTTTTTTTTTCTTTTCTTAATCCTATCCCCAACCTGGGTTTATTGGCCATTCACTGCTTCCTGTCCAGTGTCTTGTCCCTTTCTGCAAAAAAAAAAAAAAAAAAAAAAAAAAAGGAAAAGTACAGTCAGTATCCTTTAATTTGAGGTATATGAGGTGATGCTGTCCATTCAGTGCCTTCTGCACATAGAAGATATAAGGAAGAAGTTGATACAGAGATTCTCTATTAAGATGCTACTGGAGGTAATCATGACTCACTAACATTCGAAAACAGGCAATACCTGCATGGGTGATACACCCTCACCAAATAGAATCTTTTGATACATCCCAATACAAAAAGCATATTTTTAAAGGTTTCTGTACCCAAAGAGTCTCTTGGTATTTCTTGATACAAAAAGCATAATTTTACACAAATTCTGTCACAAGGTACAAAAAAAAAAAAAAAAAAAAAACCTCAAAATTAAATACTAAAATATCACTTCTTTGATTTCATCAGAAAATTGTTCTCTTTTTCAAGTCAGGAAGCATGTAAGATTATAAATGATACAATGGGAACTCCCTCCAAAATCTGCAAGTCGGATAAAGCAAGTATAGTTTTGTGTTTATTCAAATCAAACAAGAATAATAAAAGCACTAAGGTACTTAAACATTCCTCCAACATTTCTAAACAGTTCCAAGTAGCTTATATGCTTAAGCAGTAAGATTCCCTTTTCTTAAAATATGATAAAGTAATTTTCTTTCTTTCTTTTCTTTTTGTGTGTGTGCTGTCAATAAGCTTAGTGCAGGCTTTTTTTCTTTCTTTAAAAACACAATATATATTTAAGAGAAAAATAGAAAAGTTTCTTCAAGTTTGAATTTTTTTTTTTTTTTTTTTTTTAATAATGAGTGCTTTTCTAAATAAAGTGCTCTTCCTCCCCTTTCTAAACCTAGAAGCTTCTCTCTCTCACATTGTATTTTTAATACCATCAAAAGAATTATCCACTGTTCATAAAATGGAAACTAAATTAATGTTCTAATACAAAAAAATATTAAACGAACTATTTCAAACTGAGTTAATAATTTTGGGCTAAAGCGCATTTTAGCCGTTTCCTGTTTCTATTACTGTAACTAGGAATATGTACTAAATAATGCAACCATACTATAAAAACAAAAACATTAGGTTGCTACTTTGACACAACACTGGTGTCATTCATGGAGAAAAGTACCTATTAGCAAAGGTATGGAGCTCATAAATGAAAGGCACCATACTAAATACTAATTTGAGGAAGCCCACAGTTGCTGCAATTAAAAAGTATTGTAGGAATTTGTACAACATGTTTCACAACGTATCACCCAATACAATATTTTTATAAACATTTAATGAATGGAAATGTCACCAATTATGTCTTTACATATGTCATTACATTTTAGTGCTGTACATTTTGCAATGTCAGTACTTGGCATGACCACCATTGGCTTTTATTTTTATGGTGACACTCAAAATTTGTAATAACCCTAAACTAAATAGATTTAATGGCAAATGCCGTTAAAACAAAGAAACTTGGCTTTTGTTGAAATGAGTCCAATAATTTGACCAACACTGCACTAATCATAAACAACAGTAAAATATAAGGTGGTGAAGCTGACCTCCTTGGTGGTTAGTATGGCAAATAAAACACCCACGGGAAATTTTTTGGGGCAAGTTAATTTAAGATTTTTTTCTGCTATACTCAATGCAGTCAGCATTTACTATAACATGAAAACATAAAATAGACAATTATACACAAAATACACAGATAAAAGTATTACGAAACATACTCGCATTTTCAGCTTTTTCTCACCAGTTTTTACATTCGTCAATTCCTCATGCATACAGTAAATAAAAATCTTTATTGCTTTAAAACTAATTAATTTTCAAACCAATTACCACTTCGAATTCCAACATTTCATGTACAGTTCACACTACACTTCCGAACAATTCCACTACTGAAAATATGCAATTTTATTTCATGTCACATGATGCAAAACATGCCTGGTGGGTAACATTTCATGTTTCTAAAAAAATCTTGTCAGAAAAATAAGAACTGTCAGCTAAATTGCCAGGAGCATTATTTACCCATTAGAGCTTGACAGCACTCATTTTTAAAAAAATATTGTGCATCTATAAGATAAATAAGCATTCATTGTTTACAAAACCCTTCCATCAGAAACTCTGCTAAAATTTTATTGTATCTTCCTCATTCATCAACATTTCCCATAAATTCATATTTAACCCAAATTCCCCCATCTCGTACCATTTTCGAGATACGAAAGCTAAATGTGTAGTTTTCCACCAGGTGGCTCTGTGAGCAGTTTCATTCGGTAGTGCATATCCAATTTACTATACCTAGACACCACATTTATAAAAATAGCAGCAACCATTCTGAAATTAAGAGGGTGATAAAGGACTTTAGTGGGCATACTGTATTGTAATCATTTTTCTAGCTAAAACTCTTTTATAGCTGAGAAGTTAAAAACTTTAATGTATCGAAAAATGTCTATGCTTTTGGCTGTCTGTTTTTAATGAGCATAAATTAGAAAAAGAAACATTACTAATATTTGTGTTCTTAATTATTTGTATACTGTACGTTAGGGTGGATCGATTTTTTTTTTTTTTAAATCGTTATCTCCTGAGGTCTCAAAAGTTGTAAATTGATATAAATAAGACATTTGTAAAATTTGAATGTTCTACGACAACATCTTGGGGTTGTGCATCGAGCTTGAAATTTAGAAATTTTTGAAAAATGACTTTTTTAAAAAATCAACCAAAAAAATTCTTTTCCGAATTATTAGGCTCCTGAGATTTTACAAGTTGTATATTGTTATGAATAAGACGTATGCAAAATCTGAAGGGGCTGTGACAATTACTAGGAGTTGCACACCGAGTTTGAAATCTATAAATATCTGAAAAATATGCGTTTTTTTTTATAAAAATATGTAGAAAGCAAAAATTATATTTTTAATGAATTAGTCCCATTGAAAAAGAGTCAGTAACGTTCGCAGCTCTTCTCTAGTACAACCACAATCGTAACTACATTACCCAGGACCCACCTCGTTGATTTGCCTGCGATCAGAGTCCTGCCTGTGCCAGCCCAAGTATCCAATTTTTGGAGCATGCATTTTAATGAATAATGTAAAGCCCAACTTCAGATCAAATTGTGACATTTTATATCAAGTGTAATAATCTAGATTGTTAGAAACCATCATCTGACAGATGGATGGACAGCAAATTTCGGAGTGGCTGTTTGCTATGGTGTGAAGTTGGCAAATACAACATTACAGAGATTTAGTTAGATTAGAAAAATGCGTTTCTAGATTTCGGATGACACATTTGTTCTTTCCAGAATTTGATGATTCGCCACCCCCGCCAATGCATGTGAGGGTACCAAGATCAATGGATTTCGTGTCAAACTCTCCCAAATTTCCAGTGAAATTCTTAAAATCAGATAGTGACATATGGCCAAAGTATGTTGAACTAGGTTCCATTATCAGTGAGATATGTCCTTTGTGACAAACACTTCGTGTAATTTGGCATTAACAAATTTTTCTATTTATGTGGTTTTGTTCTTCCTCCTATCAAAACACAATCCTAAGAAAATTTTAAAGCCTTCTTCTGTTTCTTTCACTCCGAGTCATCTCAGCCTTCCTCTAACTTTATATGGGTCGAGAATCAGTTGAGAAGGTTTCTCTCCATTTGCATTAGTTCTGCTTTCTAGATTGTGAAATAAAGTTAATACCAGAGTTGCTGCTGCCTAGTCTGTAAAAACTTGTGTCGCAGACTTGTGAAAGCACTGAGATTTTTATTCTAACTTGGTCATTTTTGAACGTGTCTCCAAAGGGATGGTAGATAGGCATTCAGTGTTTTCTTCAGTCTTTTGTTATTTTCACTTTCCAAATCAATGACTAAAGTTGCAGACTGGATATTGGAACTTTCACTTCTTTCTCTGTCAATCTCGAAATTTCTCTTTCTAACCTTTCAACATTTCTGTCGTTCTCCATAACTTTCTTCTTTACAATTCCTTGGATTTTCACATATGTAGCTCTGTGAGGTATGTGAAGCTCTGAGCCACACCTGCTCCGGGAAAAGTCAGTACATTTGCAAGTGAGATATTCAATAGCTCGGTAAGGGAGAGTTTTTCCCACTTTCTTCATAAACAATACTTCATGTCGGTCTCTAACGTACGATTTATTTAGCTGCTCATGACCTTTTCTAACTATCTCTTGAATTCCTTGAATTGACACAGTAGGGATACTGGCCTTGATCCACATTTCCTGTATTTTGATCGCCACGAATAAGGTTCATTCTTCCAGTGGATCCTGCCCTTTATTCAGAAATTTTTCTTCTTTGGTACAAAATAGAAGTACGAGTATGTCTTCTTGGGTTGGTAACTTGATACAAGGTAATTCTTTCAATATTCCCAGTTCTTCTGAGAACACCAAATTTTGTTCTATGTCCTGTTGAAAACAGTTTCACTGTATTCAGAATCGTAGCAGTGCAAGGCAACCACCTTTTAGCTTTCTTGAGAGTAAACTGAAAGAACCATCTATCTGAAACTTTAAACTAAATGCCTGTTTCAACGAAGTATCTCATGCCTCGTTTAACTGAACGAGACATGTACATCGCCATCACTCGGCAGGCAAACCGGCGCTAGTTGTCTAGAGCACAGTTTGCGTACTGCGCCCAAGACGAAACGACCGCATAATGTGTGCATTGTATCAAACTATTCGTAAAGCCATTTTTTGTTATTTACTGAGCTTCTCTGAACATTTTTAACTTATAAAAGGACCAAATTATATTCAACAAATAACATTTGCTTTCAACATATTTTTTTTTTCCAAAAAACTTGTAATTTTCAGATATTATAGATTTCAAGGTCGATGTGCAATCCCTAGAAATTGTCGTAGCCCCTCCAGATTTTGCATACGTGTTATTCTTACCAATATACAACTCCTAAAACCTCGGGAGACTAATAATTTGGAAAAGAATTTTTTTGGTCGATTTTTAAAAAAAGTAATATTTTTCAAAAATTTCTAAATTTCAAGCTCGATGCGTAACCCCAAGACATTATCGTAGAACATTCAAATTTTACACATGTCTTATTCATATCAATATACAACTTTTGAGACCTCAGGAGATAAAGATTTCGAAAAAAAAAAATTTCGATCCACCCTACTGCATGTACTATTTGTTTGTGCAGTACTTCCTCAAACAAATAATGAGTGTAAAGTTATTTTCTTTAAACTTATTTATCTATTATAGTAGAAAAATAACAATAAAAGAGAACCATTGTTAATTTTCTTGAAATGCTTCAAATTTTTTCAAGCCCTTCTGAATTTTAACATTGACATCTCAATAATCTGCATAAATTTTTAATTTTTGAATAATTAATTGCAGATGTTACAATGTTTTACAGGTTCGTAAAACATTTTTACTTACAAACAATTTCTAAATATTTTTGTAAAAAATATTATTAACTAAAAAACTTTATAAAATGTATAATGTAATGTAAAAAATTCCAGCTATGCGAGACTTTATGATATAACCTTGTGGCATTTATATACTTGCTTCTCTGAGACTGCTCATGTGATCTTGACCAATTTTAGCAGTAACAGCACCTGTAGCATAGATGTTTTATGAAGCAACATGGTAGTGATCAGTCATGTCAATGAGGAGTAATCATTGGAATGAATTTTCCATTTTTTTTTCTAATTCCTCCAAGACCACTCATTTGATCTTCACCAAATTTGGCATTGATGATACTATAGTAAGATGGTAGGGATCAGTCATGTTGTTGAGAAATACACACTGAATCTGAATGATCAATTTTTTTTTTTTTTGTAAGCAAACTCCTCTGAGACCTCTCGTATGATCAAGACAGTATAGTGATAGCGAACATGGCATTTGGTACAGTGATAGTGAACATGGCATAGATTTTACTGAAGTGAGATGAAGTGATCGGTCATGTTGTTGAGAAATAATCACTGAAAATGAGGAATTATGTTTTCCATATATCACTGAAAACATTCTCCCATAGACTGAACATTCTTATATTGTATTTCGTTGTTGAGCCCCCACATGAGGTTTTTTTTTTTTTTTTTTTTTCCCCTGTTATTCTGCAGCTGGGGGATGCAGCTATCTTGAAATTTTCTCTGCAACATTTCATAAATATCAGTAATTATTCTTGTATTTATAACTCCATAAATATTTACATTTTTGTGCATTAATATGGAATATATTTAATTTTTCTATTCATTGTGTAGGATTCCCTTTCTAATAAATGGATGGTACAGCTTGGATATTTGCTAGCTAGGCTAGTTGAAATATTTCACAATGCTAATTATGTCAATCAGCCAAGAATTATGCATAAGAGTATATGAAGTTCTGTTTTAAAACAGCCTCAATGTATAATAATTATTGATTTTATGCATACACAAAACACCAAAGAATTAGTAGTCTGCATTGTTGGCAAGTATCCTGGCTGTTCCAACAGTTCTTTGAAGAAGTTTGCAGGGGGGGGGGGAATTGCTTGCTAGTTTTGACTGATTATTTTAAAGCTTGTTAACATCCTCTGAAGGACTGCAAGATTTTTAAATATTACTCTGAAACAGCTTGGATATTTCCTTACAATGATGCTTTGGTGATTGCGCATGCACATAATCAATAATCATTTCTCATTATGGTTGCCAACAAAACTATTCTCCATATATTTTTCTACATATCCTTGGCAGATTGATGTATTTAGCACTGCAATTTATTTCATCATGCCATGGTGGCAAATATCCAAGCTGTATCATTATTATAATAGGGTGTTTACCGGTCAGGAAAGTCTAGAAAACAGGAAACAAGCCATAAAAGTCTAGAAAAAGACTTGAAAATGTAAAATGTGTCAGGAAAATTCTTCAGAAGAATAAATTTTCCTCCAAAACAACCTAACAATTTAACTAAGCCTAAAAATTTCTTGTCGGGTTCTCTCTCCCCACCTCCTCCTCCAGAGTGTGAAAAATGCTGATAAAGATTATTTATGTTTAGGTAAAATGAATGTTTTAGAATATTTGTAGGGTATACGGTGGTCACACTCTTTTTATGTTCTATGGTGCGCTATTTCTTGTGACAGGAGGGTCAAAAAGCTATCTGTCTATAACCAGTGACAAAATAAAGAACTTTTTATTTATCATTTTTTATTCTTCCATATTTGAACTGCAGTAAACCAAAGGATAAAAATTTGTATTTGAAATTTACATCTGAATTTAATTTTGTCCTCTAGATATATCAGATAAGTACCCAAGTAACACAATCAGTATTGGTCAATATTGATTAAATCTGAACCAAGTGGCATCTTACGTTAAACTTACAGGAATTTTTTCTGTATACAGTAAAAATTTATTTCAAGTAAATTGTAGCAAAATATTTAAATACTAGCTGAAACCCGTCAAATTCGATGGACACTTTATTATATATAGAGAAAAATTAAAGAATAAATAGAACAAATTAAAGAAAAGAGTAAGAAAATCTGAAACACTTTCAGATTTTAACTATGCACTAAAGTACAAAATATTAAAAGCGTATCATAATCCATGCATCCTCCATATTTTCTTTGCTTATTCCTGTAAGTTGGAAAGGGTATCCTTATACGTGAGTGTGCCGTATTTTTCTCCCTTGTTCCATAAAACACATCTTTGCATTCGAAATCGCCTAAGACTGTTTTACAATTTTCGCCAAGCATCTTCCAACTTTGCCCTTTAAATACTATTTGGAATGTGCATCATAATCTGTGAGTATGCCATGTTCGTTTTTCTTGGGTTCATTTTTACTTTAACACTCCGGCTCTCACCAAAATGGCGATAATGAAACATTATGCAGTTACCACGACGATTTTTTGTACGTGGCAACAGTAATTTAGTATTAACATAGTGATTTGGAACAACTGTAAGTACAGCATTCCATTTCATATTTATTTATTTTGGGTTGCCAATTAAAGTAGTTTTAATAATTGTCTTTAAATTCCTTAACTGGTGCGTTTATCGCTAATTTGTTCAATTTAATTTTCTTTAAGTTCTTTTGGGAGCTTTGAAACTTGCGCATAATTCCCCAGACAGATGGCTGTAAAGTACGCCACAGAGTGGCGGTTATTTAGGTTGGAGAGAGTGGGGGCGTTAAAATAGGAATCAAATCTTTCTTGTTCCATAAAACACATCTTTGTAATCGAAATGTAACTTGAAATCGCATATTAAAGCCGTTTTACAATCTTTGCCGAGCATATTTCAACTATACTTCACCATTTTAAATACTGTTCGGAATGGGCATCATAATCCATTCCGACTGTATTTAAAATGTAATTATATTTCCATTCCGACTGATTATTATCACTGCCGTATTTGTCTTTCTCGTTGCATAAAACACATCTTTGGAATTAAAATCTATATTAAAATTGCCTACTAAAACTATTTCACAACCATCGCTAGGCATGGTTCGGTTTTTAAGTTTTTTTTTTTTTTTTTCCAGCAAACTTGGCGATCAATTATCAAAAATCGCAAACCTCCCCCTCCCCCGTTTCGCATTATGTGGCAAACACGTTTAAAAAGATTTTCACCATGGCAGTTCATCTCTACAAAACCTGTTTATAAATCATGTCTACAAAACCTGTCCACAAATCATGTCGACAGAGTCGAGTAGACAAAGTCTGGGCGTGAACGAAATAGCACCCTAGTGCTAATATGTATTTAATAAACCACAATGTTGTTTCTATGGCGAAAATTGAACATTTGCCGTTCCGCCATGCTTCATTTTTTCGATTTTTCTATTTTACTCTTTTGATTATGCATCTACGGGCTAAGGCCTTTTTTAGACACTTAAAATTTTTCTTTTACACCTAGCCGTTCTCTAAATTAGTGGATATAGTAAAAACACATTCCAAATTAACAGATAAGCGATAAAGCCCTAAAATAAAGAAAGCGTTTGCTTCTCCACTTTAAAAGCGGTTTCTTATAATACATAATAATTAACTAATTAAATCTGATTCTATTTTTTAGAACAACACATTTATTATCACTACACACTGTTGCCACATTTGCCACACAACATTTACAAACGGATGCAATTTTTAACAAATATTTTTCCAAATAAATCAAACCTTACGGAGCTTACGCATATGAATCGTCTGCCAACAATGGGGTTAATAAACCACAATGTTATTTCTATGGCGAAAATTTGCACCTTTGCCGTTCCGCCACGCCTAAACCGTTCGACTTTTTCTGATTTTCTCTTTTGATGGCACATCTACGGGTCGGGACCTTTCTTCAGAAACCTCAACCGAGTTTTTACACCCAGCCGTTCTCTCAATTTAGTTGCCGAAAGAAAAAAATGTTTCAAATTAATATATAGATAATAAGGGATTGGTGCTGTTGAAGGATTTTCCAAAGTAAAATGCATGCATGGTCATGAAATTTAATCTGGAAGCTCCCAAAAGTCCGGAAAAAGTCAGGAAATTGACCTTCAGAAATTTAGTAGACACCCTGTATAAGTATTATGCCCCATTAATTTTAAAGGTACTTAGCATAAATTGATGATAAAGAAGAAATGTTTTTTTAAGGGGAAATTTTTGTACACTAGTTCCTACGAGACCGCCTATTCAAAACAATATTTGGCATATGCCTAATGGCCATGGTCTAGATGATACTAAGTGAGATGGTAGTGATCAGTCATATTGTTGAGGAATAATCACTGAAAATCCCTGAATCTGAATAATGAATTGCTAACTTACTCCATGACCACTTATATGATCTTCACCAATTTTGAAATGGTTTTAGTAGCCACAGTGTAGATGATACTGAAACGAGATAGCAGCAATCAATCATATTGTTGAGGAGTAATCACTGAAAACATATGTCCCATAGACAGGGATTGACAAAAGTTGTAAATTCTTAAGAGACAGCAAAAAATTTTAGGAGCCATATATATATATTGAATGGAATTTTAAAAAAAGCTATTCACCAAGGGCTAGTTTTTAGTTGCCCAGGTGACTGGATTTTTTTAAACCCTGCCCATATTTGACATTTTCCTATTGTTTTGCATTGTTGAGGCCCCAGCCGGAAGTTTTTTTCATCATTCTTTTTAAACAATGCTTTATTCATCTAAGGGAGCAAGCAAGTCATGTCATCTAAGGCAGTAAGCTACTCTCAGCCATTCCTGACTTTGGCTGGTCATTGAGTCACACCTAGTAATTTATTTAAAGAACTAAGGTGAAGAACTAAAGTCTCCATTTTGTGGACATTCATTACCTGCCTTTTGTTTATTAATAAAATTTATTTCATGACATTTTAAAAATGTTTTTTATAGGACAAAAGACCAAGCAAATAAGGCAGCCATCCAGAGAAATGGCTTGCTAGAGTATCTAAATGGCAAAATTCTAATCATGTCCAAGTGAAAAAAAAAAAAAAAAAACAGTATGAACAGTATGACAAAGTAAATATGCTCAGGACTCTGGCCTAGAATAAAGAAATATCTACAGTTGTGCTTTATTCTCAGTTAGAAAAACTTAACCTCATTTAACATTTATAATAATTTTCATTTTATTAAATTTCAGACTTTGAGATGAAGTACTTTTGGGAATGGACTGACTTCTTAAGTTACTTAGAATTTTTAGCTACATTTACAGCATTGATGGGAATAATCATGTATTTTTGTATGGACATCGTATTTATTGTAGAAACTATAGGATTTCTGGCTGTTTTTACTGAAGCAATGCTTGGGGCACCTCAGTTTTACAGAAATCTCAGGAAAAAATCTACATTTGGTATGAGGTATGTTTATATTCTTTTTATCTCATTTGCATTATTTTTAGCTTAATTATTTATACTGATGAAAGTAAAAATAAATTTATGATGGGATTAGTTTTTGTTATTATTCAATTATTTACAGTAAATTGTATATGTATTTTAGGATAGGCTATTAAGGTAAAAAAAAAAAGTTGGAGAACCCTTCTAGTCCATTGCATTTAATCTTTGTTTAGCAGAAAAATATTTTTGTTCCTTCTAAGTTATAATAAGTTTGTTTAACCCAACAGCACTCGCACTAGGTATAATATACTCACTACACATTTGTTTGCATGTGCTAACTTTTTTTTTTTTTTTTTTTAATGGATGAGATCTGATGTAGATGGCTCTATGATCATAATCTTGAAGGGAGGAAAATGTGTTTTAAAATTCTTCATATAGGTTTTTAGATATCGCCATTTCGGGTGTGTCATACCTTGCACAAGTACTTCTGCTATTGTTCTAAGTTACCCTTCTGTTTTCAATGTGCCTTCCTAACTTTTTTTGTTTGAAAATGGATGAGGCTTGGTGTACCTGACTTTAAAGTCATAACCTTCGAGGGGAAAAACTTGTGGTTGAATTCATTAAATAGGTTTTTGAATATTGTCATACCCTGTGTGAGTACTTCTGTTATTATTCTGAGAGAGTCTCTAGTTCTGAGTGTATAAACACATTTTTATATCGTTCTTCATGTAGTATTTATAAATGCAGGGATTGTGATATAGATGGAATTTGGGTTTGTTTTTCGACCCCTTCACAAAAATCCCATCAATAAAACAACCCTTCATAGGCATTTTACCTCATATTTTCATTTTGTAAATTATTTTAAGATAAAAACTGACTTTTACAAAAATTGGTTTGAAAATTTGCGAAAATACTTGTTGAAATTCACAATAATAAACAGTTTTCATTAAAATGGGACCCTGGGAAAAATTGCTGTATCAATCCCTGAAATGTATGGTTACAGTTGTATTTTGTATTTAATTTTTCATTTTCATGTATCGATTTTACATAAAAACCATAAAATAAACGCCCTTGGGTATAAGACGCCCTGTGCATGTAATCCCAGGTTAAGACCTGTTAACTCTATAATAAAAGAGAGAGCCTTCCTATCTTTCAAAAATTATACATAGGTTATTTTATTATTAGTTTTGCTTCATTTAAAGTTATTGAATTTAAAATATACTTTTTTTGTCCTCTAGTAAGAAGATGGTGTTTTTATGGGCACTTGGTGATGTATTCAAAACTGTCTATTTTTTTGTTCGAGAGGCTCCAATGCAGTTCTGGATGTGTGGCATACTTCAGGTTGTGATAGATTTCTTAATACTTCTTCAGGTGCTAATTTACCGTGTGACACCCAGTCCTGTAAAACTTCTTCTGAAAGGAGAAACCCACACTAGTTGAAGCTGTCTTAAATTTGTTCCTAACAACCAAAGAAATTTTGCTAAAAAATTTGAGATTTATTGTAAAACATTTTAATTTTAATGCAAATTTTATATTTTTAAAATGCTTCGTGTGATAACCCCAGTAGCTAAACAGTATTAACTCAAAAGTTTGTGCTAAAATGATAGCATTGACATGTATGTATTATTAATCAAATATTTCCTTAATATAGCAGTAATATTTGTCTAATATTTTATTTTTATTTGCATAAGATATTGGTCTGATATTGGCATTCAATTTTTTGTTGAAATTTAAAAAATATTTACCCTTTTTTGTTGCAGAATTCAATCAGTATTGCAGATATATTCAAATTACATACATAATGTCAGAATTAAAATATTTAATTATTAGGCATACATAAAAAAAATCAATGTAAATTCATTAAAGCAAATATTGTTTTGCTATTTGGAGAAAATTCATCAATTTTATGGTTTTATCTTTTACATAATTGCTGTGCAATGATAATTGAAGTTAATTATAAGCTGTTTTGTCTGTATTTTAAAATTATTAAATTTTACATTTATTTTCAAAGCTTTATTTTTTACCTAGAGATAATATACTAAAGTATATTTATCTATGTACTGCAGCTATTGTTTACATTTGGTGCTAGACTGTTTACATTTTTGTTGTATAATATAGTGCTATTGTTTGTCTGCTTGCAGTGCAAGTGGATACAGTAGGCACTGGCTCTGACTTTTTCTTATAGAAAGTATATTGATACTTAGTATTGCAATTTTTGTCTTCCCTACTTTAAGAAATTTTAATGTTAACTGACCAATTTTGCCATTTTTATTATTTAATTTTCACTGTTGTATTATCATTTCAAAACTCACATGCTCAAAGCAGTTGGGTTAATCTTGTCCTGATGTTTAATTAAACACATGTATGATTAAACAAAAGGCCTTAACTTACATTTGATGTAGTTGTAATGTACTTATTTATCATACATATCATTGTATTTTATCTTGCCATAGATGTGTAAAAGCCAATTTTAATTAATGCTATATGATATATTTAAGTACAACATTATTGTGAAAGAAAGTATTTGTAAAATTACTTTAATCTTATACTAACTGTATAAAATTATCATAGTTATGAGTTAGATTGTGTTAAATTAAACAAAATTTTTATATGCATTAAAATTTGACAAAGTCAAATTTAATTAAATTTAGTAATTTTCTAAAATTTATAAAATCTCACAGCAGAATTGAAGTTCTAATAGTAACAAAGTTTGTTACTTATGCTAATTTTTATAAGCAGTTCATATATATTTTTTTATTTTTATTTATCATACTGCAATTCTATTATTACTTGCTTGTACAAAGTAAAGAAATTATTGTAATCACAATAAAATTCAGTACTCACATTTTGATAGAAAACTTGATTTTGATCATCTCTGAATAAACTTCGGCAGTAATTTTTTGAGCCATGCCAAAAATAAGTTTCTAAAACTGAATCCAGCTTGGCAGTATCTCAAAGTGAGAAATTGCTAAATCTTAATTTTATTTAAGTACCATAACTCACCTTCAAATGAATAAGTTTAAAAGAAGTTCTTCAGAAATATGCATGATTTAATAGACATACAAGAAAATCATGTTCACACCATATTTTTCTTTTAAAAAACATACTTAATATCTCTGTTTAATCTTTGATGTGCTCTTTTTGATGCATTTCTGCTATCTCTTTTAGCAGAAAAATACCTGAAAAAACTTTCATATTAGATGTAGAAATAATTTTGAATTATATAGAATTAATTTTGATTTAATAAAATTGGTACATTTGTTTTTTTATTTGCAGTGGAAATGAAATATTAGGATAGAATTTTAAAGCTATTGTTTAAGTTTTAAACATATTTTTTTTTACCAGTTTTGTGTTTAGTTTTGATGAACACTTATCTTTTTACACCATCACTTTTGAATGAAAATATAATGTGTAAATAGCTATTTTTAATATTTAAAAGTGAAAAATTCGATAAAAAGTTAATCTTGGAAAATAATTTGAATTAAATAGCTACAAAGTGTCATTTAATAACTAGTAGACAAAGTTTTAATATTCAATTATTTGAATAGGGAAAAGTAAATGTGCATTGAATGATTTATTATTAATCTTGTATTTTAATATTTTCCCCTTTCTTTTTTAATGTTTTAATTTATATAATGAAACACATTTTATTCAATGCGGCACATCCTTGCTAACAGCTAAATATAACTAGTATGAAGCTTTCATTAAAAAAAAAAAAAAAAAAAAAAGATTTTTGAATTAAGAATGTATTGCAAAACTAATGTTCAAGTGCCTTAAGAATATCCAGTATGATCACTGTGTAAATTGTACATATCTTTTTATGCAGATATTAACTACAATGTAATCAATAGGATTATTTATAAAATGTGATCATTTAAAACTATTCTTTAATAATAAAGTATCCTACTTATAAAATAAATAAAAAATTTGTGAAAAAAACACACATAAAATGTTACTTAAAAGATGAGTAACATCTTATAAGTAACATTTCATTTTTAGGGTTGAAAAGAGAAAAAAAAATGTATTTTACATAGTATTAGATTTTACAATTTCAAACTGTTACCTAGACATTCTAGTTAACAAAAAGTTTGCCAAAATTTCATAAAATTATGCTTATAAGTTTGCCTGTTTTCAAGTAAATTATCTGTTCCAATACTCTGCTAACATTTTATGTTTTGACTGGTTTTTTGAGACTCCAGGCTTAACAAGAAATAATGCCTAGAATAAAAATATTATTGAAAACCGATACTCTCTTATTCCATTTATATATTGAAGTTCAAAACTAACTGTGTGTAAAATATTTTTATAACTGTTGTATCCACAGAAAGTTATTGATTGTACAGTAAAATGTATACAAGTTTTATTCAAAATATGCAGCGCTTAAAGACATTGTTTTAAATGTCTAAATTGAGCATATTGTAATTTTCCTACTTATTCAAAAGTATTGATATTTATGGTTTTCATTTTCAAAGGTAGTTAAAAGCACTTGCAATAGTAAATAAAAACATTTATTGAGCTGTATCAATAAATTTACTCCTTCTCTACACATGCAGTTAATAAAGTATCGAACTGTAATAGTTTTATTTAAGAAATAATTCAGTTTATAAAAGTTTTCTCATGAAGGAGGGAAAAAGCTAGTAGAAAAAAATATTTATTATTATTTTCGGTATTTACCATACTGCGATTTTATAGATGCAATACTAAACACTATGTTAAGAAATATCTATGTGTAAAAAGTATTCAAATTCAGTTACAAAATTGGTGTTAAGGAATAATTAGAATTTTTGAGTTGATTATTTTCTCAAAATTTGCATTGATCTTGATACACATTATCAAAACTAAGTTTGGTAATCTTTTAGGTACCAAGTGATCTTTCATATTTCTTCCACTTACCAGCAGACCTTTTGTACGCTTTCTATTATTCCCTGTCCACCCCCCCCTTTTTTTTTTAATGAGCAATCTTATATTTTATTTGATTGCTGAATATGTTGGAGGAGGCATTTTTAATGATTCCCTAGTCATTTGTTAACAATTAAATTTCCCTCTCCCAGTTAAGTGAAGGGAAAGAATGGACAAAATTTTACTTGGTTAGTTTGGCAGTTTTTTACTTTGCCAAACCAAAGCCCAATGGTGTAATGATTAACATATTGTGCTGCTTTGCCATAGGTCCAAAGATCCATACTTTGGCTCATTCAACTTTCCATCTCTTGAATGAGTTAATAAAATGAGGGCCAAGCTTACTTGTTGAACTAAACACTAGGGGCTCAACGTTAAGTTGACCATTTAGCAGGGACACAAGAAATTATTATGAAACCAGTAAAAATGAATAATTATTACGACGGTTAATTTAATATTGCCATAGTTTAATTTTGTAGCACAACATCTTAATAGATTACTCATGTAACAATTTGTTATCTGTAGATTCCCCAAGTACATGCTCAATTAACACTTCAAGATGGTATTTATTGGGTTGGCAACAAAGTAATTGCATTTTTCCGTATGTCAATATTTTGCCTGGCCAAAACTACTAAGATTAATTATGCGAAATTTGGCACGTACGTGAGTTCTTCAACATAGGTGCTAGATCAGAGAGCATTTTCCAAAATTCGTAATCTTAGGGGGGGTAAGGGGCCAAAAAGTTCCTTTCACATATCCCGCGTGATTTCAAATAAAAATAGAGATATCCGTGAAATTCTTTCTGTAAAATACAGCAGTCACGAATACCTAAAAATTAATTTCAGGACATTTTTAATATTGTCCTCTAAGGCGGATAGAAGCGAAAAAAGGGGGAGGGTGGCCATCTTTTATGGACGAAAAAAAAATACTGCCAGTGAAATTCTTACTTTAAAATGTAACAAATATGAATCGTATGTTCAGGCACAGCTTACCTGTAATTAAAAACTTGTTGAAAACTTATTTGCTTGAATTTTATAGAAGAAAACGCAATTACTTTGTTGCCAACCCAATAATTCCATAGTAGCTATGCCCATAGTGTTATTAAAGCTTTCTTGGCGAGTACTTAAGCTCCCAGCTTGAAGAGTTAAAGTGGTTATTTTTTACTAATATTAATGTAGTGCACAATAACTGAAAATTGTTTTCTTTTTAAGTTTAAAATTACCCAGTTGTTTGTATTATTTTAGAATCTTTCTTGAAAATTTGTTTCAAAAGTTGGAAATATGCAATAGTGTTCTTAATTATTTATATGGTTTATTTAAATTTATAACTTCTTGTTGAATTTTTTTTCAAAATTTTATTTTTAACTAGCTAATAACATTTATAGTTTCTATGGCAAATTATATGTACAAACATGAAATTGATTTTTAATTTTTTTCCAGATTGTGATATTATAATTTGACATGATAGGCTCTCTGTTAAATATTGATTATGTAATACCCAGAAGAAAGCATGATAATCATGTTTATGGCAAAATGTTATAATTCTGTACACACGCCTTTAATTATAAGATTCACACATGTGCAAAATGACTTTTGATAAATGTGATATAATAAATTTTTTATAGAATAATTGTGATAATGTAAATTTATTTTACATACTCATATATTTTAATAAAGAGGTCTTTTGATCATTATTATTATAAAAGTTAAATACTGTGTAGAATTTTTTTCCCGTACGATTAAACAAGTGTAGTAAACTGAAGAGCAGAATTACCAACTTGGCAAAGACAAAAATCAGGAGATTTGTTTTCGACAACATAAAAAAATAAAATAAGTGGGGGATAAATAAATAGTTGGGATGTTCCAGCTGAAACTTCCATTTTGGAGAGAAAAAAAGCAAGTTAGATGCAATTTGGTGTTAGAAATTTAATTTTTTTTTGCGGGGGGGGGGGGGGGGGCAAGAAAATCTTACACTTTCAGATTTTAAATATGCACTAAAGTACTATATAGTAAAAGCGTATCATAATCCATTCATTGTCCCTATTTTTCTTTCTTATTCCATTAAATTGGAAAGTGTATCATTATTCCATGAGTGCACCGCATTTTTTATCATGTGTTCCATAAAACACATCTTTGGAATCGAAATCTATCTTAAAATTGCGTACTAAAAATTGTTTTACAATCTTCGCCAAGCATATTTCAATTGTACTTCACCGTTTTAAATACTATTTGGAATGTGCATCATGATCCATAAGTGTGTCGTGTTTGGCGTTTTTGGGTTGATTTCTACTTAGATGCCCCGACTCGCCAAAGTAGCGATAATTAAATATATTACAACAATGATTTTTTGTATTTATGTGGCAACTGTAATTTAGAATTAAAATGGTGATTTGGAACAACATGTAAATACAGCATTCCATTACTTATTTAGGGTTGTCAATTAATGTAGCTATAGTAATTAAGTGTCTTCAAATTCCTTAACTGGTGCATTTATCACTAATTTGTTCACTTTAGTTTTCATCTAGTTCTTTTGGGAGCGTTAAAACTTGTGCATAACTCCTAGAAACCCATGACTGCTAAGTGCAGCGATTTTGTAAGTTGGCGAGAGAGGGGAAGTTAAAATAGGAATCAACTCTTTCTTGTACCATAAAACATATCTTTGGAATCAAAATCTATCTTAAAATTGCCTATTGAGATTGCTTTACAATCTTCACCAAGCATAACTATACTTCACCATTTTAATTACTGTTTGGAATGGGCATCATAATCCATGAGTGTGCTGTGTTAGTCTTTCTTGTTCCATACAACACATATTTGGAATTGAAATCTATATTAAAATCACCTACCAAAACTATTTTACAATCGTCACCAGGCATATTCTAACTATACTTTACCCTTGTAATAGTTTTCAACCAAATTCAGAAGATATCGCCAATCTTCGTTCGATTTTTAAGTTATTTTTGGACAGCAAACTTGGCGATCCATTATCAGGAATTTCAACTTGTACAACTTTTCAACATTTTATTCATCTCCCCCCTCCATGTTATCTGGCAAACACATTTGAAAAGATCTTCACCGTGACATTTCATGTCTACAAATCATATCTACAAAATCAGGTAGACAAAAATCTGGCCGAGAACGAAATAGTACAGGTCTTCTATTAGGTAGTAAGTAGCTTGTAAAATATTTGGTAATTTGAAAACTATTAAGTTAGAAAATTCAAAAATAGCAGTCAATTTTTTCTCTTACAGCCATGGAGTATTAAACAAAACAATGCCAAATGAAAAATAATTTTAAGAACGATGGAATAAGATTGAAATTTGAATACTCTAGAACATGAAGCTGCACTTCTTTCCCCATTGTACCTTTACCAGCAAAACCCGAATTTTTTTATGTTTGCCTGATAATTTATTATAATAAGCTTTTATTTCAGAACTGTTATCAAATGATGCTTTTTAGTACCCATTTAGACATTTGTCTTCAATTCTATACAATTTTCTTTTACCACCAAAGGGTTCTAGGTATCAAAAATTGAGTTCTAAAAAAAGGTCTGATTCTCAGTAGCTGCCTTAATCCCGAAATTAAGATTAGTTCATTATCAACCTGTTTCTAATTGTAGCACATTTCTTTTTAGAGATCAAAATAAACTGAATTGTATTAGATAATAGTGCATAATGTAAATAGGTAGAAATTTTTTAATAAATTTATTTATTTATATAAGATGGGGTGTGAATTATTGGGTAAGAACAAATGGATTTCACCAGTAATGGACACGTTAATTATTGGTGTTTTAGCCAAGTTCATGATAATTGCATACATTTTTTAGTAAATATCTGTTGAGAAGGTTATCTTTAGATAATTTTTAATATAAAGGGTATCCCCAAAAGGCGCTAACACACTTTAATTCTTTATCAATAGAACTTTTATGAAATGGTGCTATCTAGTAACAATTTAGGCATTTATCTTCATTTTTTACAACTTTTTTTTTTTTTTAAATCTCCAGAGGTTCTAGGCATCAAAATTTGAGATTTTAAACCCAGTGCTAAAAATATTGTAATCTCAGAAGCAGGCTTAATGCTGAAATTAAGATAAGTTCATTATCAACCTGTTTCTATTTAAAGCATATTTCTTTTTAGAGATTACTTTAAATTGAATTGTATCAGATAATTAGTTGAAGTACCCGTCACTCGCAGGTTGCTATGTAGGGCAGATTTCCAAAAAGCCAGACTTTTCATGAGCATTAAAGGAGTGCAAAAAATGAAGTATCTTATTGGCAAAAGTACAGAAAGCAAAGTTATAACTTCTGTCTAATAATTTGAGGTTAGATAATCAGTAAGTGCTGAGTGAAATTCTCAATAGAGAGAAAATATTTTATATTCAAACTTAATGTTTTATTTTAGCGGAAAAGCTTTTGGTACAATCGACCAAGACGGGGTGTGCCCCATGTAAACACAGTGACAGTCTCTGGAGCTTGGCGGTTACCAAGCATTTGGTTACCGCCATATGTTTGATAAAGGAGAAATTTCTCAAGCCCAAACACAATCGTGAATTTCAGAGCCCGTCTCATCTCCAATATCTCTGGATGTCTGTAAGAACAGTCAATATGTTAAAGTAATTTGCACAGCTGTTTATTCTTAACAGAATATCTAGGAAATAAAAGAACAAATATTCAAATCAAAGGTCAACTTTATTATGTACAGATCATTAAGCAATATTGAAATATTGCATGTGTAAAAGATACAGTACATGAACTTTTAAAATGATGCACTAAGTTCAAAATTTACAACTGTATTCATGCACTGGTATTTTCAACTTCGGTTTGCTGCTCAATTTCTAGAAATGTTTGAAAGGCAAGTTCTAAATCTGCTGATTTGTTCTTTTCTACGTAATCCTACAAAAAGTAAATATAAATGTGTAAATACATAATGAATAATAAAAATATTAAATAAATGAAACATATATCAAACTTTTTTTTTTTTTTTCTCAATGGCCAGGCAATTACAGAGAGCTATAAAGTTATCACTGTAGCAATAGAACTTAAAACAAAAGCCCGAAGTCATTGTCTTAGGAGTGATCTTGCCTCCCAATACCTCGACTCCTCTGTAGAACAATGAAGAGCCCCACAACGGATCATATAGTCCCTGTCCATTACTTCTCCAGAATCACAAAGTGGGCAAGTAGGATTGGTAAGGATACCTATGCTCTTCAAATGAGCAGCAAGGCAGTCGTGTCCTGTAGAAGGCGAAAAGTTGCAACTGCCTTGCGTCTTGGTTTATCAGGATTGAGAGAAGGACTAAAATTCCTTCAATTTTTTAGACCTGTGCAAGTCTCAAGATCCCGTAAGGCATTGGATCTAAATAAATGTTTCTAAAACAGTCCAATCCTCCAATTAGATATATCAAACTGTCATGCATCTAAAAAAGTTTGTGCGTGTAATCTTTACGCGCGATTGAAGTAAAACTTCTTTGACGTTGGATTCAGTTACAGCCAGATTTATTTTCTTTGTGGTGTTCATCCCCATGTTCTTAAACCGTTGTTCCGTCTGGAGGTTGGGTTAGAATCCAGGGAGTGTCCATGTATTATCCTTTAACTGTGTTCTTAAATCTTTAGCAGCCGGAGTTTGTTTCTTTTTGGTGTTCCATACCTGTGTTCTTAAACCGTTGTTCTGTCTGGAAATTGGGTTAGAATCCAGGAAGTGTCCATGTTGTAGTATTATTCTTTAACTGTTTTCTTATGCCATTGTTCCGTCTGGAGGTTGGGTTTGAATGGGGGGGAATGTCCATAGTCTAGTATTATACTTTAACTGTGTTCTTTAACTGATGTTTTCCTCTGTTTGTTGGGTTCGAATGCAGGTAGTGTACATTTTTTTTGGTGTGTTTTTCTATCACAGTGTCCTTAAGCGTTCATTTCGTCTGTTGATAGGTTTCAAATTATTATTCTGCATCCGTGTTTTTAAACTGCAGGTTCTGTTTATTGTTTAGGATTGATTGCAGCCAGGGTCTGTTTCTTTGTGGTGTTCCATCCCCGTGTTAAACCGCCTCCGTCTTGAGGTTGGGTTAGAATCCACGGAGTGTGCATTTGTTATTCTTTTATTCTGCTCTTAAACCGTTCGCAGCCAGTGTTTATTTCTTTGTGGTGTTACATACCCGTGTTCTTAAACTGTTGTTCCGTCTGGATGTCGGGGTAGCATAAAGGAGACCATACGTCTTCGAAATTCGAGGACAGTCCCCAAATACAGTTTTTTTTTTTACTTTGTCCCTAAAAATACCTTGACTTCTTGATGACGCGAAAAGTCCACAAATTTAAAGATTTGTACTTTTTTCCCCTGAAAGTTTCCGTTTAGTTTATTTCTTTCAGAAAAAATTGAAGAAATAAGAAAAATAAAACAACTAAAAGCGCCTTCTACTCAGAGAAACAATGAAATTTGATCTCTGAAAACGTTTGTATTCGTTGTATGTGTACAGATATTCAATAAAGTATTCGACTATGAGTCAAATTCCCCATTTCAGTTTTGAATAATGATTAATCACTTTTCAGGAACAACCATGCTTTAAATATGAAATTGAAGTACTAAATTTTTCTTGCACTCGAATACTTTTTTAAGAGGGTGTAAAAGGTTTCATGAAAAATAATCACAAAACGAGCCAATGTAAAAAGCAATGTCTTCTGAAAAATACAAATACTATGCCAAGTATTAAATTATGAATAAATTGCAATATTTCAACATAGTTTTCCTTTCGTATTTCTGGTTTAAATAAATATTTATAAATACTTCCATTAATTTATTAGAAATAAGAATACACAATTGATATAAAGAGCTATTAGCATGGTAATATGTTGTGTCCTCGAATAAGTCCCCAAAGATATTTTCTAGTGTCCCCAAGTTTTCCTTGGATTTTAGGACAATGCTTGATTTGTCCCCAAAATACTGTTTAGAAATATGGTCACCTTAGGTTAGCATCCAGGAAGTGTCCGTGTTGAACTATTATTCTTTCACTGTTTTCCTAAAACGTTTTTCTGTAGGATTTGAATAGAGAGAATGTCTATGTTGTGGTATTTTTCTTTAACTGTGTTCCTAAACTGGTGTTTTCTTCTGTTGGTTTATATCGAATGCACATAGGGTCTATTATTGCGTTTTTCTATGTCAGTGTTCTTAAACCTTTGTTTTTCTCTGCTGGTTTTGTTAGAAGTATTATTCTGTTTCCGTACTCTTGAAATGAACTTTTCGTCTGCTAGTTTGGCTCGACTGCAGGTTCCATTTCTGCATGTTTTTCTATCATCGTGTTCTCAAACCGTAGTTTTCGCCTGCTGGTTGGGTTCGATCGCAGGCAGCTCCCGCTTTTCCAAAACCACGTGAGCGTTACTTCCGTCAGAAAAAATATCTGAGTTACTCTCTAGTTGCGCCTAAAGAAGTTTTACTTCAAAAAGTTTTTTCACATATGGTTACTCTTAAGTTCCATATCTAGGATAACCAACACAAATTAATCTATTTCATAGTTTAAAATCTGTAAATAAATAACTTTTGGCTGTCATTAGTTGCTAGTTGTCTTTCTTCTTCAATTAATATTTGAGCTTGAGTAAATCTCTCTATCCCTTGTCGATGTCATTTGTCACATAGCTCGACTGTTGTTGAAATTTTATGTGCTTCCCTGTGCTTATGTATTTTAAAACATGGTTGCCACAAAAAATTTGAAATCAGTTTCTCTGACCACAATTCATAGATTTCCCTGACCATTGTGGTCCTAAAAAATACATGCAACAATGAAAACACACTCATTCCCTTAGCAATAAAAGGCTATAGTTATTAAAATAATACATTTTACATGCATTTATGGTACTATAGTGATTTACAAATTAAAAGAGTTTTTATGCATTTTTCTAAAATATAAGCGTACATCTCTCTATGTCTTAATGCATTAAATATAATACTTAAATTGTAAGTACTATTAATTATATGATAAAATATTTTAAAAAACTTTTTATTACGGCCTCCACCATCCTCATAGCTGTCCAATGCACTCCTTTTGTTTTTTCTTTTACATTTACAATGAAAATACATACATAAATAAGTAAATTTTACTTTCTTAACCGTTTGAGTCCCAAAGGGTATTAAAAAAACACTGTCAAAGAATCCCAAACAACACAATGCTGCTTTCTCTAAATGAGTACGAAAAGACCTAAGCAGCATGATGGCGCTTGTTTTATTTTATGTCGAGAAATACCAAGCAGCGCGATAGTGCTTTGTTTATTTTACATCGATGAATCCCAATTGTAAACCTACCTATTGTAAAACGTACTATTTACATTAAAAGGAGCTGTGTGATGTACTTCCTTCAGTAAATCTGAGCACATGACTTCAACAATCAGTAACACAACACCAGTTGTCCGCAATGTACTGGGTTTTTTCGAAATAAAAACTCAACAGCACGATCGCACTGCTTCAGACTCAAACGGTTAAGTTTCAATACATTTTCCCTGACCAAAGTAGAGTTTTTCCTGACTTTCCTCTGTAAATTTAAATTTTCCCTGACTTTCAAGGTTCGTGGCAACCATGTAAAAGTAGTTCTGTTCGCTACCTATATTTATATTGCATATTTTACTCTTTATAATCAATTGTATTAATATTATAAATTAAACATCACATATTGATTTGACTAGTAAGGCAAATCGCAGATAAAATTAGGAAAACCAGCACAACAATCCACTCAAAATAGCAAATTTATTTTTGAGTGAAAGTTTCATTTATACTTGCATCAGGGCCGGCCACAGGGGGGATGCTGCGGATGCAAGGCACCTGGGCCCCGGTTTCAGAGGGGCCACCAAATCCGTTCTATATTTTTTATTATGTCTCTCTCTCTTATCGTGAAAAATATAAAAGATTTCTTTAAATTAAAGTAGACTGATAGTGTTGTGAGACTACTCTGCATCTTTCAGAGCTAAGCATCATTTATGAAAGTGTCTTTCTACGAACAGTATTCTTTGATCAAATGTCACTTACCTTCGCACCTTTCACCGTGGAAAGAGCGAAAACAGCAGTTCGAGAAAAATACAATTATCAGATCTGGACCATTGGTCATAACGACCGCTTATTATTGAATTCTTTGAAAAGAACCGAAACACAAAGAACAGCGGAAGAGGCCTTTTTGTTGTCAAAACCAAGGACTGATTG
Source organism: Cheiracanthium punctorium (assembly GCA_038373885.1). Lineage (NCBI taxonomy): Eukaryota > Metazoa > Arthropoda > Arachnida > Araneae > Cheiracanthiidae > Cheiracanthium > Cheiracanthium punctorium. Next base: position 530,912 of record JAWZYV010005020.1, on the reverse strand, counting down.
ATTAATACCTGTGGGGGCCCCCTCTAAACTAACTTTGTTGATACGAAGTACGTTTCACGCGTCTGGTATTAATTTGAAGATAAGAGTACACAAAGAATAAAAAATGACCTGCATTTGGTTACCTTTGCAAGCATGGGAACATTTTTTTTCCCGTTTACAATTGTGCAAATGTGTTGGTCAAATCTTATTTTGCAGTTACTCCTTCTCTCTAAGTTACTAACCGAAGTTGAGCCATTGGAAGTGTCTGCTTGTATTAGACTTTGTGCGAGTCTATTAACTTTTGTATATATGTTATACATATTTTGAAAAAAAATTTCTTGAATTTTATGACTTTCATGGGGCTAAATTATGGATTAAGCTTTACCAATTTTATCATCGCGTTTTCTACATTTGAAAAAAGTAAGTCGTTATTTTGTTTATAATAGCCGAGATTGCAAATAATTAGATAATTTTCATCAAAAAGTTTTAAATTGTGTTAAGTTTCACATTTATAAAAGTTTTAAATGCATTTTGATTGTTCCCGTAACTTATATTTATGCGAAATCCCTAAGCAATAAATGAGTATCGAGAGTAAGCGAAGTTCTGCAGTCAGATGAAACAGCTATTCTGAAGTAGAAAAAGTCAGTACTTTTAAAACTGTGTTTATTGAAAATTAGGAATATAAAATATTTCAAACACATTAATCGATCTCAACCCCCTTTTTTCAATTTTTTGCGAAATTTAGCGACAAATCCCTTAAATAGGCAGCACTGACTGATGAAATGTCCTCTTATATTAAATTAATGGACTTAATGTGAAGAAAAATATTCAAACATACATTTTGGTTAATTTAACTTAAGAATAAAATTATTGATTTTATTTAATTTGACCTAAGCTTTAAGTCATTTCTCCCCCCCCCCCCCACTTCCATTGTGGGCTTCTTTTTCAAATTTTAAATAGGTAGTTGATCAACAAAATATTTATTTTACTGTCTTCATTACTAACTAAACTACTCTGAAACAATTAATGTCACTCTCAGTGGTCGGTGGATCTCCAGAGTGAATATCTCACATTTTTCAGTATTAGTAATGCGGGTTAACTGAAATGGGTGATAAACGGCCACACAGGTTTAGCATACATATTCAATGCGGTTTAGACCTCCAACCAGTGCCGGCTCATGGTACCGGCAACTCGGGCAGCTGCCTGGGGCGCTATATGTTTAGGGGCGCCATGAAAACATAATCTTAGGAGAGAGAACGGATTTTATTTTTCTTTTGAAGGTTTATCCAACGTCAGACTGGCCCATGGTCAGGTAAGCTCCCTTTGTAGTTTCTACCTATTCTTCGTTATCATCGTCGTCTTTATTGACTTTGGAATTTAAAAAAAAAATTTCTGAGAGGATTATCTGAGCTGGTGAGGTGGAAATTTTATAAATCACAAAAATATTCCTCGATTATAACCAGGTTTTACTCGTTAAAAGCGAGTTATACTCCTATAAACTTAACATGTACCAGCCAAGTATTTCCGATTTCCTCATTCAATCAAGGTTCTTCTTAAATAAGGAGTCGTCATAAACGAGTTAGATTTATTTAAAAAGGAGTTCCAAAAATTAGCTTGTCCAGCGCGCCAGCTACATTAGATCCGGCCTTCAACCCTAATTACCACTACCATTAAAGTGTTATTAATGGTATTTCAGTTCATTCTTAATGTTTGCTTTATAAATGGGTCTATTAATTAATAAATTTTTAGCATCTATAATGTTTGGGGCCCCCAAAAAATGTTTGCAACTGGGCCACTTCAAACAGATGGCCGGTCCTGACTTGCATAATATATTTCCTTACAACAAATAAAATTTAAATAGATGCAGTAAAATCTGTCTCCTGGGGCCCCTTTATTGAACTAAACATGTCTTAAAATTATTTAACCTCTTGTCTTAAAATAAAAGCATTTGCCAAAGCACTGACAACACCTTTATTCAATGCATACGTGCTTTTAGCAAAGAGATGTTTTAGTTCAGTTTAGCAGTCAAATGTTTTAGTTTACTTTGCATTTTATTTAAGACAAGTTTTATTGGATTTTCAAAATTTACAATTCTGTTCATGATAGGCTATACTTTTATTTATAAATACAGTGAAACTTCTCAGGAGCGATCACCCTCTGTTCTGCGAAAAATATGTTTTTAAGGGAGCTGGTCACTCAGAAAAACAAACATTTGATAGCTCCCCCGCCAAAAAAAAAAAAAAAAAAAACATTAAAAATATTTTGTGTGTTGTTATCTATGAAACTGCATACTAATTCATATAAGTAATTACACAAAAATATTTCATAAATTAAAATTTTGCATAAATATTTTTAAGTTTCTAATTTTTTTTTTTTCTTTTCTTCAACAGTACTTCCTTCTCCATTTTATTTTCTACATCTGACAAAAGAGCATTTATCCTCATATTCTTCTGATTTCCTATTTTGCAATAGTAAAATCCATTTGCATTGAAGTCTCTTGGGATATCTTTGTAAGTTGTGCTTGTTCACAATCCCGTCATCAGATTCTGAATTAAGGCCTGAAAGGCATAAAAATATGAACACATGTGTCGCATCATCAGTGCAAAAAAGTTTTTAATGTTTTATGAGCCTCTTTTAGCATGTTATATGAACAAAGTCAGAATTTTTCCACTGTGTTATACTGATCTGTCTTATATAAAATCGTGCTATTGGGTTACTGTAATTGTAGGTGATTTGCGGTATAGCAACTTGTTTGTAATAAATGTTTTTTTTTTTTGTTGTTGTTGTTCACCTTACTTAAAAAAAAAAAAAAAAAAAAAAAAAAGAAAGGAAAATTTTTGGGCTATAGACGGTTACAGTGGACTTTTTAACATTAAGTAGGTAGCGTAAAAAATAGCTGCTTTAAAAAATTGGTCTTTGGAGGAGGTGGTGGTGGTCACTTATTGAAATTTCACTGTATCACTTCAATAGCATTAAAAATATTATTAATTTACCTTAACGTATTCAATGTCACTCATTTCTTTATCACTTGTTCCAAGATCTGGATTTAATATGTGTAACAGCTTGATAGTTTCAACAGCATCGTCAATCCTATAAAACATTTTGCTACATCAATAAATGCAGGGGAAAATGTTCAAATACAAATACACAATTTAAGTGGCAGATTTTTCTTGAAACATGAAAAGTGCATAATTATGAGTTGGGACTCATTTTTGAAGGCCCAAGAGATTCACCTGCATTAGTGCACAAGCCTAAAATTTAAACTAATTAGCAAATAAAAACAATTCACTTTTTTGTTTAGTACTGCTTGGCTACTGTGTGCAAATTGATGGTAGATGTCTTGACAGTACACTCTCTATTTTATGTTTACTTATCAAAACCTGGTATTTAGAAAAATAATAATAAAATAGTTTCAGATTTTGTTTAGTTGAGTCAGCATGCAAATTGCCAATACCAAATACCCTTTCATCTTAAACTAATTTCATCTTCACTGATACGGAAATGATAAACATTTATTGTGTTCAACTGACAGCAAATTACAGTACCAATAAAATAAATACAGCTTAGTGCTGAAAAATAGTTAAATACCCAATGAACATAGTATTTCGTCCTTTTTTGAAACTGAAAAGAAACAAGCCAATCTCATCAAAATACTACCACTCTGAAATACCCTAACAGTTAAGGCGCTTGTACTTCTTTTATTTTCTAATAACAACAACCAATGTGATGAAGATATTGCATGATCCTAAGTTAAGAATTGGTATTAAAAAGAGGCCAAGTTATTGGTTATTGCTAACACTTACAAAGAAACTTTTACAATCTCATCTCTAATACTTACAAAAGATTTAATTCTAATTTTAACTTTTCTTTTTTACAATTAAGTAGTTTCACAAAGTACTAAGAACCAGATACTTACAAATGTCTTTCAAGCATATCAACTAATAAGGGGTTAATATCTTTTTTAACAGCAAAGTAAAATGCCATTGGTCCAAAATGCCTGGTTGACCTTAAAACATCGAATTGTTTTCTACTCTTCAAATGTTCATACGTAGCATGAGTGACCTAGTAAAATGGATTTAGGAGATGGGGGATTTATTAGTAGATGTAAAAATAAATTTAAAAAACAATGTTAATAGCTCTATCACATTATTAAATAACCAATTTATTTGAGATTACAAATACCTTAATATAGTGGCTTTATTATGAATTTTTAAGCATAAAACATGCTAATTTAGAGGAAATTTTACTTTAGAAATCTAACTAACAATTCAGCTCTTTTTAAAGATGCTTTTAGATGTACTGGACTGTTTTGAAAAAATTAACATCAACCTCAAGGGCCCTCCTAAATCCAGGTGTTTCATATCTTAGAAATCTACAGAGGTTGAAAGTTTAAAGACTGGTCTATACATAAATTAAGTCAGTTGAACCCAATGGCGGCTCGTGACCTGCTTCAGTGGTGGGGCCCGAAAAAAATAGTACCAGTTCAAATCGGGAAAATACATATGCATTGAGCTGTGGCGGATCGTTACCCATTTCAGTAGAGGGGGCTTTTTTTTTTTTTTTTAAGTTCGAAAAGGTAAAACATATGAATCGCTTTTGTAACCAGTGTGAATACATAAAAATTTTCGAATAACAAGTTATGAAAGGCGTATTGATTTTTCCTTTAAGTTTTCATTTAAAGACAGCAGATTTATTTTGCACCAAAAAAAACCTTTTCCTCCATTTTTCTTTCTCAAAATGGTACAATTAAAAAAAAAAAAAAAAAAAAAAATACAATATCAAAAAAGGATGATTTTCTTGAATACAATATTAAATTAAACAATTGCATGTGTACATATTGAAAAACGAATTGGTCCATAATGTTTCATCTCCAAATAGCAAACAATAAAAACGAAAAAAAACAGAATTTTTTGCTTCACTTATTGAAAGTCATGGTGCTTTACTGTATCATTCTAGTTGAAATGATCGTGTCCTTTTGCCATCTTTTTGTCTAAGGACAAAATTTTTTGGTTGATAGGGTCCCAAGCATTTTATTTCAAGCTTTTCTGCTATTTTTAATCTGCTGAAAGGAACTTGTAATAAACTGTCAACAGAATTCATCATTAAATATATTTATAATTTGACAAAATATTTTAATCTACGACCATTTCTCACTCAACTGATACTTTCACTATATTTGAAACCGAAAAAATAGTAAAATTTAGTCTGCTTTAAATGAGATAAATAAAAATTTCTAATTCTTAAAGATGATCAGCTGTAAGAACAAAAATCACAATCAGTAGCTTTTTTCGACCAAAAGAACAAAACTCGCCAAATAGGACTGTTTCCATGGAAACACTTTTATTTCTCCTATCGGGCCAATGCTAAGGGGCCCTAAATTGGTGCTAAATTAACTGTGTTTTCGCATTCTTGTGATAACCAGCCAAATATGTTCATCTTTTGAGAAATGATCAATGGTACTAACACTACTCTGCTGTGCTGCTTGGTGCAAATATATTAGTGCTTCATTTTTCGGGCCCAAGAGTGCTTCAATGGGGAATACATTGGAGATGCCGCGGCGCGGCCATAGGATTTGAATGATGGCTCGCTTTACATAATTGGATTAAGGGACAAAGCTGGTGTAAAAAATGCTCCTTTAAATATTCCTTTTATCATCTTAAATCAAAATAGAATAAAATACACGCAGACACCTTTATTAAAGTAAACTGATTTTAAAAGAATACAAATTTTGCATTATAATTAAAAAAAACTTTTGAAATATCAGGTGGGGCCAGGCCTCTCTGTTCCCTAATGACGAGCCGCCACTGGTTGAACCTATTCAACAGATTGAATTGCAATTTGTCCTAAAAAGAGAAACATAAAAATAGATTTATCTACGCTCATTAATGCTTAATGTTCTATTTTTAGATGATCACAAAAATAGATGAGCATTAATTTATTTACCTATTTTTAATTTACCAAATAATAAATCTTATTTCCACAAAATACTTAGTGATAACAAAATAAAATGAGAATCTTTCACTGTTTTATTCATAGTTTCAGAAAAAGAAAATATTCTTCAAATCCCACTTATGTCAGAAATTTATTTATAACTTCTGGCATCAGCATAAATTAGAGAATGTGATGAAAAAGGTAGAGTACTAATGGGTTAAAACAGCTATACAGTAAAACTTGGATAATTCAATGATAGGGCTGCAATGTTTAGTCTTGAAAAATGCAATGGAACCACACATACTGTGACCTCAGTATAAATTAGTTATTTAGCATGCTAGTATGCATTTTAACTTCCTTGTATTATCACAGATAGAGTGTATTTTTATACATATAATAAAACAAAAAAGGAAAAGTTCAGAAAATATTACTGGCATTTTTTTACAAACCTCCAACATTAAATTCATTCCAATTTTTATTTGAATTAAATGGAATAACGATAAAATTTAAAGAACAAATTTTTCAAAAGCTCTTAGTAAACAATACAGTCAATTTAAAATAAATTTTAACAAAATGGTTAAAAAAAATATACTATTTTTAAAAATCTTACTCTGTGGTATTCAGGGTCATCTGGCTCAAACTGTGCACAAGCAGCATCCAGGACAAATTCATAAGATTCTTCATCTAGAAGTTTCTAAGTAAATAAAAATAAAAAATCTTATTTCTCAAGGACGACCAAAAATTCTGGAGGGAAGGGAGCACATGTAGAAATAGAAATAACGCATAGTAAAGGGAAGTTTTCCTTAAATTTCAGATGAAATGTCTTAAAGATTTGTAAGTATACTATATTGGTTTAAATTATTTATTTTATTCAATCTCTGTACAAAGAGAACATCAAACATGGTGGTGAAACTGATAAATGGAATTTATACAAACTTTTATTGAAAAAGTTAATAAAAGTAAAAATAATAGGAAAAAAAAAATCAGTTCAAAAAATTAACTTATGATAAACCCTGCTACAGTAAAGTTGAATAATTAACAACAAACATTATCCAGTAGTAATAGCAAACATTAAAACAGCTGCTGTCTTGAAATAATAAAACATTCCAAAATAAGAATAGCTCTGTGTTTTTTCCAAGTATAAAATGTATGCTTATAGAAAATTCCAGCACAAACAACAAAGTAGTTACCGCATGGAAAAAAAAAAAAAAACTTGCAGACATTCCAGAAATTTTAATCAATTTGTACAGTTCTTGAGAGCATTAAATTTTATATATATATATATATATATACATGTAGTGTTAGTTAATTAATGTCTGGTTAAAAATTATCAGTATGAATTCAACTTAAGACAATTACACAACCAAACATTTTTTATTTGACACAATTAGAAAATAAAACCTGTTATAAAATATCATCCCTTAACCAAAAGAGTCTATGATCAACTACCAATGTTTCACTCTTGCAAAAGAAGTCAGAACAGCTTTAAAGACAAAAAGTGTGGCATGCGTTCTTTTGTGGGCCTTGTCCAAGGTAATCTGATACATGTTTGCTGTTTTATGAAAGACGTATCGTATCTAAACCTCATATGGTGATTAAAAGAGGGGGGAAAAAGGGCTTTTGTCACTTTATAAAAATCTGTAAAATATGTCCAATAGAATGTCCTTAATTTTTGTTTAATATGAAAATAAAACATACTTACATCAAGATAGGGACTTTCAAAAAGCTTTGGAGTTTCTAATTCTCTCCCTGGTATAGGAAAAAATATCTGATTCATTCTAAACCTTTCATCCCAGTTGGCTTTCCTCAAAGTACCATCTGTCTCTCTAACAGTGATGATTCGATTCTAACAAAAGAGGAATCATTAGACACTTAAATAAGCAAAACAAGAAAAGAATGATACACAGATATGAAAAGATGCAGTTATGTAAATCATCAGAAGTATTCCCATATAAAATGATACATGTTTTAACATAATGCACCCTTTTAATTTTGCCAACGACATTATAATTTCAATAACAATTTTCTGAATGCAAGCACATCATATGTTAAAAATTCAGCTTTATGTGATTTTTTTTCTCTTTTAATCATAGGGATTATATAAAAATTAAAATTTTGGGTACTTACGTATTGTCCCGGTGGTTATTCCCGCCAAACTATTTTTTCGTCCAATGTGCTGGCAAACTGTTGCCAATCGTATTCTAAACTATAAACAATTTCATGTGCCCGGCATTTATCTTGGTGAAAAATCGTTGGTCTTGGCGGACTGATGGGATAATACGTAAGTACCAAATTTTGTATTTATTTAGATAAATTTAAAATTTGTAGCTATTTAATCTTCTGAAAATCTTAATCAAAACAATAAAATTCTGAACATTTTTTAATATAACTTGGTGATTTATTTTACATGTTTATCATCAATACTTAAGGAATAAAATCCTAGGTCAGTATTTTTGGGACACCCTGTATTATACTGACAAGTAAAGTTATATTTTGCAATTGTAAGTTGTAAGAATAATATTTTAGATGTATATTTTAAAAAATCTTTCCTTAACTGTTTATACATATAAACTGAGCATGTTTATTAAACTTGCATAAAGTTGTACAATATTAAAAAAAACATGAGTGGCCACCTGCAAATTTTCTTAATTTTGACCTCTATGCCTGCCTCTTACTATCCCATTGCCCAGCAGGCCCTGATTATTGCACAGGCACTTGGAGCACACATGCAGAAATAGCTCTAAAAAGTGAGTTTAAACCTACATATGAGGGCACAAAAGTGTTATGGTCAGGCCCTTATGCCACGTTTAAAAAATATAATACTCAAACAAATAATGTAAGGAACAAAATTACACATACCCTATCTGTTACACTAGAAGATGTATCAATGAAAACTAATTTTGTTTCTACATAATACTGCAAAAGTGGATCTTTTGATAGAACTTCATCAATTGGTTCTCTTATATCCATGACAGGTGGCATTTGCAACTTTGCAATAGCTTTGGCGTTAGCTTCATCAAACATCTGAAAAACAAATATGAATAATCACTTCTACTATGTTTTGCTTGGGGGCTTCCATAAATTACGTAATGCTTGAAAACGGGGAGGGGGGGGGAGTTCAATGTTACAGGGAGGGGTCAACTGCTGTAATGTCATACCTGTGTTCCAAAGAATTAAAAAAAATTTGTGCTACCTGCAGGGTTCGTTGATTTAAATCAGCTTGATTAAAATCATGATTAAAATCACGATTTAAATCAAGGAATTTTTTTTAAAATCAGTGATTAAAATCATTTTTCAAAAATGGATTTTGTATTGAAAGAATGTATCCTAAATAAAAATCTCCAACACTCGAATGAAATTAATTTCTTATAGTAGCATTAGATGGCACTGCAGTGGTTTAGGGAATCCTTCAGGGTAAGGGGGGGGGTGACTTTTGAGTGTGACAGTGTGAGAACAAAAGAAATTTGATCAGGAAAATTGGCAACACTAGAATTACTTCAGATTTTAGAACACGCTTGTTTAGGATTCCGTGTTCAGAGAGCTATTGCTAAAGTACAAGGATAATGACAGGAAGGAAGAAAGATAATATTTGGATGTACTTTAATGAAGAGCAGACAGTTTCTGGAAAAGGTGTTAAAACCAAATGCAAGAACTGTGGAAAAGTTATGATGAGATTATTAGCCAGAATGAAAGCACATGTAGATAAATGTTTCTCCTCTGACAGAAATGATATTAATAGTGATCAACCTCAAGAAACAATTGAGAACAATTTAACTTGTATCTGAGGCAGCCAAACCTATGAAAAGAAAAATCAGTGAGATAGAAAATGATGTTCACTGTTCTTAAGAACACCATGAATGATTATGTCATAAAGACCACTAAAACTCAAAAGCAAATATTAGATGAGGAAGTGGCAAGATATATTTATGCCACCAATTCTGCTTTTCATCAGGTTAATCATCCCCAATTTAAAAAGATGATTTCTGCTTTAAGGCCAGGGTATACTGCTCCAAATGAAATAGTAAATAGGTGGAGCATTACTTGAAATATATATGATCAAGAGAATGAAATTGTTTCATATTAAAATTTGTTTTTCTATGCACTTATTATAATAATAGTTAAAATAGCATAAAATATATTTTATATATATAGTTTAAAATGTCATACTACTTTTCTAATATGCAAAATAAATTCATATTAGGAATTTTTAAAACATCTTTTAAAAAATACGATTTAAATAAAAAAAATCCGATTTAATTTTTTTTTTTTAAATGAAAAAAATCACGAACCCTGGCTACCTGTTACAGCCTATACATTGGTAGAAATATTTCCAGTGTTAGAGCAGATTTATACACAAAAGACCTAAGTCCACAACTCCATAATAATTCCAGGTGGCAAAGCATCCTAATAAGCAGAGCAAATTAATTAACGTCGATCAATGCTGATGTTCTTCAACACTGCCAAAGCTTTATTGCTAGCATATTCACAGTTATATCAGGAAGAAAGATTGCCATCATAAATACATTGTCAATTAAAATACAGCATGAAAATTCAGTATTTATAAAAATGAAAAAAAGTTGTAATGTTTCAAAGATTAGGGTATCAGGTCTTGTGGCATACTAAGATGGAGGCATATGCATTGGCAGCATAGGCCAAGGTTGGCCACTTTCCTACTCTTGTATTTTGTATGCAGTCTTCCCCCTGCCTTTTCTGTTCTTTCCAACATGGTAATCATATGTTAAAGTAATCTTTGACCCCCTCCCCCCCCTTCCTGGAAAATATTCTGCCGACAACCATGGATAGGGGAGGTCAAAATTTATCAATAATAGTTTTATGCAATTTATGGAAGCCCCTTGACAAACTTTCCAACACTAACAGGTAATGCAAAAAAGACTGAATCCAAAATAGGCCATTGTAATGATAGCTTTGGATAAAACTGCCAATAAAAAAGTTATTTTATCATTCTCTTTGGCATAATCTTCTATTATTATTCCTCCTAAAACAGGATACTTTATATTTTTAAACTACCTAACTCCATAAATTCCAGCATATTATAAAACAAATTTTGCACAGAAAATATAATTTATCTTCAAATTACTTTCACTTGCAAACTGGCAAAATTATATTAAAAAATTAATTGAGAATAGCATGTATTGGAATTTAGGGCCAATTTACAAATAAGGTTCTTTTAAAAATAAAATCTATCTGAGGACCTCTGAGGCAGTTTCCAATATCCAATTACTAATAATCTTTACTGTACTATCACCAATGCAATTCTCTGGGCACAAAGTAAGCTATGATACATTCAGGAGCTTAACTGATTTGTAAATAAAATGTAATAATCATAATACTATACATTTTGAGAATAACATTTTAGAAACAGTACTATATAAATTTATCTATCATAAAGTATAACAATATGCTGTTGTTTGCACTATAAAAAAGCCTAACCTTTTTTTAAATAAATAAAAAAAAGGTTTAGGTTTGTTACTAATACTGGTTATTGAAATAACCCTTCAATAATAGGAATATACCAAACATTATGCTTTCTTTGATAAAAGTAATAAGTAATTACTCATGTTGACGTACATATATTTGATAAATATTTGCTCACCTGTTTCAGTTTTTCTTCTGTAACAAATTCAAATTTGTCAGGCACAACCTTTTGTTTTGATCTCCGAAAAACTTTATCATAGTCCAAATGAGTAATTCTTTTTAAGATACTTTGTACATTTGTGTCAAAAAAGTAATCTTCAAGTTTCTTTTTCTTTGAAATTTCTAAAATTAACAACATCTACATTTTTTTATGCATTTCTTAAAAATATACAAAATTCAATTAATGAAAGTGAAACCTTACTGGCTAACACTAAGCATGTATAAGTATAGCAAGAGCACACACAGGATTTTCTCTTGGCGGTAGTTTATCCCATATTTAAGTTGCAACACTTAAATAGATTAAAAGGCATAGAACTAAACTAAGCAAACATTATATGAATATTTAAAAACAGGTAAAAACACATTAAAATCCGTATGTAGCACTATCGGTGGCAGCCACCACCTTCTTCAGCACAGGTCTTGGTTCTAAATGGAACGCCCTGCTGAGGAAGAGAGCTGGCCATTTAGAACCAAGACCTGTGCTGAAGAAGGTGGTGGCTGCCACCAATAGTGCTACATACAGATTTTAATGTATTTTTACCTGTTTTTAAATGATTTTAACTATCCGTCACTTTCACTTTGCTTTTAAATTATATGAATATTATAAAAATACACGTTAATGACACATTTGGATGGAGTCCAGTCCAGACACTCTGGCCAAAATATAATGTGCCATTAGGAAAGAAAAAAAAAAAAAAAAAAAAGATTAACTAAACTTAAGTTTTAGAGGCTTCACTGGCTTCTTAAATTTGTAGGTCCTAAGGGGATTAGCAATTTGGAGTTCCTTGCTCAGTTTTCTGAATACCTTTTCTATAACATTAGAAAATAATAAATAAAAATACTGAACAGCTTAACACATGGATATAAAACTGGATTTTCAAGGATGACTGAGGTTTTAAAAAGGAAATTTGAAAGAGAACGGGTTCTTTTTTTCTTTTTAAATGAGTAAAATACGCACTAGGCGATGCATGTAAAGTACTTTTAATACATTGCTAATGAAAACGTGAGAATGTTTTGCAGAGTAAATAAAGAACCAATTGCTACACAATACATGAAAAACATTAGGATTTATACAAGTAGATTACCTGTATTACATGAGCGATAACTGCAATAAATCAACTTATTTTGTAAATTTCGATTGCTTTTTACAAAATGCATAAATCTTAGTTTTGAAATTACATTTATAGACATCTCTAATGAAAATTTTTACGCATACAATGTAGAAAAAATGTATGTAAACAAAATGTAAATTTCTAGGCGCGGTTTACAGGTAAATTTAATTTCATTAAATTTAATTTTATAAGTCCTAGTTTTTTAATAGTTTAAATAGTATGAACTTGCAATTTAAGTTTAAAGAGGCAATTATAAAATAGGATGTTCCATTTTTCTAAAACAGCTCTGCAATAAAAGGAAAATTATCTTTATATGGCTTACATGCATTATAAGTGTCTTGAAAATGGCAATAAAGCATACCGGCACGCGAAACACATGTGTGGTTTATTTGTTTATCCTTGTGTGAATTTTGCTTTTAGTTTAGTTCCGAGAATAATTACTATATATTTATAAAAATGGATATCGCTGCCGCTAAAAGCGCTTTTAAAAGTATACTCAATTCCTTAAACGACGATGATCGTGCCTCATTCTTGTCATGGTGTGAAGAAAATTACGCAGGTTTTTATTTATTTTTTTTCCCCGCCTGAACAATTCACGCAACCTAAAAATATCAAATCTAAACGGAACACACTATAATGAAACGTGTAAAGAAAATCAAATGAAATTCCCTATCTGAGGCTATGTATGATGCGTTTTGCAAGACATTCGTTTCTTTCGTTATTTTAAGTATAGTATTGGTACTTACGTATTATTAAAGTGACCCGACGTCCTGCTTTTGGCGGGACTCTCCTGATTTTTACCTATATGTCTTGCTCTTCCCACAGAACCCTAAAATGTCTCACCAAAGTCCTGCTTTTTAAAAAATAAATAAATGTAAAATAAATTCACATGAAAATGATTGTGTTATTTGCAAAATTTTTTTGTTACTTGTATTTAACACCTGTTTTTTTTTTTTTTTTTTATTGATGAAAATGATTGTTTTATAATATGTATTAATACATACCTCTAATCAATGGATGGTGATTCTAATGTTATTGTTAGAAAGCAAACTATTTTGGAAAGTTATCTAAAATTTAACAATAAAATTATTTAAAACCTAAGTTTATATAATAGGCCTATTTTATTTGTATATTTGCTACATTTTTTCAGGTAAAATCATACAAGCCGGTGCCCACCCCATGTAAACATGGCGACAGTCGCTGGAGCTTGGCGGCCGCCAAGCTCCAGCGACTGTCGCCAACCATTTTCCACTATTAGCACATTAAAATTGCACATATATTCCACTAAAAATGAGCAACCAGTGGACCGTTTTTAACTAAAAAAACCTCAGTGGATTCAGCAACCTAGTTGTACAGCTATCTAAACTAGGCACTCAGTGGTCCGTTTTTAACTAAAAAAAACCTCAGTGGATTCAGCAACCTAGCTGTACAGCTATCTAAACTAGGCAACCAGTGGCCCGTTTTTAACTAAAAAAAACCTCAGTGGATTCAGCAACCTAGCTGTGCAGCTATGTAAACTAAGAAACCAGTGGACCGTTTTTAACTAAAAAAACCTCAGTGGATTCAGCAACCTAGTTGTACAGCTATGTAAACTATGCAACCAGTGGACCGTTTTTTACTAAAAAAACCTCAGTGGATTCAGCAACCTAGTTGTACAGCTATGTAAACTACGCAACCAGTGGACCGTTTTTAACTAAAAAAAAACAACAACAGTGAACTAAGCAACCTAGTTGTACAGCTAATGTAAACTGGGCAAACACTGGCCCGTTTTCAACTCAAAAAAACATCGGTGGATTAAACAACCTAGTTGTACACCTCTTATAAAGTCAGTATGATTAGAATAGCACGTAAATAGCACTTACGAAAACATAAACACTTCAAATATCAATTTAAAATTCACATTAAAAACCTTAAACATCGAAAGATTCGTTAAAAAAGAACACTTACCTCTATTTTTTTGGTAAATAACCGCTCAGAAACGTCCCCAACACCCACCGGCTTATAACGTACTATATTTCTAACAAACACCCACAAATTCTTTTCTTATATTAACATAACACATTTCATTCCCTTCCATCAATAACGCAAACAATTTCAAATTCCCAAACCTGACGAAACACGTATTCTTTATGGTTGCCAGTCACAACTACCACCGGCAGTTGGCGGTGCATCGCTCACTCTCGCGTCAGATTGTTCGCCAATGATTTGTAAACAAACCATTGACATGTAAACAAAGCACCGTATACGGAATATAGTCCTTTTTTCATCTCATTTTTCTCATTAAAGTAGCAAATCAAATTATGTGTAGAAAAAAAAAAATCTTGTGGAGAGGGGGGGGGGGGGGGATTGATTTTTACCCCTCCCGAGTCTGTGGTTTAGAAATGTCCTGATTTTCGGTTCAGAAGAAATGGTCACTTTACGTATTATCCCGGTGGTCATTTCCGCCAAACTATTTTTTCGTCAATTGTGCTAGCAAACTATTGCCAATCGTATTTCAAACCATCAATTTCTTGTGTTCTGCATCTGCATTTATCTTGGCGAAAAACTGCTCGTCTTGGCAGACCGATGGGATACTAATAAGTAACTACCGTAGTATCATACAGCACATGCGCGGACAACTACATGATGAATAAATGTATAGTCTAATAGTTTTAGTCAATAAATAGTTGGTACTTATGTATTATCCCGGCGGTCATTCCCGCCAAATTATTTTTTCGTAAAATCTGCTGGCAAACTGTTGCCAATCGTATTCGTAACCATCAATAATTTCATGTCTCAGGCATTTATATTGGTGAAAAATCACTCGTCTTGGCAGACACCTGGTATAATACGTAAGTACCAAATAGTTTTACAAAGTATATAATCGCAAGTAAAACAGTTTATTGTGAATTCATCTATGCCATGTCAATCAACTTAATATTAGAATGAACGGCATTTTACTGGTCTTAAAGATTCCCTGCAAGGTAGAAGTTGGGTAGAAAAATGATGACTATGTCAAGAGAGACATAGATCTCCCATATGATCATAAATTTTATCTCTGATAGTCATAAAATGACTATGTCATTTTATCTCTCATCCCTTTTATTGAAAATTGTCCTAAAAATGCGACATAATTTTACATATATTTAAATACTATTAGTTCACAACAGCTTTAATCTATTGTTACAATATTTCGTAAGCTGTAGAATATGCATTACATGTATTTTTCTATAAATAGGTTACAATCATATAAATTTCAACATAGTGTTACCAGGCAAAATACATGAAACATGAGAGATAAAATGACATAGTCAATTAATATCGTTTTAATATGGCAATAATGAAACTAAAAAATTAGGGGGCCTCTCCCCCTGACGAGGCTGTAACAGCGAGTTATTTATTTATTTATTTTTCAGTTGTCAAACTGTTCCAGCTCAGTTTCAAAAAATTTTATTTTGTTTATGTGTATAAACAATAAACAGGTATTAATATTATTGTAAAAAGGCATTTAATCAATTACATTTATTTGAATATGTTGTGTTGTGGGATTAAGGCCAAATATCTGCACTAGGGATCTAGGCCTATGGGTGGGGTGCCCTTCGTGGGGGTCATTAAAAAAAAATAAAAAAATCCCAATAAAACACAAGCAAACTATCTTCAAACGAATTTGCAGCGATAAAGACCCCATTGATTCTGATGAAACTGCCGGAATATATAAAATAAACTTTACATTTAATAATTCAAATAAATCAGGATGCTACATTGGAATGACTAAAAGAAAAACTAAACACAGAAAAAAGGAACACTTCAACGATATTAAATTCAATAAACCCAGCACTGGACTTTCTAATATAGCCCAAGAACACCCCATAGAAATTAACTTTAATGAAAGCCAAAAACTCGCCAATTATAAAAATAACAATTATGCACTTAGCATGGAGGCCCTGCAAATCATAACTACAGATGGTGCTGTAAATGATATGACACATGCGCCAATCGATCCGGGATAGAGCGAAGCTTTGAGGAAGAGAGCAGAGCAGCCTGGAGACAGCAGAGGCTGAAGAAGGTGGTTGCCGCCACTGAAAGCTGCTACCGCCGGGTTTTAATGTGTATTTTAGCCTTTTAATATTTTAATAAAGGACTTCAGAATTCACTGTATTGTGATTTAAATTTTATTGAAAATAATCATAAAAGGTACCATTTTGGGACAAAAAATTACAATGTTGATTTTTAATATTAAAACAAAATACCTATATATTTCATAGAGTGTATCTTTATTATTCTGCTAGGTAGCTCTATTAGAAGTAGATTGCTCTGATTGTAGACTGAAAGGAAGTTTCAGTGTTTTGTCTTACCATATGACTGTAGGTCTAACGGTCTGGAGTTTATGACTGTTTTCTCCAGATGTAATCTCAATACATGTTGGAGCCCCTTAAAAAGTTTTCTGCCTCCCCCCCCCCATACCCAACTTCTCTTGTGTGGGTGTGCCTTAGCACAATGCAATGATTGAAAATTAAAAAATAAGAGCAATAATTAACAAACTTATATTACTTTTTAGAAGCAAACTGCTCCAGATCTTATTTTGATCTTAGAGTTATAGCAGAAGACATAAAGACAATGCTTCCGACAGAAGCAATTTTGCCATCTGAAAAAGTGGATCATTCTCTAGTTGACTGTGTAAGTTACTCAAAAGCTTGAATCTCTTTTACTGTTACTGGTATTTACATACTATCCTGCTGACTAAGGCAAACTGACATTAATCATTCTTGTGCTTAAAATTTATATAACACATATATATATATATATGTATATATATCTGGCAAGGTTAAAATTGGCAATGTGTTAAATAAATGGCTCTCCACTAAGAAAAATCAAAGTTAGCTAAATTTTTGTAACTGGGAATTGCTTGATACTTTTCTCTTATGGCAATAAATTGCATCTTTTGGGGAAAAATAAGTTTTGGTTAAAATGGTCAACAGGATTATGTGCAAGTATCATACTGTATTATGTAAATTACATCTGAATGCATTATTTAGTTATACTCATTACTAATACAAAATATTTATACCATGGTTTTTACTATACCAAATTTCTGTGCATAATTTTAGTTAATGTCTGATTGCCTTTACTATTGATTATACTCAAGATGTTTCAATTTTATCTGCTTCACAGCATGAAGCCGATAAAATCTGATTATTTACTGCATGAATATTTTAAAGTAGTTCTAATTTTGTATTATGAGCAAGGTAATTGATAACTCTACTCTAGGTATCAAAAGTGTGAAGAAGTATAAAATTTTTTTCATCTTAAATATTAATTTTGCAAAATATATTATTAGAACGCAGGGCCTGACTATAACAATTTTGTGTCTGCAGCAGTTTTCAAATTTTGTGCCCCTATGCCTGTATAGTAGAACTTCTCAACTCCAGAATCATTAGGACTTTACCAATTCTGAATTTTAGAAATTTTGTAATTTGAATTATAAAAAATCATAATAATCAGGTAAAATTGTCCCTCCCCCTCAAAAAAAAAAAAAAAAAAAAAAAAAAAAAGAAGAAGAAGAAGGGGATTTGCCTTTCTTGAAAAAAAGAAAAAGATATAGAGTGAAAATTAAACATATTTATTGAAGAATTATACTGGAAAGAAAGATGTTACTTAAACATACCTAATAAAGTCTGTTGTTTAAATTTAGGTTTGTGTTGCATAGCTGGATTATTTTAAGAACAAATATCATCCGTATTATAGAAATTCTGGAGTTTGGAAATCCAAATTCTAGAAGCTCTACTGTACTGCTATCCTAAGCAAAGAGACATTTCGAAAAACTGTAAATGTATATCACACACCTGCAGAATATTCTACAAAATGGTTTTCTGTTTGTTTGTTTTTTAAGTTTTTATTCATTATTTAATTATTATTTTTAATTCAACAGTTTTTTTTTAAGCAAAATTATTTATAATTTTACATTTAACTGAGACCTAGCAAAAATTACTTATCACCAAATTGTAAAGAGTGTTACATAGCTGCCAACTCTTCCGGATTTTCCACCACTGTCTTTAAAAAGTTTTATTTCACATTAAAAATTTGGACTTACTTATTTTAAGCTTAAATTGAGCCAGCAAGAAAAAATTAGTGGTGGAAAATCTTCCGGAAAATCCAGAAGAGTTGGCAGGTATGGTGTTATCTCAACAATGTTTCCAGAAATCAGTTTTATGTTAACATAAGTAAATGTTTTGATATATAATTATCTTAATTTTGAAATTTTGGCTAAGGAAACCGAGATATGACCAATTCCCTTCTTAGGGTTTCACAGTTCTTTGGGACACGTCTTTTTTTTTTAAATAATTTTTTACTATTTCTGAATAAGATAGCCTTCCTGCTTAGAGAAAAGTCAGGTAGCTCGCAAACATTGCTAGACAAGAAAAATCATAAAAAATGAAAAATTGAGTAACATTGTTTTTGCTTAGGGCAGCAATATATATAGAGCTGGCTCAATTTTTTTGCCACTTTATACAGCACTGAACTGGATTTTACGGCCTATTTCTATATGTGCTCAGGGCAGGCTTTAAGTACCCATGCAATATCAAGGGCCTGTTAAAAATGTGCTGAAGCCCAAAATTCTAAACAGAAAGTTTCTAAAATTTCTTGGTGTATATGTGCTGAATCTCTGTTCCGGATGTTTTCTCAGTCTAAATTAGGAATGGATCTGGAGAGGGTAAAAAGCTCTAAATACCATTTTCAATGATCTGAGAGTGTAATTTTTATTTACATTTCCTGGTTTGCATCACTAAATCTACCTCTCCAGTGACCTCAATCATATGAGTAGTATTTATAACTGGAAATGCTAGTGCTAAACTTTGCATTTCTTCTGTCATCAAAATAACACATTGAATAATTTTTCTCAATCTTATTCCTAGAGTCCTGCAGGCATTTCCAAACCTATTTTACACGTTGACAGTTTTCTGTTTGAAGAAGAACACATTGATGCTCTTGAGGCAGAAGGGAAGCTAAAAAGAAACTACTGTGAGAAATGTGGATCATTAGATGTTGCTCCAATAAGTTAGTATTCAGCAGTACTTGTGTTTTCTTCTTGTTCATATAAAAAAGACTGACAGGTCTAGTTCAGTGGCATAGCCAGAAATTTTTCATGGCGGGGGGGGGGGGGGGTTACGACTACATATTTTTTAAAAAATTAAAAACAAAATGGGTATAGTTAGTTCCCTTAAAAAAAAGTTGGCCAAAACTGAATAATTCCTGTTCACCGAACATCCGGGATAGTCATACCCTAGAACAATATTTAAAAAAAAAATTCGATTAAAATTAAAAATATAAAGCTTTAAATCTTTACTTTTAAATGATTAAAAAACAGATTTTATAATAAACGTAGGCCATGGTAGTTTTGATTTTAAATTGCAGGTACTAAACACTTTTATTTACACCCCAAATTCAAACTTTAGTAATTTTTAACTATTACAATGTCTGTCAGTTTCGACTAGAAATACTCTAATACTAACGATGTGAAAAATGCAATTTATAAATCTAGTTAAATTTCAACAATCGAAGGAAAAGCAAAAATAAGTTGCAGATAATTACAGATGGGAGAAATTAGCTGACATTTTTAAAAATTAATTTCAACTTGTACCATTAAAGAAAAATTACTTGTCAGTGTACACAGAATATCCCCAAAAAACTGACCTGGGGCTTTATTCCTTAAATATTTTTCACAAATATTTTACAGTAAATCACTTTTTTTTTTTTTTTTTTTTTTTTTTAAACATAAAGGTACAGAATTTTACAGTAATGATTATAATAAATGTTGGAAGATTAAATCTAAATAAATACAAATGTACATTTTTATATGGTCTCCAAACAGAAAATTCCCACTCTGTAAGATGTGCCCATGCATTAATTAAGTTTAAAAAATTTAATTAAGTTATAAATTTTCAGTCTTCTATCAAAAATGATAGGTTCTAGCAAAAAATTGCTCGCTACGGCCCTGCCTATGCCGACAGCATTTCTCTGTAGTGTACCCCTATGACCGCTCTTTAAAATGATATTAAATCCCAATAAAATCACTCCTATGCTTTGTTGTTCACTCCCAAGAATGAAAAAATCTGATGTGTCCAACACATGACTTCCTTGCACGTCCATTAGATCAAAAATATTTTCGACGCACTTCCTCTAAATTTATTTGTTTGAAAGAGATAAAATATCAATAATAGTAAGGTTTAGCAATTTCTAGCCAAATATTTCGATATCGCCAAGCTGAGTTCAATTTGAAAGATTTCCTTCTGACACTTTATTTGGCGATATTTCACCAAAAGCCGACAAACTTGAGATAGTCAGCGAGATTTTGGGGATAGCCAAAGTAGTAATTGACCACAGACCTTCAATGAATTGAATGCATCTATACACCTCAATGTATTCAAAGTCATTTGGCTCACCATGTAAATAAATTCTCAGTCGATTGCTGTCAAAAAAGATATTGAAAACAGTTAGATATTACAATAGTTCTAAATACAAAGTTAAAAAAATCTACGGGTTAAAGTTTTAGAGTTATACAAAATAGGAAATAATTTTTGGCGCCAAATTTGGCGATATTTCGGCGAAACTCGTCAATGTCGACGACATTTGGCGAGATTTTAAGCATAAACCAAACAATGACAGATTATCGCCAAATTTGGCGATATTTCGCCAAAACTCGCCAAGAACGATGACAAATGGCGATACTTTGGGCATGGACGAAATGACTGACTATCGCCAAATTTGGCGATATTTCGCCAAAACTCGCCAAGGTCGAGGACAGACGGCGAGATTTTGGGCATGTACCAAACAATGACTGTCTACAGTTGTGTTATAATGAAGATGTCCATAGACATTAAGGTACTGAAATTCTTTTCGGTGGTCCTGTAAATAAACTCTCCAGTAGATTGGAACCAAAAATCGAGATGCACAACTAGATGTTACAACATTCTTATATATGAAATTTCATAATAGTTTTTGAGATTTGAGAGTTAAATATGCACACACGTACACCAAAAGTCGCCAAGCTTGGCGACTTTTGGCATAGTTCTTGAGGGAGGCACGTGACCGTGGTCGGACCATTACCTAACTTATGTGGTAGGACGGTATTGTGCTTGAAATGGATGAATGCCCCTAAAATTGCTATTGACCGTAATGTATTGGAAATCTTTTGAGTGTTCCTGTAGCAGAACTATAAATGATAAAGGCACTTTTTTTAATAGAGAAATTCATTTTCTAACTCTTTACAGCATATATCACTTCTGAGTCGTTTGAAATAGCCCAATACCTCTAAAAAACGCTTTGATGAATTTCGGCCCATAGAGCGTAATGTATTTCGAATCTTTTGGGCGGTCCTGTAGATAAACTATTCAGTCGAATGGAACCGAAAGGGGAGGTGCACAACTAGATGTTACAACAATCTTAAATATAAAGTTTCAACATTCAACGCCTAACAGTTTTTGAGATATGCCAGTTTAATGAATTTCGGCCCATTGAGTGTAATGTATTTCGAATGTTTTGGGCAGTCCTGTAGATAAACTATCCAGTCGAATGGAACCAAAAGGGGAGGTGCACAACTAGATGTTACAACTATCCAAAATATGAAGTTTCGACATTCTACGCCTAATAGCTTTTGAGTTAGGCGAGTTTAATGAATTTCGGCCCATAGAGCGTAATGTATTTCGAATCTTTTGGGCGGTCCTGTACATAAACTATCCATTCGATTGCCACCAAAAGGGGAGGTGCACAACTAGATCATAGAACAATCCTAAATATCAAATCTCAACATTCTACGACCAATAGTTTTTGAGATATGCGAGTTACATACATACGTACGTACACACGTACGTACAGACGGCATGGAAAAACTGGCCACAGTAGACTCGCCACTGGTCAAAATGAGTTGCAGACGCGTTAATATGATCGTGCATGCTAGCCTACGATGAGATGCATCGAAAAAATTTTTAAAATTCAATTTAGAGGTAGTCAAAATCGGTTTTTATGTCGAAATTTGGCCCCCAAAATTTTTCGGGATCACATTACTTCCTTATACTACGTACAAGGAAGTAAAAATGCAGTATTACACTATTTCTACTCCCCCCCCCCCTTTTTCCAGCTTTGAGCAGTGATTGACTTATATTTATCCCATTTCACATTCCACAGTGTGGATTCTCGACCGATTAAACAGGGCGCGGCACCCGGCAATCCTTTAACGTCTGCAGTCCTTTTCTCCCCCCTATGCCTGGGTATGTCGGTCCGTTTTTCTTTTCTTATTTGCCAAAACTTTTTCTCCTTCCTTACCATACAGTTTTCTTATACAGGAGACAATGCAATGAAGTCAAAATTGATGTTTAAACGACCCTTTACAAAACAGGAAGTATAACTGTTCCTTCAAAAAAATCCAATCAGCTTTTTTTTTTTTTTTTTAAATGCAACGAGATAAAATGTCCTTTTATAAATAATTATTGTTTCTGTTTTCTTTTATTTGCGTGATCTGAAAGATGCCCTTGGAATGTTTGTTTTTTCAGCAATGTAAAAGGGCCATCTGGCACATTACGCTTTCAGTTGGGGGGAAAGAAGGGAGTTGAAAATGATTTCACCCATAAGGATGTTATGTTTGATAAGTATGCAGTTGTGAATTAGTAAACAATAAGCTTAGACTTAGCCACGCAATGACGGCAGCTCCCGTTGTTTAGAATTGGATGTTATGCACTCTTGCAAGTTGTTCTTAATGGTTGCTTTTAGTGTAATCATTACATGGCCTTTCTACTTCAGATTATTTATAGTTATTACAGATATTTACTAAACATTAGAGAATTACGGATTCATTTCAAAATGCAAAACGAATTATTGCGAGTTAGAACGTTTGCGCGATTTTGAAACATTGCATTGATCTGAATTTATGTCTGTCTTTTAGAATAAGATTTAGGACTAAGTTAATCATTTTGAGATTGCATCAAACGATTTCTGAACATTTAATACATGGTGCATAAATGTGCCAGTTTGGAAAACAAAGTGCTTTCTTTTAATCTCCTCCCCAACCTGGCTGCCCTTTTTACATACGCCACTGGCTTTATTCATGAAGAACGTTGTAATTATCCGAGAATGACAGCTGTCATCACCTTTTCTTCTGGCAATGAGCCTTATTAATATTATAGTGGAATATGTCTTGATGTTTAATTTTTTGGCATAAACACAACTCACATGAAAAGAAATAATAAATGAGTGCTCGCTACTAGTCCGATTTTTATTCCCAGAAAGAGAGCTCCTACATAGCAGGTGCGGGGAACTTAGGAGGAAGAACAAACAAGTGCAGGCGTCTGCTTCAAACTGCAATCGTAGGAGGTGTAATTTACCCCCCTGGCTTAGGGCCTCCAATCAACCTACCTCCCATCATCATCATCAACATTGTTTACATTTAGGCCAAGATATTATTGGGTGCCGATCGGCGATCGCTAAATGATAATAATTCCTAAACTCAATTGAAAAGTGCAATAGTTATTTTGTGAAAGGGCCGTTTTGGTCAAACTGAATTTTGTGAAGGGTCCGTTTTTCCGATATTGAATTTTGTGAAGGGTCCGTTTTTCTGATATTGAATTTTGTGAAGGGTCCGTTTTTAACTTGTTGAATTTTGTGAAGGGTCCGTTTTCGGACCCGATTTCGACCTGGACAGACCCCTGCTACTGCAACTCACATATATGTATATGTGTGAGTGATAAGAGAGTGAAGTATACATTTTGTATGGCGAAGAATTCCTCATAGGAGGGGGGGGGGGTTGACCCCCCTATCAACCCTCCCCTTGGCTACGCCACTGTACTAGTTACATTCTGTATTCATTGGTTTTAAAAACCTGTTTAGTTATGTAAACGATATGATTATCATATGAAACAATATTACAGTATGTAGTAGTTCTTAAGAGTCATTGCTATTCTGCTCTGTTCAACATAAAACAGCCTTCTTACCACAAGTAGATCAATAAAATGGAGACCAAGCTGTATTTGGGAATCCAGAATGAGCATTGCCCCCTTCCCAGTCTACAAAAGATTGACTTATTTTACAAATTCAGATGAATTTATAAGAAAAAGAAGACAAAGAGAAAAGGTTTACCCATAATTTTTTTCCTGTGTACTGTGAAGCTTTCTATGAGACACAGCACTCAGGCTGACTATCTGGCCAAGGTATTTGCTTTTTTACCCCAGGACTCATATAGAAAACATGTTTAGGTATTATAAGCTTTAGCTTTTATGAGCTGTTAGGCTGCCAATTTAGTTTAAATACTAAACTAAATTTAATAGATTCAATGTTTTTATAGTTACACTTAATTGGAAGATGTATTAATATCTGAACCTCTTTTAATATGCATTCGATTTATGTTTTTATATCTGTACATCTATCAAGATATCAATTGCAGATATTTATATGGGTGTAAAACTTGTTTATACTGGGCACAGTTTAATTTTCAGATAGATATTTTTGTTAAACTTCCCCTACAGGCTTTTTTCATTAATTATATCCTAAAAAGCACTATCCATTTCTTCTCTCCATATCTTTCCTAATCCATATCTCTAATTTTAGATAACAAATGAATGGTACTAAAATTCATCAATAAAAGTGACAGATATTAATTAAGTATAAAATCATTATTGTTTAAACAAGCGGTTCCCAACTTATAACATGCCCCCACCTCTCCCAACAAAATATAACTTACAATGACACCTCCCTCCCTTACATTCCTCAGCAAACTTAGTTTTTTTATTCTTCAACTATGAGCATTTAGTCACCTTTTCTACAAAGTAATGCTATCAGTAAAATTTGAATAAACATTGTTAGCAAAAACAGATATGTTTAGAGTAAAAATAAAATCTTTTTAAACATGCATTACCACTTGCTCCTTGGCTGTTTTTCTCACATTCCCTCTTAAAATGCTCTGCAACTGCCTCCCCCCCAAGAGAGGGCATGCCCCACTGGTTGGGAACTGCTCATTAAAACCATGGGTGGCCTACAGAGGGTGATACTCACATGGGTGGCCTACAGAGGGCTTACTCACAGTTTGGTGATATTCACCAAACTGTGAGTAACCCATCATAACTCTGAGAGCTGGGAAACCTGCATGGCAGGTTTGCCTCAGAGACAACTCGGAAATGGTATTCACCAACTTATTTTCACCCAGGGTCACCCAACTCTAGAGTTGTCTCACCCTGCTTTGAAAGCTCGTCTGTGATTGGTCAGAATAATGATTCCATGAAGAGGTGAAGTAGATTTAATGTTTGCAAGATCCAACCAAGCTCCTGCCACACACACTTCCTTCATGATGTTTAATATTGTTTTTATGCAAACTGCACATTAAAATGTGAAAATTAATTTAGCTTTATTGTAAAAACATACACTGATTAAACATTTAATGCAAAATTACATCAGATATTTTTTTATATGTGTCAAAAATTGTTAATTCGCTATGCCCAAGTACAGTACACTACAATCAGGCAAAATTGTTTAACCCCTCAAGAAGATTTTTATTATTGTTTTTTTCAATCCTATATGCCGATATCATTAATCCTTTCAACGTAAATATTTTTCTCCCATATCTTGTTACAAAAAGAAAATGGGGTAGATTAACAGTACTTGGGCCAAATCGCCCCTCATTTGTGGAATAAATAGAGAAAAGAAAATAAATACGATTGATCAGAATTTACTTATTTATTTTCAAGATAAAAAATAATTAAATAAAAAAATAAGCATTAAATCAGAAAAAAAAGAGGGAATGGAAAAAGTAACAAGCAAACCAAGATAAATCCGACTGATGGTGCCAGTTGTCTCTACAGAAAAAAAAAAAAAAAATATATATATATATATATATATAGTCATTCTACAAAGATTTCTTTTCTCTTTTGGCTACTTTTATAGTTTGCTAGGTGGTTTCCACAGCAGTTTCCTGCTCTCAAAGCACAAAATATCCAAGTATTTGCAAATTTTCCGAGATTTCCCAAATATATAAAAACAATCCCTCGAATCTGCCATGTTTACAAACCCGTGTCAACCCTCCGAAATTCCGGGGTTAAAATTTGCACCTGGAGTCAGGGTCAAATGTTAGGTAACCCTTGGATAAGGCGTCATAAATACCATTTTCTCACTAACCCTTGAAGTGGCTCGCTTTACTGGGTTAACTCCAAGGTTTAAAGTTTGGAGAATACGGCCTAGAGTATCATTTCATAACCCATGGAGCTGGGTCAAATGAACGAAAAGATAAACATTTTTTCATCAAAATAACAGAACAGAAAAAGAGGGTCGCTCAAAAATAAATGTCTTCTTGAGCGATCAAACTATTAGACAAGACTGAAAAATGTATTCAAAAATAGTTTGGAAAGTCGAACATCAGGCCTGACCAGTGGCCAAGAGCATAGCCCTCTGAACTAGGTGACGGAAGATGCCTGAATAAAACCCAAGTCATATCCACCGCTCAAGTCATTTAACCGCTCAGAGTTTCCTGTGGTTTTCTCTGAAACTTAGCATAAATATGAGTTAGGTCCAACCCCCCTCGGCCTAGATCTCTAGTGCAGATAATCGGCCATAATCCAACAAAGTCAAACATCAGAGTTTATATGTTTGATTTTCAATATATTCTCAATCTATCACATTATACATTTCTTGCTTTTCTTTACATTACATTAGGGAAGAATTTGACTTAGAAATCATCTGTTGGAAAGTGACCATGTGGTTAAAGTTATATAGCAAAAAATATACAGGTGTCCGAAAAAGGTGATAACAGGCTCTAACTCTTTATCTATTAGAGATAAGTGGGCAGTGTAAATTAAAATAATGTTTGAAATAAGACTTCGTTAAGAAAAAAATCATCTCATTCATTTTCAAAAAAGTTACTCTTTTTAAATACAATCCACATCCAAAAACATTCCCAGTTAGTAAAATGTGCCCCCATACACTAAAAAGGTATGTACCAAATTTGAGCCTTTTATCTTTCAACATCACAGAGATATCTTTAAAGAAAGATGATCGGGGACTGTACGTACGTAATTTTAAATGCAAACATTTATTGCTAGAGTGGGGAAAAAAAAATTTTCTTTTGTCATTTCTGTATGACCCCTGAAATGCGATCATTTGATATAATTTTTCCCTTCAAGAGCCATGGAAAAGTGTTTAAGTCAGCATTATGTTTATCTTCATATCTCAGACACTTTTTAAGGTATAATTCTCGAATTTTGTATGTCAACCTTATGAGTGTATGGGGTACATTTTACTAACTGGGAATTTTTTTGTACAGGGGTTGTATGTAAATTTTAAAAGTGTAACTTTTTGAAAAACAAGATGATTTTTTTCTTAACAGTCTTATTTCCAACCTTATATTTTGAACATTTTTCCTATTTACACCACCCACTTATCTCTAATAGATAAAGAATTAAAGCCCGTTACCACCTTTTTTGGGGACCCAGTATACAAATTAATGATGCAGTTCAGCTGTTAAACATTTTTTAAAATTTAGGCTGGTTTCAGAAAAGGTTGGCCACCCATGGTTTAAGCTAGTCACAAAAGTAAATAAGCAACTTTAAACAAAACTCATTCTGTGATAGTGTTATGCACATGAATAAATGCTAGTAATTGGCAATTTTTTAAATAATTTTTGATTTTTTGTTATTAGTTTTTTGATAGTCATTTGTAGCTTTTAATTGTAGCATTCATCTCACACTCAATGTCTGTAAAAAGGATGGAGTATATATTCAACACAATTTTACCAGACTTAACTGGAAAAGTCCTTCTTGATGTTGGATCTAGATTGGGAGCTATGCTTTATGGTGTAAGTTATTGCATTTAATAAAATTATCCAAAATACAATCTTTTATGCTTTTGCAAATTAAGAGAAAAAGTTATCTAATAAATACTACTGTATATAATCAAGTATAAGTCCAGAAAGTTTGGTAAAAATTTTTATTAAAAAGTCAGGGGGTTGGCTCCTATAAGGACAGTAAAAAATAAATCAAAATATCGCCATAATAAGACAAGTGAAATTTAATATCCCAGCCACCATCTCGAAAATTTTCTTACAGAGTAACCTCTACAATTGCTCCTCTGTGTTCTGAATGAGTAGAAACCAACAAAATGCTAAATATGTGGCAATTTGAAAATAACTTTAAACATGTTTTTATTTGAAATTTCTCATTTATATGAAATTAAAAAAAATTAAAATAAACTATATGAAACGACAAAATAGTACAATTAAGCATCATTATTAGCTGAACTTAAAAATATTTTGAGCGATTGATATTCTCATTCATCTTTGTCTCTTCTATCTCTCCATTTTTGTTCAGCTTATATTCAGGTTCTCAATTTTTAGCTAATTTTTAAAAATAAAATTATAGATTCGGCTTATATTTGAGTCAGCTTATACTCGAGTATATAAGGTAAGTTTTATTTGAATCATCTTTAATTTATGATGATTCAACACAAGCATTTTTCATTTAGTGTTTCTTAAACCAACAGACACCAAAATAAATTTAAAACTTTAAGACTGTATGTTTATATTTTCTAGAAAAATATGAAATTTAAAGAAAAAAAATTGTTATCATTTTATATTTTTAAAGTAATCAATATAGTTTATGTTAAGTCATGCAAAAAAATTTAGGAAAAAGTAACAAATGTTATTTGTTTTAGAGAGAAACTATAATTCCAGATATTATCAGAGCAAAGTTTTTTTTAAAAACCTTTTAGTAGGGATGGGAGCAGTGGAAAAAAAAGAAAATCATGGTGGGGAAAACAATTATTTAAAAAGAATAAAAAATAAAATCACATTTACTGTCAAACACATAATTTTTTCTTTTTAGAAACATGTACTAAGCTTAATTTAGTAATTTTTATTAAAAAGAAACACTAAACACATAATTTATACAGTTACATACCTGCCAACTTTTACGGATTATCCGTAAAATATACGGATTTTGGCATTAATTTACTGATGTACGGAGATGACTAGTAATTTTACGGATTGCTTGGCGAATTTCGAAGTTCGCAATTTCTAACAATTCAATCTTTTTCCATCCGTCTAGAGAATATATATTTTCCCTTCAGCACTCTTTTATTTAAATCTCCAATGCCATAAGAGTAAAAATTGATTCCTATTTTGAAATTAAAATTATTTTTTAAACCTCCCCCCCTTTCCTCTTTCAAGGAAACCAATAAAAAAAAAACCACTTCATTGAATGGGGCAGGTTCAGATTTTCAATTCAATCTTTTTCCATCGCTCTTGTGAGTAAATATTTTTCTTTTACAACTCTTTCATTTAAATCTTTAATGCCGTAAGGATAAAAACTGATTCCTATTTTAAATTTAGTTTTTTAAATCCCGCCCCCCTCCCTAATTAAACCAGGTAAGGAAAACAAAACACTAAGTAGAGCAGGCTCAGTTATGAATGAAAAACAACAAGAGCACGAGTTATTTGTACCAAAAAAATAAATGAACTCAGTTTTACTGATGGGAGATAAAAATTTACTGAAATGAGGACATAATTTTACTGATGTTAATTTTCTAAGGTTGGCAGGTATGCAGTTATAAATATATTACGGAAAGAAAAAAGCAGTTCTGTTACATATAAGAAAAGCATTGTTGTATGGCATCTAAAAAGCAATTAAAAGGGGGAAAAAAGTATAAACATGCTCAGTAAATTTCTTGTTTGCTTTATTTTTTTTCCCTTAGTACATTCTTAATTACTTCTTTATTTACTTACTTTATTCTTTAAACTTTTATTTCAATTGTATTGCATTCATTCATATCTGAAACTGCTGTCTTCAATGAAAAATTTTCATTTCTTTTGAACTTTTTTTTAAAGTGAAGAAATTAATTTTAATTCAGACTCTTATGGCGTTGTAGATTTAAATAAAAAAATTGCTGGAGGAGTTTTTATTCTCAAGATTTATGGAAAAAGATTATTATGTTGAGTATACTCAATAAAATTTTTAATAAACAAACTGCAAAATTTGTCAATCTTAAAAAAAAAAAAAAAAATCCTGCCAGTTTTAAAATAAACAAAAACAGGCAATACTCATGCCTGCTTTTGATACTTGACAACTTGCAACCACACAGCCATTTATTGTGATTATGAATGAAAGACCTTTTTGATGAAAACCCATGATTGTCTCATTTAAAATATTTTTTTTTTCTCTCAAGTCCATATCATTGTGTTACTGTAGGCTGTTAAACAAATCCAAAATTTTGCTACATCTGTTATTATTACTGTTTTCCGTAAATGCATAAAAATGTTATTTACTGTGTATGTGAACAAAATTATTTGCTGATACACAAAACTCTGCAACAAAAACAAATGTTTTCTAAAAAACTTTTTTTTTTTTTGCTATTTCAGGCTTATTATTGCAGTTCTGCTAAAAAAATAATTGGTGTTGAGATGAATGAGGATCTCTGTAAATTGCAAAATCATATTGTGGACAAATACGCATTAAATGACAGAATACAAGTTTGTATTTCTTACAGCTCTTTTTTATTTATTTATTTTTTTTATTTACTCAAATAATGAATTTGTAAAGCTTTAAAATCAAAAATGCTGTGAACTGTATGTTTAGTTGCTATCAATTTGTGAAAAATTAGTGTAGATGCATGTTTTCGTAGTAAACGTAAACAATTAGCATTCATGTAACAATAAAAAATAGAAAAAGTTGCAAACCACTTTTCTAATCAATTAGCTAATCCACATCAAAATTAATGTAACACATTTTTTTTTTGTGTGCTGATATGTGCACTTGTGCTAGGTTTAGGTAAAAAGTGGACTTATCAGTTTGAAAAATATATTTGACTAATTTATTTTTGATATATATTAGTTGAGAAAATTGATTAGAATAATGGTTCTGAAACTTTTAAACATTGCTACCCACTTTTTATAAACTGAATCTACAGCAACTCGCATCATCCTTAGCACATAGAATTTTTTCAGATACTTGACTAACAAAAAATGGAAAGGTACATGTAGACAGGACCTGATTAACACTTTCTGATACTATAGGCCTGCTATCATTTCGAGGCCCCCTCCCACCTATTCCTATCCCATTCCACAAATATACTAAATAACAAACATTGTAATTTTGAGGCTCCTAGACTTTTTTTACTATAGGTCCGGGCCTTATGGGCCTATTCAGTAATCAGGCTCTGCATGTAGATATACATTCAAGTTACAGTGACCTCTCAGTTATATGCGTCTCTCTTTTATACGTGAATTTTGAAGGTCCCATTACAAGAGATGGGAAAATAATAACATAGGTCTTTCACTTATAAATGCCATTTTGAACTGTCTCTCTCAGTTATACTCAAAAATAAACAGCACAATTCACAAATTCTGTCACACAGATGTAATTTTCTCCGACTCGTCCTCAAAGGCACAGTGTTTAAAAAATGGGAATGTTGATGAAAATATAACATCAAGTAAACAAAGAGATGGAAACTGTTTTTGATGAAGATGAATTGTAAAGATGATAATGACGCAACTGATCTTTCTAGAAAAATTGGGACATTATCTGTAAAATTATGGCTTAACTTCAAATACCATAACATATTTTACTGGCTTAGAAGAGATTGTATTACAAACGCAACCAAAATAAACTACAGTATTGATAACATTTTGATAAAGGAATGATAGTACAATTAAAGTTTCTCCTATGTAAAAAGAAGTTATGCATACATTATAGTGTTGAATTTTAGTGATTTTTTTAAAATGACACTTATTAATTTAACTTTTATTTTAAACAGGTAATTTGCAATGATATTACTAATGTTCCTGATGTAATTAAATCAGCAAATGTTATAGTATTCAACAATGTGTTCCAGTGTTTTATGCCTCTAGAAATGCAACAAAAAATATGGCAATGGTTAAGAACTGTTTTAACAATTCCTGGAACAATAGTAGTAACTGTGCCAAGTATTGATGAAACTCTTAGTAAATTACAGGTAATAATTCTCCTCATAATTGAAAATGAGACTTCAGTTTGTAACATTCTTTGGGTAAACAGTTTCAGTAGAAATGCATTATTCATAATTGTCGATACTGATAAACTTAAGAACACAGTTTACACTGAATACCATTACAGAAATAATGAGTATACCATCCTTTTATTCTATAGAATTTGCATATTTTTGTGATATAAATCAGCAAATTCAATTTGCTTGCTACAGTTGCAAAATGAAATTTTTCTTATCCAGTAAACTTTTAGCATGTGCCATTTACCACTTAAGAAAGCTTTGATATGAACTGTATATTAGTTTTTAATACAAAAAAAATGTAGAAACTAGCAGACTGTAGTTCAGAACAGGTGTGGGCTCTTGCATGAGTTCTGTTTTTTAAATATTTTATGTATTTTGATGTAAGACAAAATATTAATTCTTGTGGTAATAATAAATGCATTGCAAATAATTAAATAAAACTGACAATATTTAAAGTGCAATAAGCATAAATTGGTGCACATATAAAACATATGTTATTTTGTTTTATTTTAATACATGTAGTGTTGCTGCAGTAGTCTTCTTAATCTGATCTCTGCTTAATATGGGGTAGCACAAAACTTTCAAAAATAAACAACTTTAGATTCATTTTTGAACATTAAATAAAGTTAGACTGATGTGATTTAAAATACATTTTATACTTGCAAATCTGTGTGCTCCTTATTTTTTTGCTATTTTATCTTTCTGTGCTAACTGAACATAAAACTGAATTTTTCTTTTTGATTTTATAATGCAGTCCACATAACTCAAGTTTTCATTAGTCCAAGTTAGTGTCAGTCATGATCAACTCAGATTATTGGGAATCAACTGTATTTTTAAAATGCACACAGGCACAGTTCAAGTATTTTGTTACTGTCTCGTACAAAATGTTAATCTTTGTACAGTACTTAATTTATGATTTTTATTGTCTTCAACTGTTTACTCGGAATTGCTTTTTTGTTATGTCCTGATCGTAGTTCTAAACATTGTGACACACTTTTTAGAAATTGAATCTGCTGCAATCCACTTCAGCCTTAGCACATTTTTATTTATTTTTTATACTTGACTAGCTAACAAAATAGTCTTTTTAAAAAGAAATTTCATTATATTGTTACGAATTTTCGGGGCAACCTGCTGCTCTGGGGCTTAAAATGGTTTAAGATTCGTATTCTACGCTTCAAATAGATAAATTTTGCTTTTTGTTGCATCAAAATCGGCCAATTAGAACCGGAGATACGGAGGTTTCGGTTTCCCATTCAAATATATGGGGTTTCTAGAAAACTCGAGAAATATTGGTCCTAGGGCTTTGATCTCTTCACTTTTGGGGACTTATTTTTGGCACCATATTTGGCGATATTTTGCCAAAAGTCACCAAGCTTGGCAACTTTAAGGTCATATGGCGCGATTTTCCCAATGGGGCCTGGAAGTTGTTTTTCCTGCATTAAAAACGCATAATAACCTAACATTTCTCTTCTATGACATAATCAATATTCTCGCTTTATATAGAATCTTCAAGAAATATACTTTTCTAGAAGCTGCCCGCAGCTTCTGCCTCCTCTATATAAAACGGCGCATTTCAGAAGCCCCAGTTCAGTGCGAGTTGAACACTCAATGTGTGAAGAGCTCTCAGTGAGAGTACGCTAGCTTTGTGAATTGATAGTACTATAGAAGCTGTGTTTTAGCTTGCTTTATGAAGCTGTTTTTAAAGTGCTGTGTGTAAATTCTTCATTGCTGTGTCTTAAGGGATCGTGTACGATATCCTTTGAATATTTCCACCGAATTTTTGCCTGTGAAAGTGACTTATTTTGTGTGAGAAATACAGCATTTGTGAGAGCTTCTGATCTAAGCGGATTGTTAAAAGCACGTTACTGCTAGATTGTGCTTGTGAATTGTGTACAGCTGATTGTTCTACGAAGTTCTAGAAGCAATAAAGTTTGTGTTCCATCCTGACAAGTGACTTTTTACTTGAACTTTTTACATCAACTGGACTTTAGAACGAAGAACGCCAGGAGTAGCAGAGTAATTCTGCAACAATATTTATACAAACTGTGATGGGCAATTTTTTCTATTCATTGCCTTATCACAACCTATCAAAAACTGACTCATGACTTATAGTTTGGAAAATGGTAGCAGTGTAAAGTAGGGGTACTCAAAGTGTGTGCTGCGGCACCTTAGGGTGTTGTAAAGAGGTACAAAGGATGCCACGAAGGGACCATGATTTCATTAAAGTATTTGCTTGAATTTTAAATTAGAACTGTATTAGTTATGCTCTTTGCTTTACTTCTCTAATTTGTTCTTCACAATCATACAAATATGAAGTATGTATACAGGATTTCCAGTGCTAATGGTGCCCAAAGGCTATTTCTTGAACAGTTAGTTAGACACACATAGTTTCAATTGCAAAAATACTTTAAATTATATAATCTATTATATCAGAAACAATCAAAGTCAATAAATCAATTTCTATAAAAATTAAGAAATTTAAATTTTTATACGGTCCCCCGGTCCTATCGGTTATATTCAGAAAATTTTTCTTTATGCAATTTCATGCACAATAATAATAAAAAAAATTTTTTGTCCTTCTACAACCAAAATTCACCGAGTTACTGCTGCTTAAAGTTAGAGCATTTTTCGAGCTGTGAAATAGGGGTTGTATACAAAGTGAATTTTAGAAAAATTATTGTACATGGTTTGAGCTTTGTAATATTTATTAGCAATTTCATTAACTATTTTATGAATATAGATTGCAATAAAGAAGATTAACGTTTAACAATGTGTATCCAATAAAGTAACAAAAATATAGCTTATGCTAAAAGTAGAATTTTTTTAAATGAACTAGCATTATATAACTTCCTTCGACTGCAATCTGAATATGCACTCGTACAGAAAACTCTTCCTGTACTTTTCGTAGCACATTCTTATGTTATACATCTTTATGCTACCTTCTGCACATGCTACCTATCTTCTGGATAGGTGGACATTTTTGAACGTGGAAAAGTGAATTAAATCAAAATATTTGTTGCTTTATAACTCTGTAAATTTTTGTCTTAGAAGAACAATTTTTTTTTTTTTTTTTTTTTGTGCATCAAATTGTATAAAAAAAACTTTTCTAACAAGGGGTGGCTCAGACATTGGGGTCACTGATTTTGGTGAAATGTTGGTGGGTTATAGGGGACCCATAATAAAGTAAAATGCCAAAATATTAGCAGCCAACTCTGGCTTATTTTCGGGAAAATTCTATTTAAACATTTGACACATTGTTAAATACTAATTATTTGGTAAATCATTTGTGTTCTTTGTGGCAACGTGGTTCCGTATGCAGAAAGAGATCAGAAAGTCCCAGGTTCGAATCCAGCTCAGTGCTCTGGAATTTTTCCCCCTTAAAAATACATAATACAGTTCAAAATTATTATATAAAAAATATATTGAGAATTATTTTGTAAAACTGCAGTTATAAAGTTGTTTTTTGTGTATATAGTTGATAATTTACCAATACTTTTAGGATGTAAAGAATGATAAGGATTCGCCTCTTTCTTTGTTTTGAATGATACAATTATTGTTTTAAATTTTTCATTCAGCTAAAACGTGTTACACACATGTAATTAAAATTAGAGATCCAATATTCTATATAAACAATAAGTGAAATTTTTTATATGATTATAAAAAATTTATGATTTGATGTAGAATGTGAAATGCATTTAATTTTAAATTTATCAAACTTCGCTAGAAGTAGATAACAAAATTAATAATAATAATCCAGAAATTCATAACAAAATACTTGTGTGACGGTGAAAGTAATTCACCTTGCCCCTAAAAGTAATTCCACCTAAATGTACATCGCTTTGTCAACCCTGTGATGTGTAATTTCACTGACCCCATCCCAAAAACAACAACAACAAATAAAATGATTAAAAGCTACAAAATTCTCCATATTGATATGCTAAATGAACGGGAAATAGGAGCCCGAGAAAATGCAATAAAAATTCATTTAAGTCATGTATTTTCTGACATCAACAAAAGTTTCTGATGAAAGCAGAAATAAATTTTTTCCCCACAAGCAGAAATGAATATACCATGTGAATACAAAAATATTTATTTCATATATTGTAGCAAATGTCCAGACAATTTGTTTTGCATGTTTTCAGGACAAATCACCCATCCTCAAGTACTCATCGGTAAAAGTAGGAAAATATTTTTCGAAATGTGATTCATAAATAATGTTTCTCATTTTTGTCACTTTCATTTGTGGTTATTCAATTCTATTTCATAGAAATAGTGTTATTTCAAAAAATTACGTCAATTTTCTAATCATTTTAAACTGTATTATATGAATTTTTAAGGGATAAAGAAAAAAAATGAAAAATCGAGAGCACTGAGTTGGATTCAAACCTGCGACCTTCTGATCTCCGTACGGAACCACGGTGCCACAGATAACAAAAATGACTTGCCAAATAATTAGTATATAACAGTGTGTCAAATGTTTAAATGGAATTTCTTGAAAATAAGCAAGAGTTGACTGCTAATATTTTAGCATTTTACTTAACTATGGGTCCCCTATAACCCACCAACATTTCATCAAAATTGGTGACCCCAACCTCTGAGCCTCCCCTTGTAAGTATAACTGATAGGACCGGGGATTGTATAAATTTAAATTCCGTAATTTTTATAAGAATTGATTTATTGACTTTGATTGTTTCTGATATAACAAATTGTGCAATTTAAAGCATTTTTGCAGTTAGAACTATGTATCCCTAACTAACGGTTTAGGAAATAGCCATTGGGCACCGTTAGCACTGGACTTCCAATATTGTACAGATATTGTATGACATGGGTGGCATGAGAAAATTCTAATAATCTTAAAGGTGCCACGGCTTTAGTAAGTTTGGGAATCCCTGGTTTAAGGTATAGGCTATGCTTTAGATCGAATTTCTAGTCTGTTAAAAATTCCTCTTTCAGTAACTAACTTTATCAGTTTTTAACTAAGGTTTGTTAGGATGTAGATAAATTTGTACAGTAAAACCTCGATACAAAGATACTTAAGGGATGCAATAAAATTATCTTTCTAGAGGGATATAACAATACTTTCTACAAAAGTATTGTTATATCGAAGGAGATTATATTGGATGGAAATTCCATGGGACCACAAAATTTTATCATTAGGGATTTATCGTTGTATCAAATATTGTTATAGTGAGGTTTTACTGTATAATGTTATATTATGCATAATTTTTTAGATGTAAATTTCAGAATATAGTTTGTTGATTTATTTTTTTCCTATCAAGATT
Source organism: Cheiracanthium punctorium (assembly GCA_038373885.1). Classification (NCBI taxonomy): domain Eukaryota; kingdom Metazoa; phylum Arthropoda; class Arachnida; order Araneae; family Cheiracanthiidae; genus Cheiracanthium; species Cheiracanthium punctorium. The sequence continues at coordinate 492,967 of JAWZYV010005020.1, read as the reverse complement.
CATGATTGTTATCATGCTTTGTTTTTATTAGACTGGCATTGACATATCATCTTGGTTAAGACAAGTTCCCAGAGAAAATTATTGTATGGAAGATGGAGAGAATTCAGATGATCCCGACTTGCTTTTAGAAATATTTTGTTATGTTGTTTCATAGGACTTAACTTAGAAAAAATCATACATGTATACAATTTTTTACGGAAACTTATTTGCAATGGCATATTGTGTATTATATTTATTGTAAAATTAAATGCTATTTATTTAAAAAAGAAAAGTTGGATGTTTAATTCTATGTATTTTTTTCAAGGATGTGCCAAATGATCTCTTTGCTAAATCCTGATGCCCCAATCTGCTGCAAAAAAGATCATTTTGGGACATTTTCACTCCAAATTCAACAAAACTGTTACTTTTTAATTTTTCCATATACGTTGAAAACGTTTGTAAATCTCCAGAATTTTTACAAAAATCATCACACATTCTAAGCATTCTAATTTCAATCTTTCTCTATTAATCTTAAAAAGGAATATTTTTCTTTGGCATCCCTTTGTTTAAACCTCCAATATCGTATGAGTGAAAATTGACCTCTTGTTTTAAATTTAATTTTAGGGAAATGGTAATTTTTTATTACCAAATTTTTTATAAGCCATTGATGGTAGTCAACTTATTTGTGCCCTGATATTTTTGTGACTTTCTTCAATTTTTGCTAATACCAGCAATAATAGATAAATTTCTGATGTCAACTTCTTGAACAAGGGGTGATTCCTTTTAGAATCATCATGATTTAAAAAGAGAAAAATGTCAGCAATCCTGCTGGGTCATGTTAAAATACTTTGTGGAATTGAGGTTCAGTACTTGTGAATAAAGGCTAGGAAAAATAAATAACGTGTTTTCAACTGATAGTGAAAATGCCGTCCTCAAAACGGGACTCTAGGCATAAATGAGTTAATATAGTTTTGTAAATATTGGATTTTTGATTTAAAATAGATATTTTGTACAGCAATGTATAAAATAACTGAATTTTTTATTTATTTCATAAGTTTCTGACTCTCCTCCTTCTCCCCCCCCTCCCTGCCCCCCAAAGAAACTAGTTTTTAAGAATATCCTTAATTTTCATTTTTTAGATTCACATTCTTTAATGATTTTTCCCTTTTCCTCCAAAAATAAATTTTATATTTCAAAATTGACATTCTTGTGCTTCAAAAGTGACTTTTTCGTGCTCCAAATTGCTCCAGAATTTAATTTCAGTTGGCACATCCCTGCCTTTTATCAACTTATTTATGTACCCTAAAAAAATTCTTACAATTCCAATCAGTTTGAAGGGGGATCATTTGTCCTAAAGACTATAAATTCTTAATGTGTTAAGGGGAAAGGCATTGTTTTGATATAGATTTATAGGATCTCCATTCAAAGATGAAAATTGAGAAAAACACCAATTTAAAGCATCATCTTATAGTTTTATAGTCAAAGTTCCTTGTGATAGTGATGCACTTTGATAACTTATATTTTTATAAATTTCAGTATAGTAATAATAACTTGTGTTTAACATCATCAATTAAGTGCTGAGAATGGACGAATGATTCCTATTACATGGTATAATAGGTATATTCTAAGCCAGTTTTAATGGGGGAGGGGAATCAGAAATTAGCATTGAGGTGTACAGTTTTTTAAGTCGAAATTGATGACTTTTCAAAATAGAAAATGTTATTTTGAAGTGGTTACAATAATTCTCTAATTTTCCCTTGTTGATCAACTTTAAAATTATACACATACAACAAATATATTTATTTTATATTCTAGTTTGTCACAAAAGAAATCTTGAAAGAAACATACTAGTTGTTTTCAAATGACCATGGAACAAATGAGAGAGTATGGTATTTTGTGATCTATTGAAAGTACATAATTTCCAAATTGCAGTTTATTTCAATTTGTAAAGCAGCGTTTCACTTTATTTCTGCCCCAAAAAGATAACAAAGTACTTAAAAAAATTCTCAACTGCATCATTCTTAGTTAACTTATTTTCAAATAAATGCCACAAAATACACTATAACAAGAAGTAACAAAATTATGAATTTTTACTAAACATAATCATCATGAAAGATACATGTAGAATTGTTCAATAAGTAAGTTTCCCCATGTCATTAAATTTATGAAAAATACTTAAAAACATAATTCTACTTCAGTTAAGAACAATCCCCTCACATATACATTTGTATATGCACATGAAGAGAAAAGAAATAGAGTGAAACATAGGGAAAATATAGTCTCGCATAATTAATGGTGCAGCATGAAAAGTACCAGGAAGACGTTTAATAAAACAGTCAACATTGTAGAATTAGATTGATAACAGCTGCCTCAATTTTTAGTACTAATCAGTTTGTATAAAATACTCAAGATATGAGTATTCAAAGCTTAAGCTTAGAATTTCCTGCGCAATGTTATGATAAAATTCATACAATATTAGAACTAATGGCACAATATACATCGTGAATACGTTGAAAAGTTGTACAAAATTTACAAATCAAGCTATAAAAAGATGGAATCCATGTGCTGGAAAATAAAATTTTACAGCATATGAAAACTTGTTTATTGAACAACTCAAGTAGATGTTAAAGAAATATTTGAGTATCTTATGTATATACAGATATTTTACAGTAATTTCAATATTTGTATACTTTAGAACATATCTCCAAAACTTTATTGAGATTGGCATTAACAAATTACTTGTATATGGTGTATTCTAATGATGCACATGGAATAACGTTTTGTATAGCGTGTAGTTACTTATTTAAAAAATGTATATACATTATAGAAGTTTTAACTCAATATTTAATTTTCTTTCATAAAAAAAAATCTCCAAAAATTTACAATTCAAAAAAATTAAAATATAATAAAATAAATCATAATTTGTTTGAAATTGTGCATTTTTAGATCTGGGTGGCAAATATATGGCATGCATGCCAGTACATGTCTGGCTTGGTACACCAGAAAATTTTATTGACACACCAAAAACTTAAACATAACAGTAAAAGTAAATAAAATAATTGGGAGAATATTTGGAGGGGGGGGGGTGTTGTATTTGAATTTAATTTTAGGTTTTTTGATAAAATCCTTCGTGATCCCTGATTTAGGGAAAAAAGTTACAAATCTGAATTTCGTTATTATTTTTTAAAATCTAAATATTAAATTGGGGGGAAAAATCTTTCAGAAAATTAATGACAGAAAGTTTATGTGAATATTATGAACAATTCTGCCAGGGCTTAAAATTTATTTTACTCATTTTAACCATACATAGACAAAAGCATATTAATCTATAAAGTACTTTGACAAGAAAGGCTATTTTTGGTTAAATTATTTTGAAAGGATGACTATAAGATTTAATTTTTACATTTTATTATTTAATAATTAATGATCCTTATATTATGTGTACATAAAATACTATACTTGTATTCCCTACAAGTTATTAAAAAGTAAATGTATGGCGAAATTTAGAACTTCAATTAAAATTAACATTGAAAATAATCTCTGTTCACAATGATGTTTTATCCAAGAAAGTTGCCATACAAAATGTATACAACAATACAAGTACTATTTAATTCAGTACTTCCAGAGCATTGTTATGTTTGTATTTTTAATTATACAATATGCAATACAAAAATGCAATTGCTTACAAACTCCTGCTCATATATTATGAAAGCTATTCTAAAAGACAAGTGCTTCCGTACAGCCTATCAGTTTGAACAATCCTATATAGCTTAATATGTTGATTTATTTCTTCTTTTTTTGTTCGTGAAGTTTATCTTCTAATGAATTATACATTCTTGTCAAATGTAATATTTCAGCATTTTGTTTATCTACAACATATTTTAATTCATCTATATCATTTTCAATGCATTTATACCTTGCTTCAACAGCAGCTGCTTTGGCCTTTTCATTACGTGAATTCCTGATATACTCTCCTGTTATAGTAAGAACAGCTATCATGAAGATTGTAAATTCTCCCAAAAGATCAGCACCCAGTTCAATGGCCATTGTTTCGTTCAACTTGGGGACTTCAGTTGGCTTCCCAAGATTCAGCAATCTCATTTTCACATTAACTTCTACCCAGTGATAAACTAGAAGGGAAAGCAATAAATTATAGAGTAACAATCAAAAACATACCAGTATAGTTGCACATTCAAATACTGAGAAAATCTCCTAAGTAGATTTTATACAATGTATTCATTAAAGTCCTGCTTTCTTTGTGGCAAATTGCTATTGCCTTAAAAATTGTGTTTAGGTGTCATATTGTGGCTATGTGAACTTGAGATTAGTTAAAGTGCTACTTTTTGCCTTGAAATCAACAAAAGATGCAGAGAGAAGAAAATTAATTACACATCATTGCAGAGCATAGCTTTGCAATTTACAGGCATGAAAATCTTCCGCTTTTCGGCGGATTTCCGCTTTTTTTGGAAGACCTCCGCTTTCCGAAAATGTTTTAAAACCTTTCCGCTTTTTCAAAAAAAAAAAAAAAAAAAAAACAGTGATTACCGAACCTAAAGCAAAACATAGTGGACATAGCAGAGTAACAAGAGGACGATAATGCGCGCCTGGGATGTACGTTTTCACTGCATCTCGCACTGCACCTAGACTAAGCTAGAGTGCAATGTTACTGATTTCCTGAGTTGGTAAATTCAAAACTTAGTTCAGAGGGGCAAATTCTTATTTTAGATCTTTGATGTTTCGAAAGGCATCTGATACATAATTATGTACTTGGCGAACTACTACACAACAATAATTATCTATCGAGACCTTTCGCCACTGGAAAACCGTTGTCGGTGAGCTATTGTTACTCGCGACGTGTTTTTATTGCTGTTTTGCGCACTTGATGAATCTATAAATTTTTTTCACGGACACGTACCAGCTTAACTGATACTTCTATTGTGGATTATTGAGAAAATGGCAGATTTATCGAATATATTAGAAAACGTGGATTGAAAACGAAATGTTTGTGGTCATTTTCGGATCCAAAAATTTGCTTGGTTTTAGAAAAATCGTCGGCCGAACGAGAACTTCCAGACATTTTATGAATGCTAAACTGGAATTTTTGTTTAAATAAAGCAAACTGACGGTCTACACGACAAATAAAACTTGTATAAAAGTGCAGCTTTTAGTAATGGTATTTAAAATAAAAATCTTGTCGTATTCCTTTAGGTCTTCAACATGGAAAGGAAGTAAAATAATTTATGGTAGTTTAAATATACTTTTCTTAAATAAATAAATTATTAATAATAATTCCAATAAATAAATACTTCGATATTTATAGCCATTAAAACGTACACGTCTTAATTTTATGCTGAATAAAAGAATAATGCTTTTTTAAAATGTGAGTTAATGTTAAGAAATCCGTAAGAAAAAGAAAACACAAAAATTTTCAGAGATTTTTTTTATTTCTCTTTATTTTTGAACAGTTACGCGGATTTTACTAAAAATATGTACCGTAACTTCGTGAAAAGTTAACTAATGGTAAGACCACGGACGGATTAAAGGGATTGGGGGGGGGGGGGAGCGATTACTCCTCCGCTACAGGAAAAAGAAATTCTATTTTACTTCCATAAACTAGACAAATTTCAACTAACCGACCATAAAATTGCATTAATCCGTCCTTAGGCAAGACGTATCGCCTCCTTAAATAAATAAAAAGATTACTTTTATTAATCATTTATGAAAATGTACATAACCAAGCAAAAAAAAAAAAAAAAAGAAAAGATCATTACTAATTTTCATGGGTCAATCCACATAATTTTAAACAACATTCAATTGATACTCTCTCTGGGTTAAAAGTTAACGAAATATGAAATTTAAAAATGCTCTTTATTAAAAATTCGCGTTCGCAATTGGAAAAAAAAAAAGAAAGAAATTGAGGCGACTAGGCGACACAAGTCATGTTTTAACGTCTCAGCAGAATTCGCTCTCTCGCTTTATTAGCCAGCTGGCTGAGTGAAGACAAAACAATAACAACCTTCTGGATGTTGACGCGGCGTTGGTACCTCGGTTTGTGAAGGCCCGTTTTCCCCCGTATTACATAAATTATTTTTTTTTTTTAAGCACATTCAAAATTTGGTTCTTCTGCATATCGGACGGAAATATTTCTAAAATGGTTTCCTGAAGCTTGTCCGCACCTGTAACTACGTCGATGCTTTAAATGACATAATGGGGGGGGGGGGGATTAAAATGCTCCCTGCGCCTGCATGCCGACGTGCCGTCACTTCAAGTGCATCTATGTTAGAGATGGCCAATGATTCGATGAGTCGAATCAGTGATTCGAATCTTGGTACTGAGTGGCTCAGTCTTTACACTCACTCTCTACTGATTCGAATCTCAAGCCCTCAAGGGAAATACATTCCAAGTTCGAAGGGAAGAAAAACTTATTTTCCCTTTGCCGTTCCCAGGGATTTTCCCTTACTCTTTCAACTCTTTTCGACTCCTTACGACTCCTTTCGGCTCTTTTCGACTCTTTACGACTCTGAGTCGATAGATGATTTGAAACAGTAAATGAGTGGGTGTGGGTGAGTTGGTCACTGAGTTGGTGCAGCAACGAATCTTTACTGATTCAGTGTTTCGCTCTGTTTCGGTGATTGTATACTATCGTTGAGATTCGTTAGTTTTTCGAATCTTCTATCGACTCAGAGTCGAAAGGAGCCGAAAAGAGTTGAAAGGATGTTTCATTTAATTGGAGGGGTTTTTTCGAATCTTCTATCGACTCAGAGTCGAAAGGAGTCGAAAAGAGTTGAAAGGATGTTTCATTTAATTGAAGTTTTTTTTTCGAATCTTTGGTGTTTCATTTCTTGGTTGGTGGTCGGATTTTAAAGTTTTATCTGTCTGTGGGTGTGGAGTGGGTCGAACATCGTTTGCTTTTGGCGGGGGGCATAGGCGTTACTTCCTAAGGGCAAGAGGGGTCAATCTCCCCCCCCGAAAAAAAAATTAAGAAAATCCCTCCTTCCAACTTGTCTGACTGATTTAATATTTGTTTAAAATTTAATGAAACATCCCTTTTCTACTTTTAACTTCAATATATGTCCCCCTGCCCCCACCCTCAAAAAAAAAAAAAAAAAAAAAAAAAAAAAAACGGAACGTTAAGTTTACTTGGTGGCGGATTTTCATGTGAAGGGAAATAGAATGAAATAAAGTTAGGATTGTGCTTGTCACTTTTAATGAAGGATACAGGGGCGGTATTAAGCGCTCTCACAAAAGGACTTTGTAGTAAGCAAAATAACATTTCGCTTTATTGCAGCAGATTTCGTTTTTTTTTTTTACCTTGTTTTTCGTTTAAGGGGAATGATTTTATTTTCTTTCGTAATTCAGAGAAATACAAAATAGGGCCTAAAGCAGTGGCGTAGTTAGTGTTATTGACAGTGGCGTAGCCAGGATTTTATTTCGGGGTGGGCTGGGTATCAAATTTAAAGATAAAGTTCAATTGTAAGCTAAGTAAAGGGTCCCATTTTTTTTGGGGGGGGGGGCAGCAGCCCCTCAGTAGGACTGGGCCAAAAATCGACATATCGGTTTTATTTCAACATCAAATATCCGATATTCCCATTTTCCTTTCAGTGAAATCTCGAATTCGATAAAGGGCAAAAATACAGGCCGGCCAGGGGCGTAGCCAGAATTTTTTTCTGGGGGGGGGGTTATGACTACTGCAACTCATATATATGTATACGTGTGTATGATAATGTAGTGAAGAATATACATTTTGTATGGCAAAAAATTCCTCATGGGGGGTTATGACCCCCCTAACCCCCCCCCCCTTGGCTACGCCTCTGAGGCCGGCGATAAGAAAATCCTGAGATCAATACCAGCTTGTGATGCTTTTGCTACTGCTTTCTCTCGGAAAGCTTCTTCTTCTCTCATCGCAGAAAAAACAGCTCCATGGTTTATTAGTCTAATTACCATAATTAATTAACGTATATCTCGGAACCTATCCACCGGAGCGCGTTTTTATTGATTCTCGACCCCCCCTAGACTCAACACCCCACCGATACTTAATTTCGAATATTTCGAATGCTTTGACACCAAACTTAACCTTTTAATCTTACAGGCCCAGGGGGTCATACGAAGCTCCCCTATATTTTCAATTTGGGCATTTTAAACACTAGCCTCCTCCGACGGCATCTCCAAAGTCTGGAAACCATCCCAGAGCCAATTTCTACATGTTTGCAGTCCTTTTAAGCCTCAATCATGGTTAATTAGTCTAATTACCATAATTAATTAACGTATATCTCTGAAACTATCCATCGGAGCGCGTTTTTATTGATTCTCGACCCCCCCTCTGGGACCCCCATCGATACATAAAATTTCGAATACTTTGACACCAAACTTAACCTTTTAATCTTACAGGCCCAGGGGGTCATACGAAGCTCCCCTGTATTTTCATTTCGGGCAGTTTAAACACTAGTTTTACTGGAGCAAGGAGAGATAGATGCTAACTGCCCGAGAACTCAGCGGAGAAGAAACCCGATGAATGGGTGAAGGGTGTTTAAATAGTACGGCTTTCGGCGCAGAGAGAGGGAAAAATTCTTTAGTTGTTTTATTGATTCAAGATTCGAATCACTGATTCGAATCATCGAAGTAGTGAGTGAGTCGAGATTCGAATCAGTAAAATGAGTCGAACCGCCCATCTCTAATCTATGTGCTTTATTTTCTACAGAAAAAAATTTGTTAGCATCGGCTTCACTGGAGCTTGCGCGCTAACTACAGATCAAAAAGCAAGATCAATATACTAAATTTTTTTGCAAACGAAATTTATTTCAGCCAGATAGTCCGTGTCCTGGAAAAAAATCCCTTTTTGACATGCATAGTCCGTGGACTATACTAGCGAAATTATGGTAACTAACTATCCCCGATCTCCGGGTTCCATATTTGCCAACTGAACTTCAATCTATTTGCAGCCTTTTGGTAAATGAATAATTTTAAAAACAAGATGTAAAACAGAGTTTTTAATACTCTATTGTTAAATTAAAATTTAAGGCATTTTAGTAACTCAACAGAAAAGTATTATTTTCCCCATAATATGTTTATTGATTTCTGAAACATTTTCACTTCAATTTTAAAATCAGGAAAATCGCTATTTCGTTTTATTCTCATGTGCAGGTTTTTCTTTGGTAATTATTTTTACAGTTAATTTTAAAAAGCATAATCTTGTGAGTTGGTATTTTGCAGCTAATATAGGAAGGAGCAGAACATATGTCCCTGTCATAAGTTCCACTTCTGTGTGCTGATGTGCTGCAAGACTGCTAAGATTCTAAAATTTTACCTGAGAAAATATTTAGACATTTATTAAAGAATTATTCTTTTTCCAATAAAACAAGAAAACTTCACTTTTATTCTATCATTTGAATGCTTATTTTAGAAAATGCCAATGCCATATGTATAATTTTTCATTCCATTTCTGATCAAAATTTAAAAAAAAAAAAAAAAGATGGGTCTTAAAAATTTTTTTTTTGAGAATCAATTTTTTATTTTATTTTCATATCAAAAGAATAATCTGAAATTTGGATGTGAGACTTATGATTTGTTTTGATCTAGGATTTTACGATATTGTTTAAGATAATTATTTTAAATAATTATAGCCTGTTTTCTTTTAATAAATATTGTATATCTAAAACTGATTATTAAACATTTACAGTGCATAATTATTTTCTTCAGGATCACAGTCAATTTGTTTGTGGTTGAAATTTAAATGGTAGAAATTGTTTAGTACACCATTTAGTTTAACAGTGGTTGAATTTAAGCTCACAGATTATTCCCCAGTTCCATGTTTTTGCATTATCAACAGGCGCGTAGCCAGGAAAATTTTTCGGGGGAGATATGAACTTATATGTGTATAAATAGATGGAATTTCATCACTAATCCAAACATTTCTGGGGGGGGATATATCCCGATATCCCCCCCCCCTGGCTACGCCCCTGATTATCAACCTTGATATATATGCCGGAAAATCTGTGCACGTAAATTTTTCAAATTTTTGCTGGAAAATATGTCCACGTGTATTTCCTCTTTTTTGCTCTTCAGCTGTTTTCATGCCTGAATTTAGTGTATGACAGGTTGTCAGTGATTTAAATCAATTGATTTATTTAAAAAATTACTGATTTAAATCAAGGATGCACAACCTCTGGCTCATGACACCTGTTCCATTCATCTGACCCTGTTCCATTTCTACCTGCACGCTGAAGAACACAAGCGGAATCCATCAATTCAATTAAAAAAAAAATTAATTAATTGTGAATTTAATTATTTAAGATTTGTTTTCAATTGCCATAAACACGGCTCCAGAAAATATTCCTTACAAGTTAACAATTGACTTATCATTATGTGCCATTATATTTTTAATAACTTCCATTTGATAACTGGGAGGTTCACAGTATTGTGATCATTTATATCATGGCCACAATAAATTCAATTGGTCATAGGAGCACAAAAAAATGAATTAGTTGAACAATTTTCCTCTTTTTATAAACAATGTAACATACTATCTACAGAAAAAGAAAAACCTTTCTTTCATCTAACTAAATTTTTTGCTATGAATTATGATCAATCAAACCTGTTGCCAACATGACATAAATGCTCGCAATACTGTAAAAGCACCCAATTGTCTTTTTTATGTATGCCATCATATTTTCAAGAACTTAAATTGTCAAAGAAGCCTATTAATACATTTTTGAAATTGTGTCATTGCATCCATCAATTAGTCATCAATATATTAAGACTATATTATTTAAAAGAACACACTACTTGATTTCTCCTTGATGCCATACATTTAAATTCTGTGGCCCACAAGCTGAAAGAGGTTGATCATAGTCCTATTATTGTAACTACATGTGATTAACATTTCTGTAAACTTTTACTTTTGAAATATTTGCTTTCAAATTTGCAAATTAAGTCGGTATGTAATCAGCAATTTTTCTATGCCTTCAAAATCATCCACTTGGAACAAAATTATTCTATATTTTGTCCCAAAAAATATAATACTATCAACTGGATATTTACTAGTTGTGCATACCCTGGTACAGCTTTAGTATGGTCCCTTTGGCGCGCTTTATTTTTGGCGACTTTTTTTTGTGCGATAAAGGATGCCAATATGGTAACCCCGCCGTCTGATGATCCGGAGCAGTAGATTCATCCGTGACGTCACGGTTTCGCTAATGTTTTCCTAGAGCGAATCGGGAGCGTTTGTTCCTTTATTAAACTTTTGGAGACCCCTTTGCCAGTATTTCGCACGGGAGCTTCGAGTGGTGGAACCGCCATTACGCTTTATGGTTTTATTTTAATGGCTTTATTTTATATTAAATTTTATTATTTAATTATTACTGAAATTTAAAATGGATGTTCAGGTTCATACTGACTGTTTATATACAGTTTTGTATGAATAAACATTCTTTTGATAGTACGTTTCAGGTTAATATTTTCATTCTCAATTGTTTATTTGTTAAGGGTAGAAGCAACAAATAATTACGTTAATATTTTATACAGTGAAATAATTTTAGATATTTTGATTTTATTATTTCCATATTGCAATAATTTAGGGATTTTAATCAAGGTATGTGATAAGCATTGTTTGTTTTTATTTGTTATTATTACCTTTGTTTATTTGTTAATGGTAGGAGCAACAAATAATTCCGTTATTAATATAATATTTGATATTTTGATTTTATTATTTCAATATTGAAAAAATTTAGCGATTTTAATTAAGGTATGAGATAAGCATTGTTCGTTATGATTTGAATTAGTTCTTTATTTTGCTTACGTAGTCTTTTGTCAGAATGCTAAAATGTATTTTAATTTTTTTGTCTTTTTTATTTGTTATTTTTGTGAGGTATTGCCTTTAGAATACTATTTGTTTGCATTGTTTAATTTAATCTACTAAAAAGTGAAAGGGGGGGTTGAGGGGGGGCACAGCCCCCCCTCACACAAAAAGAAAAGTTATTAAATTTTATTAAACCGAATCTATATGTACATGTAAGCTTGTTATCTGTTTAATTTTTTTTTCATAAAAATATTTAAAAGCCATTAAAATAAATCATAGCAAAATTAACGGCGACGCTCAATTATCTCGGAACCAGCGCCATCGGATCCGCCATATTGTTTACAATTGGCATCGGCAAGGCAAACTTGGGTTGGCGACAAGATTTTGTCGCCAAATCAAAAAATCGCCAAAAAGGGACCATACTAAAGCTGTTCCCATACCCTCTATATGTAATTAAAATTATTTCATTATTAATCTAGTTGTTTAAAAAAAAAACTGACTATTTTTTTAAGAATCCAATTTAAATTTTAAAAATCCACTTTATATTTTTTTAAAATCATGATTTTTTTACACCCTGGTATACAAAGACTTACTGAGCACAACAATGTGGAGAACAGTATGTAAAAAATGCTGTGATTTGCTTGCAATTTTCCAGTAATAAAGAGCTACAAAAGCTACCTTCGTCTTTATCTAAGGACAGCATAAAGCCATCTACCTTGAAATCTAATATTGTGTGTGAAATGTAAGAACATCTTTAAAATGCACTTTGAACAATAATTGCCCATATACTCCAATGTATTTGAATGGTTTTTTATGTTATAATACAGAACTATTGATGTTATATGGAGTATTTTTGGAAAACATTCTTTTATGAACCTCAAAAACAATACAGACATGGGTAAAATCTTCCAAATTTTCTGGTGTTGCACCTAAATAAAGGTTGTTCTCCATAAAATTTTCACTACACAAAACTTTTAAAAATCTTCTGGCCATTAGATGATGAATGATAGGAATGAAAATAAATTGACAAACATTTGTTTATAAATCTGCCATATTGGAATGTGATAATGGTAATAGAAGTTTCAGAATGAAAATAGAAATGGGAAATTTTATTTTCAAGCTCAGGAATGAAAATAGGAACAGAAGTTTTTCTTGGTTGCCTGAGCCATGGGGCATTTGAAGTTTTTGTTTTATTTGGCCATTTAAAAATCTTGATTGCCCTAGGCAAGTAGGCGACTGCAAATTTTGACTCTTTATGCCAGATCCAGAAGTTTCAAGAGAGAGAGAGGAACACTATGCCAAATCATTTTATCATTCACATTTCTACGCTGTAAAAGTGTAATAAGCTGATTAGGTGTGACAATGTATAACATCATTGTTTTTACTACAAACATTTGTTATTTTAACCCTTTGAGCACTGAGGCCAGGAATAATTCCATAAACAGGGGCAGGTTTAGTTGGCGACTTTTTATATATATATTTTTTTTTATCGCTGTCTAACCTTGGTGACTTTTTTTTTCTTGCCAAACATAACATAAACATACATAGTTATATAAGAAAAAATAAACCCAAAACTACAATACACTTAGCTAAACACCTTATTGAAACATTTGTACACATATTTCAAATGCAATTATAAACAAAATGTACATAAAGCACTAGCTATGGGTACGTTAAAAAATAAATAAAATAAAACCTCCAAGAGATGCAAAGTACTAAAATGTCTCTGCAGAAAAAATACAGCAAAATTTCCCTTAAAATGTTAAAATCGCAGTTTAAAATTAATAGAAAAACACTCAAATAAACTGACTACCTCCTCCTCCCAAGTTTTCACAGCAATATACTCAACTGCGTAACTGGGTAGGGACTGTAGGCCATCAGATAGGCTGTATCATATTCTCAATACTGAATTATTTATGAGTAGGACAATACAATTGCATTTGGAAGAATTCATTATTTTCAAAGTCAAATAATCTATTATTGTCCCCAGATTTGATGCTGGTTGGCATATATTATCTGAGGATTATTTTTGACCAAAAGTAAGTTACATGGCGAATGGTTTCAGCACACCTTACTGGTTATAAAAGCACATGTGAAAGATTGTAAATGTTCCACTGGCTAATTACAACATGTTTTATCATTTTCTACATTCCCAAACTTTTGAAATGAAAATAGGAAAAGGAATTGGAAACTTTTTAAAATAAGTATTATCCAAGTCTCATTCAATCTGCAGTGATGGATAACTGAATTCAACAACAAAATAATCTGTAGAAAATACTGATAAATCCAGACAGTCTAATACTTCAGAATATAGCCATAAAAGCGCAACATGAAAAGTTTTTTATTTCAAAAACAGGAGCTAGAAATCAAGTCCTTCCTAGAAATAAACAAGCAGCCTATTTGCTCAGTTATGTCAATGAATGATTTGGTACTTACGTATTATCCCGGCAGTCATTCCTGCCAAACAATTTTTTCGTCAAATGTGCTGGTGAACTGTTGCCAATCACATTCCAAACCATCAATAATTTCTTGCGCCCGGCATTTATCTTGGCGAAAAATCGCTCGTCTTGGCGGACCACTGGGATAATACGTAAGTACCAATGATTTTAATAGCCGAAATTCACAGATATCGCACACAATTTTCTAAAGTTAAATAGTATTTGGAGTTTATTTTCTCTTAGCTATAATTGTTCTTATCCAACATTATCATTTTCTTGTTGTTAAAATTGTCTAAGCTCATTAGCAACTACAAATTTAAAAAAAAAAAAAGATTAATATTTTTCAAAATTCTTTAATCTTTGTTTAATCCATTCACTCTCATTATTGAAGATAAAACATTGGAGATTCCTCTTCTGTGAACAGTGTTACTTCCTTTGCTAGGGCTCACAGTTGCATTTGCTAAAAAATAACAAACTGATACTGCTTTTTGGTGAGAAAATGAATATGAATGTTTTAATTTGAAGATGCTTTGATTTTATTGTCCTCTATTTGAATGTCCTGCTACAATATCAGCAACTGCACCGCAATCTGATTCATTCCAGGTAGGAAATAGGCATAGGGACTCTAAATGCGCCTGCATTTATTGAGGCGAAATATAGTGAACAAATTAAAACAACACTGTAAAAGATATCTAGGAACTTTCCTTGGAAATAATGAATAATTGAGGTGCCCTAGAACTCCAAGGAATGCTACATGAAAATACCAGAAATTTTACTAAATAAATCAGGAAGGCTCCTCTGAATTGCATATTGTTCGGTAAAATTCTTGGTATTTTTAAGTAACTTTCCTTGGAATTTAGGGCACCTCAGCAGTGGCGGCTCGTGGGATACAGCAAGTACAGCTGGGCTGCACTTGAAATTATCAGCACATACTTTAAAATAAGTTATTCTACTAATTTTCCTAAATTCAGATTAGAATTATGGAATTCCTATGGTAAATTTAAAAAAAAAAAAAAAAAAAAAAAAAAAAAAAAAAAAAAAAAACGTATTGTGGCCAGATCGCTCATTCAGAAAAAAAGCACTTTAATCTTCCCGCAATTCAATTGGGAAAATCTTTGGTTCAGCCCAGAGCGCTGATAAGAAAATTGGCAGCACTGTTGCCATGACAACAATTACGTACGAATTTCCTCCGGCATAGGCTATAATGGGGGTACGCAGCTAAGACTCAGCTCATTAAAGATTTTGAAAGGTCGGCAGCACTTGTGAATTCGACTCACTGATTGGCTCGAGAAGTGAGGGAGGGGGTAAGGAGAATATATGTTCGGCAAACTCTGGACTTTATATTGCTGAATTTATCAAGAAGGTAAGCCTGAATAAACGCTTATGAATGGACAATTACCCATCAAAGCACTATTGTTTTTAAGTAAGCAAGAACTGGCATTTAGAGGACATGGCGAGCGAAAAAATTCTTTAAACATAAGAAATTTTAAAGAGCTTTTAAAATTATTGATATCTGAATTAAAACAACGCCTTTTTATGAGGGCATCACTGACCGATTCGCAAGTTTAAAAGAAAGGAGGATTGATTTGACTTATAAAAATAAGTACATTTTCTTTTCTTCTCAAGTTATTACAAAAGAAAATTCTAAGAAAACTTCGAATCAGACATGGATTAATGCAATTTTGAGGATAAGAGCGGCTGGTTGAAATTTATGTCCATTTTATGGAAAAGTAAAATGGGATCTCTTACTTTTTTATGTAATTTCTTTTTTTTTTCCTCGGTGAGGGCTTAATCCGCCAGCTTTCGAATTCAATAACAAAGATTTTCCATTCTTGTCCGGAGGAGGGGGGGGGGGGGGCTCATATGCTTCCGGCTGCACTAACAGTTTTGACCACGGGCCGCCAACTGCACCTCAGCTGCCTATTACTTTCAAGGAACAATCCTGGAATTTTTTACAGTTCTCGTCATTTTTAAGTGAATTGCATGTTTTTTACACGAATTGTGAGAGCAATATTTGATTAAGGGATGAGTTAAAGGAAACAGTAAAGCTTTCAGTTGGAAATGTTTAGTACTGTCTATAATGGTATTTGTGAGTCTAACTTTTGCCATTACTTCCAAGAAATGTTTCTGGATTTTTTACAGTAAAATAAGGAATTAAAGAATTAATTACTTATAAATTTAAAGTATTAATTTAGAATATGATCCAATGTTGTGAAAAGGGAAAATAAGGTCACCATAGAAATAATTGTTTAACAACACTTTCTACTCTAGGAGCGATCCTGGAAATGAACAAAGTTCCTGTCTTTTGAACAGAAGTTTATATATATAGAGAGAGACTATATTCCATATCCGGTGCTGTTTACATATCGATGTTTGTTTACATGTTTTATTTGGTGATTGTTCTGCCGCCATCGTGGGAGATGCACAGCAGGAGTGAAGTACCCTACCGGTGGTAGTTTTGACTGGCAATCATAAAAAAACATGTATCGTCAGTTTGCGAATTTGAAATTGTTTCATGTTATGGATGTAAAGGAATGAAATATGTTATTGTATGAAAAGAAAATATGTGGGTGTTCGTTAGAAATATGGTATGAATATAAAACTAAATAAAAGAAAGCATGTTGGTTTCACGTTATAATCCGGTGTGTGTGTTTGTTAGAAATGTAATGTGAATATAAAACTAAAAAATGTAGTGTGAATATAAAACTAAATAAAAGAAAGTATGTTGGTTTCACGTTATAATCTGGTGTGTGTGTTTGTTAGAAATGTAATGTGAATATAAAACTAAAAAATGTAGTGTGAATATAAAACTAAATAAAAGAAAGCATGCTGGTTTAATGTTATAAGCTGGTGGGTGTTAAGGACATTTCAGAGCGGTTAATTAAACAAAATAAAGGTAAGTGCTTTTTTTTTAAACAAATCTTAGCAATGTTGAAGGTTTTTAATGTGAATTTTAAATCTATATTTAATGCTTTTATGTTTAGTGCAGTTCTAATCATACTGACTTTATATGAGGTGTACAACTAGGTCGTTTAATCCACCGATGTTTTTTTGAGTTGAAAACAGGCCAGTGTTTGCCCAGTTTACATTAGCTGTACAACTGGATGGCTTAATCCGCTGCAGTTTTTTTTTTGAGTTAAAAACAGTCCACTGTTTGCTCATTTTAAATTACCTGTTACTGAATTTGCAGACTTTTTTTTTTTTTTTTTCTGATTAAATATGGACGGTGTATTTTGTTTTAGTGTTTTTGTTAGTGGAATTTATGTGCAATTTTAATGTGTTAAAATTCTTTACTGTGCTGATCATGTAAAATGGGTGGCGAGAGCCGCTAGGGCTTGGCAACCACTAAGCTCTAACGACTGTCGCTGTATTTACATGGGGCACACACCGTCTTGACGATTTTACCAAAATGAAATATAGTATATTTGAATAAAGAGGAACATTAATTTGTCACCAAAATCCAATGAGGGATGAGCTTAAAAGCTGTTCCACAATACTTCTACACTATCAGGTCACGCACGTATCCAGAAAAACATTTCAGGGGTCTAAACAGTAAAAAAGACCGAATTTTTCACAAGGACTTTATCATTATCATTTTAGTAACAAAAATTAAAATTCATATCATTTAAGTAAGGAAAATGAAAATGGGGGGGGGGGTGTCCGCCCTCCCCGCCCCCCCGTTAAATACGTTCCTTGGTTCAGGTGAAGCTGCATGTACAGAACCTAGATGAAATTTGATATTCGTTTCATATAGTATGATATGTATTAAAGATTTTGCAACAAAATAATTAAATAATGACTATATATTAGTGCATTGTGAAGGGTGGCAGAGAATATATCAGGATGTACTAGCGTTTAAGCTTCTCTGAATGGACGGTAAACAGATTATTGAGCTACAGAAGTGATCTTACTAAATTAATTCAACATTGCCGCCAATTAACATTCAAAGATACGTCATAAATTAAGACATTTCGAACACGAATACTTACGCTGTGCAGGAGGCATACATATGTATGTTCTGAAAAAGAGACTGTTTTTAGCTCTGGTTTTTAATCTGTTGGCTAAAGGTTTACTAATTTGGCGTAAAGCAAGCGCAGCCAATTTCACTAGTGGAAAAGCAACCATTTTAAAATTTGAAGTATTATTTTTAGGGTATGCAAACACAAGGAAACATTTTGGGTTGATTGTTTAAAATAGTCGCTAAAATTTGCATACAAGGCCGAATAATATATAAACTAATTTTTAAAAGTGCATATTTTCGTTATTGAATGTCCCCGTGAACAAAACAAACGTCTGCTATCGCCTTGATCCTTGATTTACTTTTATGAGGATGCCAACTTTCATTTTTTAAAAATAGAAAAATACTCAAATAAAGGTTGTTTGGTAATAAAGTGAAGATTGATATGGTTATTAAGCAATCTACTTACGTGTTGTAACGTTTTTTCGCATTTAAATAGTTCTCTTTAATTTTAAAAATGAAAAAGAGGTATTAGATTATATTTGTATGGATTTATATACTATCTGATTAATAGGTGGCATCATATAATTCGCGGCGGCAATTGTGAAGTGAAGAGAATGTTGTTTGTAAACATTGTATCTTCTCTGAGAGTCTGTTTTTTCTTCCTAAAACATTAGAGGCTTTGACTGCTTTTCTTTCTGCAGTGCACACCTCAACCACCAGCTACATACAAATACAAATAAACATTGCATAGTGGTGCGATTTTTGTTTAATGTTTCATTTAATAAGTTGCCTGCATTGAAGCATTAAATGAGAAAACACAATTTTCAATCGTTTCTTTTTGTTCTCTCAATCGACTTCTTGCTTCACTAGAAGATCTTTATCCTCCAAATTAAGTTTTCCGTAAAAGTATGGAATCATTCGAACAGATTATGCCCATCAACCCTTCAGGAAATGAAGTTTGCGGCTATTTGAACGCTCTGGTTGGTAATCCATATTATAAGTATCCAAATTTATGATTGCCTCTCTCAGTCATCACCGTAGTGGTATTCTTCCAGGAATAGCTTTAAAGGCCTATTCTGGCCGCTTGATCTCACCACCGCTTAATGTGTCTGCCACGGATTTTACATCATCGTAGTTTGAATAATACTAAGGAACATTATTGTAAAACAACTTACATTTCATACGAGAAGTGACAAAGTTTCTCCCAATGTTGAAAGTCAAAATATTTAGAGGTTCTGAAGCAAATTTGATTCAGCATTTGAACTCTTCTCTTCCTGCTGCCCCCTGGCATATATACAATAAAAATATACAACATATAGCAATAAGTAAGCCCAAAACTAGAAAACACTTATATAGACAAGGCATTCTAAAATGTGTGCACCTATCTATATTTCAAGCACAATAAACAAACAAGTGAAAATTAAGAAAATAACTGGCTCTGGTATTCTAAACCAATAAATGTGAACCATGCAGTATACGAAAATATGCATTTCCGCAAAAAACCTTAAATGCTTCAAAAGAATATTTAAAAGTTAAATAAAAAAAAACTCTTGAATAAACCACCCTTCTTCCCTCAAAAGCAATGATTTCACAGACACGATTTGTGCAATTTCAACAAATTCAAAATAGATATAAATTTTATTAGTATAAACATAATAAAACATCTCAAAACCACTTATTCAATTCAATGGTTCATATGTAAACTTAAATAAACTTTTGTGATTCCTGAAATTGGATATAGAGTCTTGACCTACGCAAGGGATGCATTCCAAGAAACCTTACATAAGTAAAAATTTCATGTATATGACTATTGAAGCACCTACAGAAATATTTTAAGTACATATGAACACACTCCTGTAATTGTTTTAAACTAATCCTATATATTACCATTTCCCAAATAAATTAATGCTGGCATTTCTTTCGTTGGCGAAAAATATCGCATTGTGGGCTAGGAGTAATACTCATTTGCATAAGATGTTGTAGCATGAGTCCATTGTACAGCAAATTGAAATATCGGAAACAAGTTGTCTGTTTTTTAAATTAAAAAAAAATTCATTTCTTTTAGCAGTTCTCAGTGAGCTACTCAAACTTATTTAAACATCAATATAAAAGCAAAGTGACGGATAGTTAAAATCATTTAAAAACAGGTAAAAACACATTAAAATCCGTATGTAGCACTATCGGTGGCAGCCACCACCTTCTACAGCATAGGTCTTGGTTCCAAATGGCCAGCTCTCTTCCTCAGCAGGGCGTTCCACCCAGGATCGATCTGCGCATGCGTCATATCATTCACAGCGCCATCTGTGGTTATAATCTGTAGGGCTTCCATATTTAGGGCATAATGACTGTTTTTGTAATTGGCGAGTTTTTGGCTATTGTTAAAGTTGATTTCTATGGGGTGTTCCTGGGCTATTTTTGCGAGGGCAGTAGTGGTTTTATTAAATTTAATGTCAGTTTGATGTTCCTTTTTTCGGTCTTTGATTTTTCGTTTTGTCATGCCAATATAGTAGCCCTGTTTATTGGTACTATTGTCTGTAAAGCTTAGTTTATAAATACCGGCGGTTTCATCAGGATTGATATTATCTTTATCACTGCGAATGCGTTTGAAAATATTTTGATTGGGTTTTATGGGTATTTTGATATTTTTCTTTGCGGCTTCATTTGTGATTTTTAGGGAGGCTCCCCTGCAGTAGGGAATGGCATTGGTAAATTTGAGTTTCGGATTTTGATAGTTATTAATTTGTTCCAGTTTTTTGATTCTCTTTTTATAAAGGTTTTTTACTATTGAATTTGGGTACCCTGCGTTTTACTGGTTAGCACTGGTGCCCTCTTAATGGAAAAGTAACCTATTAACTTGCTGTAATTTTATGTCTACATTTTTAATAATATTTAGTGCTGTATTTATGAATTTCATATTTATCATTTATAGAATGAAGAATTTTATTTGCATCTAAAAGTAGATTCTGAAAAAATACCTAAAAGAATTCATTTAAAGGGATGTAAAAAACTGGAAGAAGCCTTGCAACCTGTGATGGACATCTTGAAACAAGTACATTTGTAAATATTATTTGCTTTTATGCATGACATTTTTTTTTTTTAAATTATCCATTTTTTTCAGCTATGTATTGACTAAGAAAGTAATGTCAGAAAAAAAAGTGATGAACTATATCCAAAGCTAATTTAAACACTTACGACAAAGGTTTAAGTTAACATATGAACATAGGTTATACAGAAGACTGTTAATGGAGAGGGGGTGACATTCTTAGCTTCTTTAGTTATTCATGCTCTATGTCAATTTATTTCCTTTAGTAACTAGAATGATGTGCAGCTTTCAGCTTTACTGGAAATCTTTTAATGGGACTCTTTGCAGAAGGTGTTTTGTTTAGTTTACAATTGTGATGTCTGTTTGTCATCACCTGCCAAAAATTGATGAATGAGACATATATGGTATATGAAGTGTGATGTGCTGTATACACATATATGGCTATGAAATTTGACACAATGTCCTTACGTGTGACAGACTTAAAGAATTCAGTGTTTTGGGGTGAAGTATTGAGTGTTGTTGGCTTGAAGTGAATATATTGAGAATTTAGTGATTTTTTATTTAACCTTTTTATTTAAATGAGAATGAAATGATAATATGTAACATGTCTTTTTATTTTATATGCATTTTTAAACAAAAACAAAGTGGTAGATTGCGTTTAAGTTGCTAATGAGTACCTAGGTAATTGAGTGTCTTAATGACTGTTTCTTCTATCCATATTTAATATTGTTCTGAGGACAAAGATTGAGATATTGTAAGTTTTGATATTGTAAATGAATAAATTTTAGTGTGACTATTGTTCGAAAATGTGTAATTTTAATGGTTTGAAGAAAGATGGAGATAATTGTGTTACGGGTTGTTATTGGCCAAGAGAAACTCCTGCAGTCACTTAAATAGGATATTAAATATAGAATTAAAGGTTATGGTAAGTGCTTTTGTTTATGTAAATGTTTATTAGAGGTGTTTAATTTTGAACACCAGCTATTTGTTAAGCATGTTTGAGTGGCTATACAACGAATTACGGAATTCACCAAAGTTTTTTACGATTAAAATGGGCCACTGGTTAAAGATTTTTGAGTTGTTTTCTAGTGCTGATGTTTTTTCTGCTTTCATTTGTGTGTAATTTATGTGCAGTTTAGTTTAATGTTAAATTATTTGATTTTGCCTTGTTCATCATGCAAAATGGCTGGGCACCAAGCCCCAGCGGCTATCATCATGTTGACGTGGACTGGATGCAGACTTATGAGCTACAGAATGTTATATGTAATTTTATTAAACATGGGCACTTTACAAAAAGCATTTGTAAGTTCCAAGGTATTCCAAAGGTATTTGTTTTCTAAGAACCTCAAAACAATTCCTAGTTTTCTGTTTATACAACATACTTTTCTCTCTAAAATGCAAACAACATTGTAAAGTATACAGAAATAATCAAAAGAGTATGCATATAGTGTCATTTATATATACTCGAATAACCTATTAAAGCTAGCTGCACTTTACACACCTGACACACTTCTGTATGTTTGTAGGGATGGGGATGGATACAGAAATTATATCCCTTTGTTTGCCAAATTAAAGAGTTACTAAGAAAATCAGCTTCGAACTGTTTCTTTTCTCTTGGTTTAGTTCGACAATGAATGATCAATATAATTAATATAATATAAAAGAAAATTAAGAAATAATTAATAAACACTAATTATATGTCTGATGACTGTTTCATAAGCAAATGAGTCCTTTTCAAAGTAGTATAGCACAAACAAAACCAAAAAGTCAAGTAATATTTTGAATGGCACAGTTTTGCAAAATCTAATCTTTTAATCCCAAATTAACAGCCGAAAATTCATTAATGTTCACACTTTTTTTTTTCCTTTTTTTCTCCTATTTTATATGATTAGAAAGGCAGTGGAAAGATGTCCATTTTAAGCAATCTTACTTTAGTAGAGCATGAAGTCATGATGTAAGCTGATAAATTAAGTATTTGGTTTTAATTTTTCAAAAAAAATGGTTACAATGAATCAGTGCAATTTTTTAAAAAACAATTTTATTTTTACAGTACATTTTTAAATACCATCGGTTCACAAAGGGTTAAACATTAAACATGGGGGATGTATTCTGTTGTAAAAGAGCATAGAACTATTCTTTAAAGAGGCAGCATAACTTAATTCATTTATTTTGTTGTGAATACCTTCTTAAAAATTAGTGCATTCATTTTTATAAAGTACTAAACAATTAAATTAGAAATGAAAATTAAACATGCATTATACATTATTTTGATGGTTGCAGAAAGTATCAATTTATATATTTTTCCTTTTAGCACCTCTTGCAAAGCAACTGTATTAAAGATATGCTGTGTGAAATTCAAAATACACTTGTAAGTTTAAAGTATATTAATTGTGTTTAGTTATATTCTGTTATATTGAAATTTTTTAAAACTTTTGATGGATTGTCTAAATGTTAAGAATTTTTTCATAAGTAATATCTTATTTATCTTTAAATAATTTGTAATAAATATTCGAGTAATTGTCTTAAAATTTTAGGAAAAACAAATCAGACTAAGAGGATCAAGTCATTTAATAGATTTGCATATGAAGTACAGTGTTTTGTTAGAGCAGCTTCAGGCTTGTGGCTGGGACAAGTAAGTATCCTAAATCGTAAAAGTATTTTGTGCAGTATACTCTTTCTTCTCTCTCTATATTTTTTTAACTTATAAAAGTGTTTCTTTCATTTGATTTAAGAGTTCAATACATAAGCCCAGACTTTCAGTCTCTTCATCTAAAAGCCTTTGATGATTTTGACAGAGAACATATTTTAAAACTTTGGATTCCAGAAAAGGTATTATTAATTTACTTGTATATTAAAATCTTAATTTAAAATTTCTTTTATTGAGTATGCATATCTAAAAAGACAATAATAGACCATTTTCTACTTAAATAATTTTTAAATTATAAGCTATAGTTAAATGCAGCATATATTTCTGTGTAAGAATCAAAAGAGAGAATGAAATACAGTCGACTCCGCTTATAGTGAACCTCTGGGGACCAGCAAATTTCGTTCACTATATCCGAAGTTCACTATAAGCAAAGTGTCAGCAAGGAATACATTATATATATAAGTAAAAAATAGTGTTTTATGCCCTCACTGAATATTTGTGTAAATCAAACATAATTAATCGTATTTATGTCTTATTACTCCTAAGTGCTACAAAAATTTGGGAGATTCCATTCAATTGTCCGGAAAGTGCTATAGCCAATCAAGCAATAGCAAGTAGTGGTAATCCTTAACCTGTGCTATTGCACCGGGAATGGAAAATGCAATCGATCAAGGATGAGAGATATGTCTGTTCTTGTTCACCATGAAATGTACCCTACTTTTTGTTAAGTGCTTTCTAGGCGAAAAATGCCATTGATTCTAACCGAATAAGAATTTAATCCCCTTTTTTAGATGTCCCCAAATAGCAAGTGTGAATACACTTAGGAGGGGCACAGTTTGATGAATGGGATTGAAGCGCTTGTAGTCTTTTCTTTCTGATCAAAAATGAGAATGAAAAAAGTTGCATGTTTCTTCTTCGTCGTGGATGTGTGGGTGTCAGGCTTTCATGTAGGGTGGAAAATAGGAGCTTATTTTTTAAATACTGGGGGTGTCGAGAAAAGGAGTACAGGGAGGAATACACCACAAGACTTGGACTATTTTGCAACGGCATCGAAAAGCTAAAGCAGTAAGTAAGCATCACTGCAATGAATAAATTCCTGTTTCACAGCAGTCAAGAGTCTAGTGCACTATTGTTTCCCTCTCCCCCTCGCCATGTTAGCCCACAGACCTCAGACTAGCCACTGACAATTGGCCTGTATTTCGAAACAGATGCTTGATAATATCTTTGTGTATTTATTGAATGCAATACAGACAACCTTTGATATTGTAGACATAGAAAAACTTCATCTCTGCCATTTCCAAAATTTTTGAAGTTCAGTTTTTAGGTTCACTATAACCAAAGTCATGTTCATTAAAACTGAAAAATGCTATGCACATTTCTAATGTAAGTGAACTGGGACTAATGATTTGCATTCACTATAGCCGAAAGTTCACTATAACCGGAGTTGACTGTATTTGTAAAATTGAAAATCTAAGGGCATCAAATACATTTTTAAAAATTATAAGTCTTTGCAGTTATTAATTATTAATATTATAATATTATACTAGTAATTCTGGCATCACAGCAAATTAGCTCCGGCAAATTTATCACAAAAAGTAATAACAAAATCTTTGAAAAAATAAATAAAATATTCTGAAATTTTAATGATAAAACAGCCATAATGCAGCAGGCAAGTGATCAAAATGGTAAATAAATAAAAAAATTAAAGTAAAATTTTTTTATGCAAAAAGCAGAAAAATGGAGAAGAATAAAAAATAAAAGTATGAAAATAACTTTTTTTAAATAACATATAAATGATATCATGGTGTCCCCTGACATATAGAGAAGACAATTAAGAGAAGTTACCAAAAAAATACGGATTAGGTTATAAAATAAAAAGTCATGTGATGTCGCGGTATAAAATTTGGCAGTGAATATGTGACATGGAAGATCTATTTAAACTATAAACATGTAAAAAATAAATAAATAAACTTGACCCAAAAAAAAATGCAATCACTACGTCATAAAATAATTATGGAAAAAAGTAACACATATCAAGTTAAGCGATAAACCATAAGAAAAAATCTGTTGCTCTTATTTGTAACATTTTTATAAATAGAAAATCTGCACTTTTCCCATAAACTTGCTGATAGTTGCACAAGGATGATGAATGCCAACACACTTAAAACATTAGCCCACAATGTGTGGTTGTGTTGCACACCTGAGAATGAATTGTTTACTGTAGAGTGAGTCCCAGAATGAGCTTGTTTTTTTAATTTTTCACTACAATATGAAAATGTTGAGAATTAAGTTTTGTTTTTTTTTTAATTAAAATTTCATACATAAACAGTATTTTTTCTGTAATTTTGAATTATAAATTAAGGTAAAGTAAATAAAAAACTTTGTAAAATACATACGTAAGATGTTATAGATAAGAAGATACGCACGTTTCGGCCAAAAAATTGTTTTGGCCTTCATCAGTCCAAGCCCATCGTCGCAAGGAACACAGGGAACTGAAAAGAGATAAATAAGCAAGCATGTTGCCACAAGGGGCAAAGAAAAGACGAACAAAACCACGGAGAGGGGAAAAAAAAATTAAGGGATAAAAAGGAAAGGAAAGAAGCACAAAAAAAGAAATAAAAAAAATTAATAATAAAAAAAGGAACAAACAAATACAAACACACACACACAAATAAGAGAAATAATAGAAAACAGAACAAACAAAATAACAAAAAACAAATAAAACATAAAAAACACAATTTCTATTTTATTTTATTTTATTTTATTTTATTTTAAACCACGAACAGGACAGCAAAAAATATAAATGTATATATATCTTTTAATTTAATTATAAAGAAAGACATAAAGGAAAGACAGTACACATGTACACACACATAAAAAAAGGGGGAGCAAACAAAATAAAATAATAGAGGTGGAAAGGGAACGAAAGAAAAAGAAAAAAGTGGGAGGGGGGGGGAGTAGACGAAGAAAGTGAATAGAACCTTACAACAGCAGCTTGCAAGCAGAATGAACGAAAGGAACGGAAGAACCACCGTTCACAAGACGTTCTAAGTGCTGGGTAATGGAAAAACCTTCCAAAAAATCAAGATGGGACAAAGACTGAGGAGTGCACAAAATCTTAGCCTTAGAAAACTGAAAACGATGATTGGAATTCCAACAGTTTGAGGCAAGATTTGGAAAGTTCGTACTTAGAAACATATCTCTCATGCTCTTTGAGCCTAAATTTGAGAGCTCTTCTGGTCTGACCAATATAACCCAAATCACAAGATCCACAAGGAATATAATAAACACCCCAATGGTTTTCAGTAGGAATAGGATCTTTAAGGGAAGAAAATTTAAGTTTATTAACAGGTTTTAAAATGACTTTGAAACCAAAATTTTTGAGAAGTTTAGAAATTTTGTAGCATAAAGGTGAAAAGAAAGGTAGTACAATTAATTCGTTGTGAAAATTAATAGTATTAGTAGAAGTATTAGGCATATTAAATTTAGAAACAGCTTTATCAATAATAGAGGGGCTAAAACCACGAGAAACAGCTAAGGATTTTAAGTAACTAATCTCATTATTAAGATCAGATTAGTTACTTAAAATCCTTAGCTGTTTCTCGTGGTTTTAGCCCCTCTATTATTGATAAAGCTGTTTCTAAATTTAATAAGCCTAATACTTCTACTAATACTATTAATTTTCACAACGAATTAATTGTACTACCTTTCTTTACACCTTTATGCTACAAAATTTCTAAACTTCTCAAAAATTTCGGTTTCAAAGTCATTTTTAAACCTGTTAATAAACTTAAATTTTCTTCCCTTAACCCCTCCCCTATTCCTACTGAGAACCGTTGGGGTGTTTATTATATTCCTTGTGGATCTTGTGATTTGGGCTATATTGGTCAGACCAGAAGAGCTCTCAAATTTAGGCTCAAAGAGCATGAGAGATATGTTTCTAAGCACGAACTTTCCAAATCTTCTATTGCCTCACATTGTTGGAATTCCAATCATCGTTTTCAGTTTTCTAAGGCTAAGTTTTTGTGCACTCCTCAGTCTTTGTCCCATCATGATTTTTTGGAAGGTTTTTCCATTACCCAGCACTTAGAATGTCCTGTGAACGATGGTTCTTCCGTTCCTTTCGTTCATTCTGCTTGGAAGCTGCTGTTGTAAGGTTCTATTCACTTTCTTCGTCTACTCCCCCCCCCCTCCCACTTTTTTCTTTTTCTTTTGTTCCCTTTCCACCTCTATTATTTTATTTTGTTTGCCTCCCCCCCTTTTTTTATGTGTGTGTACATGTGTACTGTCTTTCCTTTATGTCTTTCTTTATAATTAAATTTTAAAAAAATATATATATTTATATTTTTTGCTGTCCTGTTCGTGGTTTAAAATAAAATAAAATAAAATAAAATAGAAACTGTGTTTTTATGTTTTATTTGTTTTTTGTTATTTTGTTTGTTCTGTTTTCTATTATTTCTTCTTATTTGTGTGCGTGTTTGTATTCGTTTGTTCCTTTTTTTATTATTAATTATTCTTTATTCCTTTTTTATTTTTATTTTTGTGCTTCTTTCCTTTCCTTTTTATCCCTTAATTTTTTTTTCCCTCTCCGTG
Source organism: Cheiracanthium punctorium (assembly GCA_038373885.1). NCBI lineage: Eukaryota > Metazoa > Arthropoda > Arachnida > Araneae > Cheiracanthiidae > Cheiracanthium > Cheiracanthium punctorium. The sequence goes on along the minus strand of JAWZYV010005020.1, from coordinate 464,512 downwards.
GTTTTGTTCATCTTTTTTTTGCCCCTTGTGGCAACATGCTAGCTTATTTATCTCTTTTCAGTTCCCTGTGTTCCTTGCAACGAAGGGCTTGGACTGATGAAGGCCAAAACAATTTTTTGGCCGAAACGTACGTATCTTCTTATAACATCTTATGTGTGTTTTTTACAAAGTTTTTTATTTACTTTATCTTTTAACCAGGGTTGGCATGGTTTAAACCGACTGGTTTAAACCACGGTTTAAATCTTGGTTTAAACCAAATGGTTTTTTTCTCAAAAAAACCAGTTGGTTTTTTTTTTTAAGGAATAATTTAAAATTCTGAATACTACAGATAGAATATGTTCTGATATCTTTTAAAATTATCTTTATAAGTATCAACAATAAGTTTTTATATCAATCTAATAGACATCTTCTTGTTTTATCATTAAAAATTATTAATTAAACTTTAATTATAGACTGCATTTTTAATTTGTTTCTAAAATAGAGGTTTTGTGTTTTAACAACTTATTTTTAAACCTTAAAAATATCATTTTGAACAACTTATCACCATTATTACTGATGAATCCAAGTGCAAGATTCCATGTAAAATGTAGTAAACAGGTAATATTGTATTATATTATATACTAAATGTAAAAAATAGTATCTCTACATAAAATATTAAAAATTGAATGATTTCAATGTCCACATAAGTATAGCAACAATTGTTTATTTACTTTGTTTTAATTACTTTCAGAAGGAATATTAATTGTTATCTGAACATTTTACAAATACTTTTATTTAGAACAGTGGTTCCCAACCGGGGGGTCGCGACCCCCAAGTGGGTCGCCATGCCTTTTTTCGGGGGTCGCCGAAGACCGCTTTTGTAGGAAATTAATAGTAAACTATTTTCACGTTTCTTTGCCATGAGACATCATTTCTCCCTTTTCCTTTGGAAAGAAAAAATCCTTATTCTCGTCAGGGCTTTTGTATCAAAGCTACAAAAACTGACGTCGGTCAATCTAGGAGTGTTAACTAAACCTTGAGAACCCATGCATTAAGACAGAAGAATCAGAAATAGGAATTGCAATTAATTTAAAGGGGGTAATTAGTAGCCAGCTTGAAGCCCTTCAATCTGAATCGTGCGAAATCCATTTCACACATCTTTAGATGTCGCCGATCCTTCTGATGAAGTGCAGGGTGAATTTTTGAATTTACAAAATGACTCCTCCGCAAGTGATTTATACCAAGAAAAACCGTTAACTCAATTTTGGTGTGCTGTGCGTTGCTCATATCCGATAATTTTTCGTGTCAAATGTTAACGCCATTTGCATCTATACTTATCTGCATGAAGTTGGATTTTCAACTCTTTTGTAGAAGATAAAAGCCAGTAATAAATTAGATGTCTAAGATGACATGCGGTTGAGTTTGGCCAATATTCAGCCAATAATAGCCAAACTTGTCAGTCAAATTCAGCCTCAATCATCCTATTAAAAATCAGTACGTACTAAAAAGATGTCAATTTTAAATCTCAAGATGTATTTTTTCATTATTAATTTTTTTTTATTGGTCAAACATGGCAGATGGGGGGGGGGGGTCGCGAAAGTTTTGGAAAATCTAAAAGGGGTCGCGATTGAAAAAAGGTTGGGAACCACTGATTTAGAAGTATGTAACAGGTAATTATAACAGGATTTTAAAAAAAACCTGGTTTAAACCAAAAAACCCAGTTTAAACCAAAAAAACCTGGTTGTTTGGTTTTTTTCAAATAAACCGGGTTTTTTTCCAACCCTGCTTTTAACACCAGTAATTTGAGTGTTTTTTCCGTTATAAATTAAGGTATTTCAACTGATAAGCAACACAAATTCAGTGTCAAATGTTTAGTTTGCAATCATTAAATTTATAATTTATGTTATTGTAATTAGATAACTAAAACTTTGTTTTAGTTTCCAAATGAAGCTCCAAAGTATGAATATGACTTACCATCAGAGTTTAACTATAAATGGTTACCAGTAAGTATTAATTTTCTACTCTTAATTTCAAATTGTTACATTTTGCTTTTCTTCCAATGTTTGTTTAAGAGGACAGTTTACCCTTTATTTTTTTTTTTTCATTAAAAAAAAAAAATGGTACAAATGATAAAATGAATGCATTTCAATGTTTAACTAAAAGTACATTTTGAAAAAAAAATAATTTTTTTAAACTACAGATTTAAATAAAATAAAATAAATTGATTTTTTAAAATTCTCTACTACTTTTTTTTAAATAAAGATTTTTGTTCATTTTTTTTATAAAGATTTTCAAATATATATTACACAAGACTGTGCATGGATTTTCAGACGTATTACATCTAATATAGTTTTTCTACTGATATATATAGTATAAAACAATAAAAAATAACATATCTTCGTATGATTTCGATTAAATAACAAAGAAAAATCTGAAGGCTAATTCCCCTTGCACAGATTTATCAGTTATATAATAAAGAACAAGTACAAAAACTTTTAAATCTTTATCTCAAGTACAAAGCAAGCCTTAGGATTTTTAAAACATGAAATTGAAGAAAATGTGAACATGAAGAAAAAGACATTTAAAGAGTTTGCCAATGAAATTGCACTGAGTGTATTAACAAAAATTTACAATATTTTCTGATATTAATGGCATATGAATAAAAATGAGATGTCAACATATTCATAATTTAACAGACTTTCATTTAATATTTAAAAAAGGAAATTGATTTTTTGACCAAATTTGGGGTATACTGATTAAGAAAAGAATTAATTTGTAGAAATTTTGTTTTCTTGTTTTTATAATATTAAAAGTATAAAAATTGAAAAAAATCCTTCTAAAATATTAGCAAAAACTTTTATTCCTAACAATAAACTCTTTAAAATAGGGATGCACAATCTTTATAAAAGAAGGGCTACTCACAGAAATGACCTAACTTCCAAGGGCCAAGCCCCCTGTTTAATTGGAAAGTGAAACATCTCCACTATAAACCTGATCAGAATTTTTTGCAGCACAAATGCTTGTTTTGAAACCAGAATTTTTGTATGAAAAGCAAAATAGTGAAACAAACATAAATTTATATAGAAATGCATGAAAACTTATATATATATATATATACAGTAGAGAGCCAGAAATCCGCACAGCTTGGGACCACGGCTTGTGCGGATTTTAGGATTTTGCGGATTTCAGGCCATAAAATTCATCATAATCAATAATCATTACATTTCTGATTTTAAAAAAGTAGAATACAATTACAATGAAATTAAAAACAGTCAAAAGCATTTCACTTATATTTTCACATTAAATACAAAAGTATAGGAGACAAAAGAAAATCTTACATGAAGATTACCAAAGCAAATGGTTTCAAAATTTCCTTTTCTAATTTTGAAAGCATGTTCTATGGTGATTTGTTTTAAAATATCATTGCATACTTTCAGTTTCTTTTTCTTTCTTTCTTTCCTTTATTTATTTTTGAAAACTGTATATTATCATTAATTCTTGTTTTGTTACAGAACTTTGCTGTTCTAAAAATTTAAGGTATTCTTCTCCTAATTTTAAACTTTTATCAAATGGATTTTATTATTATTATTAACCAAGTTTTCATCATCAGAATCATATTTATCTGGATTCAAGACACTTTTAAACAATTTCATCACTGGCGGATGACTTCGAATTTCATTATTTACATCAGAGAAGATGTGCAGATTTCAGACATTTGCAGATTTTTGGCTCTCGACTGTATTTATTTAATTTGTCCTCCCAGAAGCGCTAATTTTGCATTTTTAAAAACAATTCAAGGAAATAATAATAGTCAAAAAAATCTAGTGTTAGTTATTACCACATAAAAAAGAAATAACTTTGTTTAGAACACACATACATAAAAATAGAGCAATATGTATATTTCGAGTGGTATGAAAAAATTTACCCTTTTTCGTAGCACACGAAACATATGTATTGCACTATTTTTATGTATGCATGTTCATTACAAAGTCTTTTACACAATTTTAACTAAGAACATCAAAAGTTCTCAACTAAGCAAAAGGTAAAAATAGACCAGTTCAAAAGTAATATGAACTAAAAGAAAAATAAATGTTCCTGAATAATATTTTATGATATAGTTGCATTAACCATCAAATGTTTAAATGTTTTTAAATATGCATTAAGCTTAGTACATGAAATATTAAAACTAAACTTTCAGGATTACGCTGGAATACTATCAACACAGATATAAGTGTGATGGTTGAGACTAAATTATAGTAGACCCCCTCCCCCATAACACGATTTCATAGAAAATGGATTCGTATAATGAAGCAGAAAATTGCGACATGGACTTACAACATAGTATAAGAATGAGACATATGTTTCCGTATTACCTGTTAAGACTGCTGATGCTGTTTATGTGTTTGTGACTCTTACATCAAGAATTCATTTAAGACAGAACATATCTACCATTTTATAGGAGGGTCTACTGTATACTAACAGTTTGACTGATTTGAAGGTGATGTTTCAGAGGTCTATGGCTCTTTTTCAGCCTCTTACCCCACTTGTTCAAACTTGACTCGATCCATTACACATAAACTGTTTGTAGTTTTGTTTTATAAAGATATAAAACAAAACTACAAATAGTTTTTGGAATATTTAGTCCAAAGCACATCTCAACCACCATTCTGCATTTGTGAATCATCCATGCTGCATTTGGAATGAAAGTAATTTTTTATACCCTGATTGCTAGTATGCAAACAAGCCTAATTGTATTCAGCCCTTCTCAAAATGCTCTTTCTGCTTAGATGAAAAAGAAGTATAAGTGAAAGAGAAATGAATTTTTAAAAAATCTCCATTCTTTTCTTTTCTTAAAAACAATAACTGCATCATCAAATTGCAACAGCAAATGTTTAAACAATTCTTGGCGGGCCAAAAGTTAGCCCTTCGCTGGCCAGATTTGGCCCACAAGCCATAGTTTGTGCACCTATACTATAAAATCTTTTAAAGAAGCAAACAAAGAGGAAAGAAAAATGCCAAAATATTTGAATAAGAAAGACTCATTAATACCATTGGCAGCTCAACCATTTGAGCACATGAGCATGTGAATCCCCAAGGAGAAAACTTAAAAATACACACATTAAGAAAATAAATTTAAAAAAAATATGAAGCACACTTCTAGATTTTTGTGCTTTTAAAATGTTTTTCTCTTCCCTTTTCACTATTATTAAATATGCTTATCATAGTTAATGCACTGCATTATAGGTTACTCAGTACCGGATTAAGACAGCACGGGGCCCATAGCAAATGTTACCAGGGGCACCTTGTTCACTGATGAACCGTTTTTTTTGGGTTTTTTTGTTTGTTCGAAGGGGAGGAGTTCACACTCACATTAAAGTAGTAGAGATAAATTAACTGAGAAAATAAATATGCTAATTAGATGCAAACAAAACTAAAAGGTCTCACGTGTTAAATTCGCTAGAGGTTTATCCCAGCCCTTCCTCCACCTTCGGTGCGCTAATGTCTAGGTTTCGTGCGATAATACAATAAAACACAGCTTTTATGAATTTTCTTGATTTAAAATGAGCAAATTTGAGTTAACACTAGACAAATCAATTTCTCCAAGTAAATTGCTGCCCAGAAAATATGCCCCTCAAAATTTTTTTGGTGGTTTTTTGCTAAGTTTTTTTTTCTTTGAGTGGGAGGGCTAAATAGATGGTGAGACTGACAATGTTTAAATGTAATTATACTAACAACTCAGGTTTTTTTAATGAATGTTAATGTTCATGGATATATATCTGGAGTTTCTGAAACTCCCCCTTTCCCATATGGAAACACATAACTAAACAATTTAATATACATAAAACAATAATTGTTTCTGTAAAATTTTTAGAACCTTCAAAAGCAATATGTACTTTAAAATTATTCCATTATTTGGACGGTCTTTACTAATAATAGGTTACATATGTTTTTAACTTCTGTTAACTTAATTTATTTAATAGGTTAATTCATAAGAAATCGAATTGTGGATAGGCAGATCTAGCACAATTATACCTCCACTATTCAAAATATACTGTAACACTTCTAAAGGCCATTTGGTTCATGTTCTACAAGCATATGTGCATTACTTTTCAATTTATCCTCATTAAAATGATATAAAATATTTTGTTTAAAAGAATCTTAATAAGAGGATTGTATCTTTACTAAATAGAATAATTGATATTATAAATACAAAAACTCAGGTAAAATATTCATTATCGTATTATGTTCAACTGTTTTTTCAAGATATAATAATCTTAAATGTGATCAAGTAATTTGTGAGTTTCTTTGTGGATCAAGAGTATCAGAAAATGCTCTTTGTTTTGACTGGGGTTATGGCTTCTCAGATACCCCGACTGTCTTGTCTTTGTGCAAAGATCATCTCAGTTCTAACTATTTTATTTGAACAAACTTACTGGCATTCGCAGCCTTGACCTGTGGTTTCAAGCAGCCAAAAGCAATTCTTTTATATTTAACATGGTTAATTTCCGTGATTAATAAGATAATTTATCGTAATTGTAGATTCCCAAAATATCTTTTAAAAATGACTTGCATTCTATATATTATTATTGTTTCAAATAATAATTCGCCTTTGTTTAAAATTGTAAAATGTACTCTCCCCTACACATATTTTAGTTAGAGATGGTATGATAATTGGAAGCTTAATCTCCTTTGCCAAGTATGGCATAAAGAAAACTTTTTAAGATATAATTTTACTGTTTACCTTTTTTTTTCAGGATGACACTCTATTAAGCATTTTCAATGCCTTTCAAGAAAATTTAGCTAATTATTGTGAATTTTGGAACTATATGGATGAACTAGATATGAAAACATGGGTATTAGAACCAGAGAAACCTTTGCGTAAAGACTGTAAAAGAAGGATTGCTTTAAGTACGTAATCAATTCCTATAAGTTAGAGTCATGGGTTATTTCACATAGATTTCATTGTTAAATTGCATCACATATGTTGATTCTATGCATGAGTGTAAATCTGTAATAGATTAAAGACTTGTGAAAGAAAAATGTATGTGCTATATTGTGAATATAGCATAACATTTGTTCTATATTGTGAAAACTGAATGTTCATTGTTATATCTTATTCCTGTTATGGTATTCCTATAAATGTTCTTCTCAAATATTTTAAGATAATTTTTTAATTTAGTTGAATGATTCTATTGCGATCAGTGTGCTTACAGTTTAAAATGATTTCTTGCTGTCTCTGTCTTCTCTTCCAACAAAACTAAGCAATTCTAAAAGTGTTTATGTAATATTTGTAACAATTTTACCTGAAGGGATTTTCATTGAAATAAACTTTTTATTTTTTTTTCCTTTAGCTTCTGGAGTTTCTGTCTTATTAATTGTAAATCCTTCAATGCCATCCTCTGTTCCTACTTGCCATTATCTTGGTCCAGAAAGAAGTAAATCTCTTTATCTTTTGTGTGCAATAATGTATAGACACAAAATACGGGGGAGGGAAAGGCAAAACTGTTCCCTGGCTGTTTGACGTAAGTCAGGCTGCTTTGCAATAATCTGTTTCTCCCACTGCTACACAATAGAAGTAAGGTGTTAAAGAAGGGAGATTCAAAAAAAGTTTTTGTTTATGTAATACGTGAATGAAAAATATGATTTATGCCTGAGGTTCTCAAATATTTTTTGTCATGGAGCATCTTTGAAACGGGAAATTCAACACGCAACATGAAATTTGTCCGTGTCTCAAGTCAACGTTTTGAGTGGTGTCAGTAAGGCAATTTTCGCCCTCGCTTCAATCTGCATTGATGAGAACATATTGGTTTAAAGTCTAAGAGTTTATCTGCATCTATAATCCATATTTATAGAACGCTAAAAACCCAGACAAAACATTTAATGAAAAAAGGTTTATTTTCTCGTAATTTTTTTTTTTTTTTTTTTTTTTTTTAAGCACTAGAGTGCTATTTTGCTGAAACCCAGAATTTCGTCTACACGATCTTGTAAACAGATTTTGTAGATATGAACTGTCACGGTGAAGATCTTTTCAAATGTGTTTACCAGATAACATGGAGGGGGAGTTAATATAATGTTGAAAGTCACACAAGGTTTGCCATTTTTATAATTGATCGCTAAATTTGGTGCCAAAATGTGACAATTTATTATAAATATATTACGAGTATAGTTAGAAAATGCCTAGCAAATATTGTAAAATAGCTTTAAATGGCTATTTTAGTATAGATTTCAATTCCAAGAAGATTTCAATTCAAAGAAGGGTTTTAAGGAAAAGAGAAAGCAGAAAAGACAAACACAGTACACTCATATATTATGATATACTTTCCAAATGGTATTTATAAAGGTGAAGTATAGTTCGACTATGCCTGGCGAAAATTGTTAAATAGTTTTAGTAGGTGATTTTAATCTATATTTAAATTCCAAAAAGGTGTTTTATGGAACAAGAAAGAAAAACACCGCACACCGATTATGATAGTCGGAATATGCTTGGTGAAGGTTGTAAAACAGTTTTAGTAGGCAATTTTAAGATAGATTTCGATTCCAAAGATGTGTTTTTTGGTACAAGAAAGAATTGATTCCTATTTTAATGCCCTCACTCTCGCCAGCCTAAAAAATCGCTGCACTTTGACGAATTTTGCAGTCATGGGTCTCTAGGAGTTATGCACAAATTTCAATGCTCCCAAAAGAAATAAATGTAAACTTAAGTGAAAAAATTAGGGATAAACGCACCAGTTAAGAAATTTGAAGACACTTAATTTTAAAAGTACATAAATTGACAACCCAAAATAAATAAATAAATAATGGAATACTGTACTTACATTTTGTTCCAAATTGCCATTTTACATTACAGTTGCCACATAAATACAAAAAATCGTCATGGTAACTTCATATGTTTAATTATCACCACCTTGGTGAGAGTCGGGGCATTAAAGTAGGAAAACCCAAGAAAGACAAACACTGCACATTCGAAACAATATTTAAAACGGTGAAGTATAGTTGGAATATACTTGGCATTTAAATGCATGCATATATAAATATATTGTAATTTCAAATGCACTCAAATATATATGTAGCTCACAAAAAACCCATAGAACATAAAATATTAGGAAAAAGAAGAAATGAACAAAATAAAGAATTTCTTTTGCATGATTTCTCTACTCTTTTTCACTGATCAACTCACAGGCGGCAACCCTGTTGGGAGCTTTCTTGGAGGTGGTAGTGTGCAGTGTATAGCAGCGGGAGAAACGGATGTCTGTCAAAACAATCTGACTGCACGCTAAATCACCTGGGAGCAGTTTTGCATTTCCCTCCCTAATGTCTTTTGTATAGACCCAAGGATGGGAAGAAGGGGGTGTCTTTTAATGCTTTCCTCATCCAAGCATAATAAAAACTGTACAAAGTAAATTTCGTTCTAAAATTAAATAGTTTTGAATGTAATACGTGCCTCAGTTAGAAGTTTTTTATTATGTTAAATGAAGTGTCATGATTATAGTATATCATGTGTGCAGTAGTTTGTTTGTAACTATGAATGATGACTTGCAGCCTCAGCTATTGGTGGGGAGGGGGGGTCTTAAAAAATTTATCTGTTGTTTTTATGTTGTGTAAAAAGCAACATTAGATAAATATGGGAGAAAATTATGTACTGCTAAAAAAAAAAAAAAAGAAAGGAAAAAAATATTCTATTTTACATTAATTGTTATACTTTTAAATTTTGCATGTATGCATTTGCAAACATACAAAAAAGAAAACCTGTTAAGTCATATTGAGAAAATCCAGTAGTGTTATAGTATATCAAAATCTTTAAAAATGGTAATTTTTTCTTTACTCAAATTTTTATGTGTATCAATATATTATTATTTTATAAGTTCACTAAGATATAACATTTTTATTGAATAGTTTGCTTTTTATGACAATTTATGTTCAAAATTTTTAATTCACACAAGGGCATGAATGCAAAATCCAAAATTTGTAATGAAAAACTCAGAAATGCTTGCAAGTTTTTTTTTTTTTTTTTTTTTTTTTTTTTGTGTGTGTGTGTGTGTGCACAAACAAATACATAAAACTGCAATATTTCTTTAGATCTAATCAAGGTTTTTATTTTTAGAAAATTTCTCAATGTGCCTGCTTTTAAGATGAGCTAAATTTGTAAATTTTTAATTTTCAGGCTGGCAAAAATTCACAAAAGTGTGAATTTTTAAATGCTTTAAATGTTTTGAGAAACTGTTTTTCAAATATGTCAAGTGCATAAATGACAGTGGAATGATGAATGCAAGTAACATTTTATAACACATAGTTAACTTGAATGACACTGGAATATTTTAAATGTAAATATTGATTGTTTGATTTATTAAAAAAAGGATAATTTCCATTCATTGTAATGTAATTTTTACTTCTAAAAAAGGTACAATTTTCACTGTTGAGAACATAAAAGAGACTTGTTGGGGGAAAAGAAAGAAAAAAAAGGTACAATGTGTCACCAGACTGTTTTAAACAGGCCCCGCATTGCTTTTATCAACTAAATTAGAGCTCTTGTAGCCGAATGCTGCCTGGCTGGAGCTGAGAATTCCACAGTTCTCTCTCCACTTCTTCTATTTATCTTGAAATGTATCATGTTGGATTTCGCACAGGTGCAGTGTAATCAAATGCTTCGCTTGCATTAGCTTGATAGTTGTGAAACATAAAATGTTTCACAAGCTGCTCTGTGGAAAGACTTTTATTATATTTTCCAGATTTTTTATATTTGGGGGTGATTTTTGTTATTGCTATGTTATGGCTAGTGATTTCAAGCTTAATAAATATGTAAGATGCAAGTATTAAGAAAGGATAAAGGGGGAAAAAGTTCTAGGGGGTGCTGCAGTTTCACAGTCACTATGTACAAGCTGCCACTGGTAATTATTAATATAATTAACTAATTATTCAATCATCCTCTTATGAAGTTCCAATTTGAATTTCCTCTCTTGTTTTGTTTTCCCGTACAAATTAAAACAATATGTGTATAGATTCTGTAGTTGTTTGTAAACATAATAAGTTGTCATTTGCTTTGATTGTAACTATTTATTGGTAATTCAGATTATTATTTTCTTTTCAGTTATTGAGCCAATCCGAGAAAAATTTAATAAGAATATTCGTTTATGGTAACTTCATACTATTTAATTGAATATAATTGTTGTTGTCATTATGTTATGTTGCATATTCTGATTTTGAAATTGAATTAAATAAATTCAAATTAAACTGGTTAACTGCTTCTCGTGTTTATTTTCATAACATTTATTTAATGTAGAATAATATAAAAATTGCATTATTTCGTTATATGTATGTAAAATATTTTTTACAATTATACTTATATTTTATTGTTTTAGGAGTGATTATGACTCTATTTTGACAAATTTACAACAAGTATTGGAGACAGAATTTCCTTCTCCATCTGTTACAACTAAAGAAGTAAGCCCTTCTTTTTTGAATGGTTATTTGAAATTATATATTTTTTAGAAGGGAAAATGAAGCTTTACAAAAATATTTTCTTAACCATTGCTAAAATGGAAAGATATTCTTTTATTTATTCTAATGCATTCTAATTGTTGTGAAATTTTCTAAAATTCCAGATTTTTTTTATTAAGACATCTGGAATTTCTGATCTAAAATTATATATATATTTGCATTTTAGAAAATTCTGAATGATTTTATCAGGTGGCAGATTATGAAAGCAAAAACTGAAAAAAATATCACTGGGAATATATAAATATTTATGTATTCCCTACTGAAATAAAAATTTACTCATTCTTTATTGTTTTTAAAGCATTTTTGTCATTTTCTGTTTGCTTTTAAAGTCATTACAGTTTTATCAATATTCGATTTTCGAGATATTCAAATGGGATGAAGTGTTTAGTATTTAGTATTTAGTTAATCAAATAATTTTTGGGGGCGGTCAATAAATTTAATTACCTAATCTTATTTTTATGTGTAGCCTTCTAAATGAAGTTGAAAGTTAAAATATAGTCAGCTGTAATAAATGCAAGACATACTCATAAGCTGTAAATAATGTATATTTTTAAGTTTATGCATGTTGAATTGCTAAACTTATTTGATCTGTTCTAGGAATTTTGTTTGGAGTGTGGAATATGTTATTCATACCAGCTAGGTGAAGCTATTCCTGAGATTATTTGCGAAGACTCCAACTGTGCTAAATCATTTCACCATTCTTGTTTATATGAGGTGAATATTATTAAAGTACTTCATTTTATTTTTTTTATGTATTTATTTGTATTTCAAAATTATGTGTGAATTTCATATCTTTTTTAGGGGGGGGGGGAGGATATTCTTTTTACATGTACAGTGAGGATGCAGTCTTTGCCCTTTTCAGGTATATGGTACTGGTATAGCAAGAAAGATTGCTTGTCATAAAAACATTTACGTGATATTGCTGAGTATGTTTAGGTTATGTAGCCATTCACTAGTGAAAAGTAGCCTATCTATAGACAATAAAAGATCTAATGTAATTTTTTGAATGTGGGAGTCAGCCCAATTATGCAAAAAAGTTTCTATACATGGAATGAGAACTATCCAGTACTTGATTGCCATATAATTGCCTGGCTTGCTCTCTGAATATTTAGGTTTACTATTGCAAATTTCTGTGCTGTTTAATTCCATTTACAGATATAATCCTTATTATTTATAAAATACAACAAATTATACTCATGTGCCAAACTTTTTTTTTTTTTACCCCCCAACACACATATATTGACACATAGATATACAAACATACTTTTATTTAGATTATAATACAATCGAAAACCAAAAATCCACTAGCGGATGAAATCTGCACACCTTCTCCGATGTAGTGAAATTTGCAGATAGTAAGTTCACTTACTTTAATTTGCGAAGCTTGAAGTTTTGCAAACTGATAATATCATGGCCTGTTTTTTTGCCTGCAAACACAACTTCTTTGATCCAGCCTATAGTTAAAGGAATAATACAGAGTGTAAAGTCTTATAAGGTAGAATTTTTGAAAAGAAAAATCTAAGCACAGATGCATCATCTGTTTATAATTTTAAAAAAATGATTTCAGCTTTAGAGATTATCTGATGGCAGACTCCTGGAATGCAGTAACACTGTCAACACTTATCAATACATAGCATAATTTATGACCAAGCTTACTTTTTATTAATAGTGAGAAAGGTGACACTGAATTTGCCGGATTTCATTCTGATACAGTAATAAAAACTAAAGCAGAAAAGTTGCTTTCATTTGCCAAAAAGATTACTTGAGGTAACGTATTTGGAGAAAATGATACTTGTCAATAGATACCAAATTCAGATGAAAACAAATGACAGTATCAAAGTACTGATGCTGAAATTGTTGAAGGTGTTTTAAATTATGATAAATGTGATTCTGATGACAATAATGAAAACTTGGATAATAATAATAATAATGATAATTAATAATAATAATAATAATAAATCTATATAATGAAGGTTTTTAAAGTTGAAAGAATACCTTAAAATTTTTTAAAACAGCAAAGTCTGGTAATGAAACAAGAATAAATGATATACAATTTGAAAAAATATTAAAGCTAGAAAAAAATAATATTTTGAAACAAACCATGGTTGAACATATGTTTTCAAAATTAAAAAAAATAAATTTTGAAACCATGTATTTTGCTGGCGTTTTTATGTAACCTTTTCTTTTTTCTCCTATACTTTTGTATTTAATGTGAAAATAAAAGAAATGTTCCTGATTACATGATTTTATTTCATTGGGATTGTATTCTGCTTTTTTTTAAATAAAAAATATAATGATTTATCTTTTATGGCCCGAAATCCGCACAAGCCATGGTCCGAAGGTGTGCAGATTTCTGGCTCTCTACTGTATTTTCATGTATGCAGCTGCTGTTTTTACAAATTATTTTATGTATAATGAGCTTTAGTATAAAGCAGTTGTAGATTTTCTAGTTATTTTAAATTTATTTAACATTAATTTTATTTTTATTCTCTTTTTGTATAGTATATCAGAATGTTACCTGATGTCAGAACTAGTTTTAACAAACTATTTGGAGAATGCCCTTATTGTAATAAAGTAAGTTTTTTAGTTAACTATTTGTACCTTTTATGATTATTGCTGAGCTTTAAGCCTTTTTTATTGATTTAGTGATAATCTTCCGTTTTGAATGAGTATTTTATGTTATCATTTGGTTGCTATTCTATAGCTGAAAATTAAAAGTAATTCTTTATAAGTGGTAAGATCGATTTTAAGATACACAGCAATTTATGTAAAACAAAACTTCTGCATGACAAATGCACAAGTAGAAATATAAGATTTCTTTCTTTTGAATAATTTTAATATATTAATTTTTATACAGATATTTTTCTAAAGTTTTCTTTAGTAACTTAGTGCTTTTGTGTTATATTTTAATAATATTTTTGCTCATTTCAGCCTCTTTGGTGTACAATTCCCTAAGAAAATCTAATGAAAAGAAAACTATTGAAGCAAATTTTCTGTAAATATGTAACATATCATTATAAATACATTCTGAAAGTGATCTTTACTGTTTAATTTAGATAATATCTAGTGTATTGTTAAAGTACTATAAATGTGCTTTTTTTAAGTGAAATTTTTATGTATTTTAACTGTATAAATATCTTAAATGTTTTTTTTTTGTTTTGTTTTTTCCTTATATACAGTTTAATATTTTTTGGTCTTTTAAGCATCTGTAGTAAATGTACTTCAAATTCAAGGTCATTTTTATGTTGACTATTTTTGTTGTTGTTGTTTATTTATTTATTTATGACAACAAAATAAAGACAAATGAATTTCGATAAAAAACATAGAAGTACAAAGGTTGTTCCAAAAGTAAATTTTGTCATTTTTTTACATGGGCACTTTATGGCCAAAATAAAATACTCCATGAACTATACAACTTGCTCTATTTTTAAATATAATCATCACTAACATTCAGACATTTTTTGGTAGCATTCAATCAGTTTGATTTAATCTCTGTGGTAAAACTCTAAGCTCTGTGATTCAAGGAATTGTCACACAACTTGCTCCAGCTCAACATTGTTTTGGAGTCTCAAATGTGGCATTCAATGTATCGCAGACATGATCACATAACACAAAGTTTTATCAGATAGGTTTCTTCAAATTGATTGTAAGCTACAACAAATATTTCAGTGTTGGTGATAGATATATTGAAAACTAGTTAAGAGAAAAGTGCTTTTTTTTTTAACATTGCCTTTCAAAATTTTACCTTTATAGTAATAATACCCAAAACAGACCGTTTCTGAGAAATTGCATTGATACTCAGAAAGCAATGAAAACTATAATTTCAGCATGTAAACAATGAATACTCATTTTTACTTCCTTGTACGTAGTATAAGGAAGTAATGTGATCCCGAAAAATTTTGGGGGCCAAATTTCGACATAAAAACCGATTTTGACTACCTCTAAATTTAATTTAAAAACTTTTTTCGATGCATCTCATCGTAGGCTAGCATGCACGATCATATTAACGCGTCTGCAACTCATTTTGACCAGTGGCGAGTCTACTGTGGCCAGTTTTTCCATGCCGTCTGTACGTACGTACGTATGTATGTAACTCGCATATCTCAAAAACTATTGGTCGTAGAATGTTGAGATTTGATATTTAGGATTGTTCTATGATCTAGTTGTGCACCTCCCCTTTTGGTGGCAATCGAATGGATAGTTTATGTACAGGACTGCCCAAAACATTCGAAATACATTACACTCAATGGGCCGAAATTCATTAAACTCGCATATCTCAAAAACTGTTAGGCGTTGAATGTTGAAACTTTATATTTAGGATTGTTGTAACATCTAGTTGTGCACCTCCCCTTTCGGTTCCATTCGACTGAATAGTTTATCTACAGGACCGCCCAAAAGATTCGAAATACATTACGCTCTATGGGCCGAAATTCATCAAAGCGTTTTTTAGAGGTATTGGGCTATTTCAAACGACTCAGAAGTGATATATGCTGTAAAGAGTTAGAAAATGAATTTCTCCATTAAAAAAACTGTCTTTATCATTTATAGTTCTCCTACAGAACACTCAAAAGATTTCCAATACATTACGGTCAATAGCAATTTTAGGGGCATTCATCCATTTCTAGCATAATACCGTCCTACCACATAAGTTAGGTAATGGTCCGACCACGGTCACGTGCCTCCCTCAAGAACTATGCCAAAAGTCACCAAGCTTGGCGACTTTGGTGTACGTGTGTGCATATTTAACTCTCAAATCTCAAAAACTATTATGAAATTTCATATATAAGAATGTTGTAACATCTAGTTGTGCATCTCGATTTTTGGTTCCAATCTACTTGAGAGTTTATTTACAGGACCACCGAAAAGAATTTCAGTACCTTAATGTCTATGGACATCTTCATTATAATACAACTGTAGACAGTCATTGTTTGGTACATACCCAAAATCTCGCCGTCTGTCCTCGATCTTGGCGAGTTTTGGCGAAATATCGCCAAATTTGGCGATAGTCAGTCATTTGGTCCATGCCCAAAGTATCGCCATTTGTCATCGTTCTTGGCGAGTTTTGGCGAAATATCGCCAAATTTGTCGATAATCTGTCATTGTTTGTTTTTTGCTTAAAATCTCGCCAAATGTCGTCGACATTGACGAGTTTCGCCGAAATATCGCCAAATTTGGCACCAAAAATTATTTCCTATTTTGTATAACTCTAAAACTTTAACCCGTAGATTTTTTAACTTTGTATTTAGAACTATTGTAATATCTAACTGTTTTCAATATCTTTTTTGACAGCAATCGACTGAGAATTTATTTACATGGTGAGCCAAATGACTTTAAATACATTGAGGTGTATAGATGCATTCAATTCATTGAAAGTCTGTGGTCAATGACTACTTTGGCTATCCCCAAAATCTCGCTGACTATCTCAAATTTGTCGGCTTTTGGTGAAATATCGCCAAATAAAGTGTCAGAAGGAAATCTTTTAAATTGAACTCAGCTTGGCGATATCGAAATATTTGGCTAGAAATCGCTAAACCTTACTATTATTGATATTTTATCTCTTTCAAACAAAAAAATTTAGAGGAAGTGCGTCGAAAATATTTTTGATCTAATGGACGTGCAAGGAAGTCATGTGTTGGACACATCAGATTTTTTTCAAAATAATTTATAAAAACTTTGATTTCTGAAAGTCACAGTGAGTTAAATAAGCCTCTATTTATAATATTTATTATTTATTAATTTCAGTTAAATGTTTGAACATAAATACTCAGCTAAATCACAACCTATTAAAAAAATTCAAGTTTTGTCTTTCAGTAAGTGTTAAAATTTAACAAATATTTCAATGTTTTGCATGTTATCGAAGCTTTCAGCTTATTTGCTTATCTAAGTTTTCAGCTTCTATAACTGACATTGCTCCTTAACTTTTTCATTTTGATCAACAGATAAAATTTGGAAACATTTTAAATTAAGAATTGCAGAAAATGTTTCAAAATAATCAAGAATGGAAGTTTGATTCACCCCATCCTATTATGGGAAGCTGTCGCTCTAATAGTCTGGAGTTTAGGGTGTTTTACTCCATATGTAACACGAATGCGTCATATAATCCCTTAAAAATCCTCCACACAAGGCATCTTCCCCCTTAGGCAGATAGCCGTCATGTAGCTTTGTCTCTTAACCAAAGTAACCAATAATACATTATAAACTTATGCAGAAATACTGGCAGTCTTATTTTTCTAGAACTTAGCAACACTTTTCAAATTGTTCATAAATTCCCTTAAAGAATCTAATAAATACTACTCAAAAATGTTTTTACCACTTTTGACTTCACTTACAGTGTAAATCTAGAAACATTCCTAGACCAAACATACTGCTTGTGTTTTAAACAGAAGGTGTAATTCTGGTGCAGCTCATAAATTACACCAAGAGAGGGGAAAAAGTTAAAATCAGCAATTTTATGATTTTCATTTACATATGCTATCTGAGCAATCTGTGGTGTTAAGATTAGTTTAATGTCAGAATACAAAACATATATTTTGTATTTTGAAAGTACAAAATTCACAGAAAATGTATTTTAAAATACATTCTGTAAATACATGGTTTTTACGAGTGAAAATATAAAATACAAGATACAAATGTATTTTGAAAATACTTGCATTAGCGATACTGGCCAACTCTTCCCCTTCCTACCATTAGAAGTGCTTCAAGAGTTTATTTTATGAAAAGCATTAAAAATGCTGATTGTATGCTAGTTAATATAACTCATTTAAAATGTTGTTTGCACATTATTAGGTAAAACTCATGAAAAATGTTGCTCCTGTGTTATTTTACACCTTAGGAATTTCAAAAGCTGGCGAGTTGATGTTTTCTTCACAGTATTTTCTAGCCTGCGCAGATACAGCTAATGAGAACAGATTTTTAAGTTGCCCCTATATTTTTGAAAAAGACCAATCGGACTAATCACAATCTAAGAACTCAGACCAATCAATATCTCATCTCTATCAGACTAATCAATATCTAATAACAAGACTAATTACAAAGCTAGCATGGTTGGATAATGCTGGAAACTGCCTTATTAGCGCTTCCAAAGGCCTTCTGTCATAAAAGCATAGTTACCATGAGCATGTGGTATAATAAACGGCAGTATCACTGAAATTTTTAGAAAAATGCTCTTCATTCAAAAGGATTGCTAGTTCTTTTACAGGCATTATGCCATTTAGAGCACAAACAGACAAACAAGCCAAATGAAATACTAAATAATTTCAAAAAAGATTTAAAAGTTTTTATTATTGGACCCTTGCTCCATCAAAAGCTATATAAATATTTAAGTCAAAATATTTAAATTGAGTATCTCCAATTCCTCAAGAATTGTTTTTGTTTTTAGAAACTAGCATAATCTTGTAATTATTTTAGTTATCTAATAGCAACAGGTTATGAATTTTAAAGCTAGAGCTTTGTTTTGATAATGTAAATTAAACTACAATATACCATGTCAGTAAATATTTCATGTATATTAAATCAAAAGTATTTGTTATATTCATAATTTTTCAATGGTCGCCTTACAGCTAACTAAATGATAAGTAATTATACATTAATATCTCTTATGGTAGTTTCAACAGAATAGACTACCTGATTTTTTTTTTCCCTTTTCCTCTTTCCTTGTGAAAGAAAATTGACAAGAATTGTTATGAATTATCTTATTGTGTGGTACCGATAAATTTATAGAGTTTTACATAAATTACAACATCTTTATAAATAATAAAATAAATATAAACTGACTAAATTAAAATTTTGGGATATATTTCAATAATTGGACATTTCACTTTCATTATCAAGTAGAAGTCAGTTTTTTTTTATATATATATTTATATATATATATTGTTTGAAACATAATTTTAGTAGACATTTGGATAGTAAATGGAGAGAAAGAAATACATGCATTCTCTCTTCTAAAAAACAAGCATTCTTTTAAAATTATGTTTTTTTTTTAAAATCTTTTAGTTTTTCAACTTGATTTCATGCAATTTCTGAAAAATATGATAACCAGGCATGAAAATTTTCAGTCTTTTTCAACATCACTGATGCATTTGAGATTTAGTATTTAAATTAGTTTGATGAATTTAGTTAATTTAATAATGAATACATATAAAAGAATAACAAGTAATGTATTAAATGCATAATAATTTATTTGTTCTGTATGACACGCAGCAAAGTTCAGTCTTTTTAGCTGTTTCGTGCTTTCATGCCCGGATAACACAACTGATAAAAATATTTTAATATAATTGGTCATAAAAATGGTAAGTATTTCAATCACTTTGCACATTTTAAATAATTAGATTTCACTGTTGTGCGAAATTAAGTTTTAGTTACTTCTTAGTAGCATAAAAGGTATCAATTTTTGTCTTTCATATTTTTTAGACAATTTTATAAAGCAATTTATGAAAAAATTTCCTGCTAAACATTATATTGTAGGAAGATGGGGAATATTTGATATTATTGTGTAGTATATATTTCAGTAATTTTCTGTAAGTAGATTAATGTTAGGAGAGTTTCTCACAATGCCACTTTGGGTAATTAATTAGAATGTATTAATTATGGGGTGCTGTATAATTAATGAGTAATATGTATAGTTTTGTTTGTGAATTAATAACAATATGGCCACTTCTCTGATCAGTTTGAAAATCAGTTGAATTAGCTCACTTTTGCTATTGATTTTGTACTGTAACATCATTTTTTATTAAATGCTTTTTTAGTTAAACTTAGTGCAGTTCTCTCTTTTTTTTTTTTTTTTTCTTTTTTTTTTTTTTCCCTAAAATTTTGTGCAGAGGCAGTGGAAGGGATTTTTTGCTGGGGGGATGTCAAGCTGATATATTGTTTGATAAGTTTATAAAGAGCCCTGTCCTTCAACGGTCACAGTTAGTGTTCTGATCTCTGAGCATTGACCAGACTCTGCAGTTACTCGTACCCTTTAACACACGGTGGAAATATTATAGCAATCCTCAAAACCATCATAGATCAGGTTTGATTTTCCTGATCTTCAAACACACTACTATCATCCTTATGTTGGAGCAAATGGAGCCTTAAGTGTTACCAGATTTGTGTGCACCTTCTGTCCTTCAGCGATTATCATTACCATCCAAATTTCCCAATACTGCTGTTGATTGTGGCAGAGGGTGACCCTGGATTCTGGAGACACTTCCTTCAATACACACTATTATTATTGTGATACCAATGTTTAATAAATGCGATTTAAATCGCTGCCCAGATCAATCTTTCAACACGCTATTATTATATCTACAATATTGTATTCTATGCTATGGTTGCTAAGAGCAGGGGGTGTTTATAGATTCTGGGGACACTTGAAGTGTACCTATCCACTCTATATGCTTGGCTATTTAGTGGTTTTGTTCATTCTCATGAACTTCCTGTTCTTCAAAAAACACATTTTACATGATATATTACACAAAAATTGGTGGATGGTGTATCAACAAATTTTTCGATAAATTCTGGGTTTCGAAAAATGGGGGGCAAAACGTATACTTTGAGCCCCTCAGTACAAAATCTAGGGGTTCAAGTGCCCCCTTTGCTTCCTCCCCCAGTTCCAGCACCAATGATTTTGAGGAATACATAGTAGTTCGCAGTTATTAATCAAAACATTTTTTGTTTCATTATCTCAGTTCCAAAATTCATGAAATATCCAAGCTCGTACTTGAAAGGCGTATCAAGTAACTAAAATTATTTTATTATCTGTTTTGTGAGGTTAAAAAAAAGAAATTCTGTTAAATCGAATCAGCCTTAAGCTTTGTGAACTGAAAAAATTGCTATTATGAAAACACACACACACTCAAAAGAGCAGTGGAAACAAGCCATGCACTTTCAGCATACAATATGTTTTTTTTTTTTTTTTTTTTAATCAATACATTGATATAAGATGTACAATTTCATTCCATTACAGTGATGCAGAAATCCATTTTCAAGAACTTCTTGTAGAAATATTCTAACCATATTGTGAACTGACCACAAACATGAGCAGTTGTGTAACTACTGACTCTATTATCCAAATCTGTCAGATTCAGGAGGGGAAGTTATTGAGATGTCATAGGGGCAGGACCATTGGTACAAGTGTCTCACAATTGTCCAGACAACTCTCTACCTGTTCCTGATGACCCTGACTATGACATCTCATAATCAGGGGAATTCCGGGCAAATTAAAATCTGATGAAATTATGCTGAGTTCCTGTTCTAATTGGTAAGCAAAATTTAGCTGTTGTTTAAGGATGTAGTTTGGAGAAACAAAATCTGCTTCATGGTGTTGGTACACAAAATAAAAAAATCACATGAGGGACTTGAAAAAATTGAGGATGATTTTTTTGTAAGCTGAACTACGCATATAAATAAATAAAAAACTGGTGCTTTTTATGAAGCTTTCAGAAAATTTTTCAGGGTGGCACATTCTACAAAATTTTAGATTTTAAAGAATTTTTTCTAAAAGCATCATAACTGTTTACCAGGGTATCGCTTATTTTAGCGTGTTGTACATCTTTTATAGAGACACTCTAAACATTTTTAAGTGCTTGACATTACTATTAGGCTGTAATGAAAGTTCCCCACAATTCAAATATCGTCTAAGCAAACAGTTCGCGTTGGCATGTTTGCTCATATTTTGTCGAATGATTTTTGACATTTGAAAGAAAGGGACTTGATTTAGAACACTGTGTTTTAAAATCTGTAAAAAAAATATCGTTATAATTAAGTGCAAGGTATATAACATGGAATTATCACGCTACCAGATTAGAACTATCATTTACTTCCAGTTCTGTTGAAAGAAGTCAGCTTCAGAATGTCACTGAATCATGTGTACAAATTTAGGTACTACTGTTATATATATGACACTATAAAGGTTTGGTACTGAAAGTTCAAAAACAAGGACTGACATTCAAAAAGCAGTGTGCACTGGCTTGCCTACCGATGTTGATGAGGTATGTATGCGAGAGCTTGTGGAAAAAGATCAGTATTCAACTACTGCGGAGCTAGCTAAGGAGTTAGACATTAGTGCCATGTGGACACCCATGAGACAACAAAGCCTGCGAATAGATTTGTGATGTCGCAGGTACTAGGCCTTCACTGAATAGTAGAATAAACGCTTGTATTTTTATCACTTGCTTTTAAAATTGTTGTAGTTCCTCTAAAGCACAATTTGAGGGATAGTTTTAGATTTAAAGTTAAAAATAACGATATAGAGAAGTATTTATTTTAATAAGTATTTTTCTTATACTAATTTTGTTTAAAATAAGCTTTCATTTGTATTCTAACTCCAAGTAAATTGAATACGGGATTTAAAGAAAAATTCATACTACTATGTATAATTAATCATTATTAAATGATTTCTTCAAATGTGACATATAGTAAATTTATTCTTTTCTTTTAAATTTGTCTTCTTTTTTTTATTTTTTCTCCTTAAAACGGGAATATGAATTTTTGATTTGGAACATTTTAAAAGAAATTAAAACGATGAGAATGCTATTTAATATTTATTAAACCAGAAATAGTACATTCAGAACGTCAGATACAACATTGATAGATTCTACAAATTATTTGGATAATACTATTACAGGTAAATTTCTACTTCACTGTTTTTAATATACATAATCTCATAGCGTATTTTAGTGTATAAAATTATTTTCCTCGATAAAATTTGAGTTATGTAGTTATACAACAGGTATAGATGTAGAAATTTCTATTTAGAATAGCTAACATAAGAAAAATCATTTGATCTAAACAACCTGTACAATACATAGCAAAATGTTACCCGAAAGTTGTGTGTGTGTGTGTAACCATAGTACAACTTTTTTTTTTAATTACTTCCTGTAAGAATTTGATTAATACATGTGTATGTATGTATGTATATTGTAAGAAAAGTATATTGTAAGTATTTGTAAGAAAATTGCAGTTTATGAAAACTGTACATAATTCACAAATGGTGGGTGAGCATAATTTGCAAACGATGGACTAACGGATTATGCTGCTGATTTTTGTTTCATTTACTGTGTAGTTTTAATCGCTCTCATCCAGAGTTATTCCCATGTGTGCCATATAAGTACAGTAGACTCTCCATTAACCGAGATCGGATTATCTGGGTTGCGGCTTAACCGGGACTATCTTAATTTATTATGTTGATGACGCACGGAAATTTGTGTAGAGCACCGTGGTTGAAAAATCATAGCGGTTGATTTTATCAAATGAAGAAATGAAATTCTGAAGAAAAATCTTCTACGATTTGAGAAAGTGGGACTGTTTTGAAAACTGAAGTGCAACAATGGATTAATGTAACAATTTTTTTTTTCAAGAGTTTCGGGCTGATTAAAAAAATGGCTTGAATATAAATTGATTGGATGGAGATTAATAAAAGCTTATTTTACCTAAACGAAACGTACAGTAAATCTAAATGCTACCCTTAAGCAATGTCTTTTTTGGGGGGAAGGAGGGGGGGTTGATGAATAAGCTCCCTAACCCCTCCCCTGGATGCAATATTGGGTCGTATTTTAATTACGGCAGCATTGCTGTAAATAGGCACTAAGCCGGCACAGTGCCATTATATTACAGTCACTGTTAAGATATCAGGTCAGTGCCTTTATTTTCAATAATCACCTCCGTTCCCATAAGAACACGGCAAGTGAAGCAGTATCCGGCTTGGCTAGTGCTTGGGAGGGTCATCTCCCTCTCGGCTCGTCCGCTGTGGAACCGTGTACGCTAATGGGAGCTGGTGCACGTAAAATCCGTCGTGGCTCCAAAGTCCTCCAAGTTGTTAAACGATACCTCTGGGGGTGCCGATTTCAGGTGGTGGTTGGTCCCTCATCTGGAATCGATTCAAAATTAGGGATCAACAAGTAGAAGTCCAACCCCCTCGGGGGCACTGGCACCCCTCTTTCCATGGTCTATCCATGGACACGACAACAACAACAACCGGCTCCCCGCCGTTTCATTTTAGGCATTTTAAACTTAATGGTCCAGTGCCTTTATTGTAGATGATGGCCGGCACATGCAGTAGCGCCAGCACAGTGCCATTGCCTTCCCGGGCTTCTGGCAAGGTGCTTCTCGGGCGACCACTTTTGGTACGATTCAGTTACTTTTTGCAGTGCCGTGCCGGTCCCGGTGCTGGACGTAAAGGCAGAAAGGCACTGGCAAGGTACTCCGCCAGCAGGTGTGTGTTTGCTGGGGAGCTAAGATTACTTTTAGGATTAAAAAAAAAGGTTGTTCTCTCCAGTGCTGTAGTCCTAAGAAAAAAAGTGGGGGGACGCTCATTTTTGAGTAAATTTAACCTAAACTTATCGGATTCATTAAATGTAATTATTCCTTAAACAATCAATAAAACTAATTTAACCATCTTTTGTTTATTAATGAATTAAAATGAACTGATTGTTAAATTATTGATTACTTGTTAATAATCTAAACTAAGTCTTTTTGATAAACCGTGTAAGCTACTTAATTTTTTGTTGCGAACATGTATATCGGATTTGTGTGCTTGGCTCGAAGCCCTCTTATAAATCCTCGTCAGAAGAACAGCACAAGAGGGTAGCCCTCCGTGGGGGTCTTTTTAAGGGGTCCTAACCCGTATTCACGCCAAGTTTCGGAGAAAACCACGGAAAACTCCGAACTGTTACGGACGCGCGAGGGGAGCTACTTATTTTTTTACATTTACATTTGCCAATAATCCAATGTTGTTGTTGTTATTGTGAACACGTGTAGCGGATTTGTATGCTTGGCTCGAAGTTCCGCTTATAAATCCTCGTCAGAAAGACAACACAAGGGGGGAGGTTGCCCTCCGTGGGGGCCTTTCTAAGGGGTCCTAACCCGTATTTACGCAAAGTTTTGGAGAGAATGGCGGAAAACTCCGAACGGTTAGGTCGACGGACGCACAATGGGACCCGAACCCGGGACCTTCACACTTTGCCCGTCTACCATTTCCATTAACATAGCCACTGTGCCATGATGAGACAACAATCCAATGTCAAAGTGACAGATTTTCTGTTGGATTGGCACGTGACTATTCGCTACCCCGATTTTTGTCACTTTTTCGGCCATTCGGAAAGGCATTTTTTACTAAGAGTACGTTCAGGAAGATTATAATCTGTTCTATTCTTATGGATATGTTTTTACTGCTGAAGTGTTTAAGAATCCCTTACAATCCCATTTGTAAATTCTATTCAAACAGTCAAAAGTTTCCTTTTGATTTTTATACCGATATACTTGCTCTCGCGCGAACAAAACGAAAATTTTAATTTCTTCACAGAATTTTTAAAAAGACCTTCTAAATGAGCGTCCCCCCTGAGAATAAAAAGTGGGGGGACGTATGGGCTTAAGTAAAAAAGTAGGGGGACGGCGTACCCCCGCGTCCCCCTTCGACTACACCCACTTTTGGTACGATTCAGTTACTTTTTGCAGTGCCGTGCCGGTCCCGGTGCTGGACGTAAAGGCAGAAAGGCACTGGCAAGGTACTCCGCCAGCAGGTGTGTGTTTGCTGGGGAGCTAAGATTACTTTTAGGATTAAAAAAAAAAAGGTTGTTCTCTCCCAAATACTGACTATGTTTGACATCAGTGATCAGACAAATATTGGTAATTTTTGCAAGGTATGACCGAAGTGGTGTCGTTCATTTATGATCTAAAAAGGGGGGGGGGAGGACAAGAGTATTGTAAAACTAATTAAACAATTGTCAGCCTTTCATCCCTTGAGTGGGTCGATAAAATGAGGACCAAGCTTGCTTGGGGTCAAACACTGGGGGCTTCGCGCCAGGCTGACTACCTGGCCGGGGCATATGCATCCGCACCCCAGAGCCCATGGTCGCGAATGCGCGGTTGGGCACCGCAGGCCTAGTCCCCGCTGAGGGGCTGTTGCACCAATGTTTGACTTTGAATTGAGAAATTTGTCAATAACACACACACACATCTATATAGCATAAAAACACTTTCGGGTGATGCGAAGATTTCACTCTTCCTTCTATTAAGACAGAAAGAGCCATTATTTTATACATACAAGGCCTTAACCAGGAGGGTTGTTCAGGGAACCAGACTCCCTCCCCCTCCAAAATTGTTTTGTTTACAAAATGATAGTGATGAAGTCGTTTCGTACAAATTTCTGCCTTTTCCACTGTTTGGACCCTCTTCGTAATTGTGGGTACGGCCCTGTACTTACGTCTGTCATATACTAAGTTTTTCATTTGTAGTAACCATTTAGAACACAAGTAGGGTTTTTTAAAACTGTTTTCATCAAGAAACAGTTTTAAAAAGCCTAAAGTGACATCAACACACGTTATTCCGTCTAAGTTGTGATCGTGCTGATGCTGCTTGATCTCAGTGGTCGGACAAAAAAGGATGTTTTCAACATGGTATAGTTGTTAGTATTTCTTACCTTCATTTTCTCCATCACAAACTAAGAATACTTCTAGAATTAATAAAAGTATCCCGTGCTTGTAATTTTACTTTATCCTCTAAATTATAAATCAAGAATACTATTAGAATTTTAAAAAAAGGATCCCCCACATCCAAGTGGCTGCCTCAGAAACCGACTGTGGTCTGTGCTACTGAAATTGGGTGATCAGTGGAGATACTGTACTTTCAGCATGCTATGGACGTCGACATTTAAAATTTCGTACTCTATTTTATGAACCAATGGTGTCATTATTAGAAAAACGATGAAAAAGTCAAGAATTTACGGTGTTTTTACGTGGTCTGTATTAATTGAGGCCTCACCATGACCAAGTGGATATGACACAAAACATAATAGATCAATGATCCCCAACCCCCCGGTCCGTGAATCAAATAGTACCGGGCCACCCAGGGGACATTAAATTATTTCCATTTTATTTACTATGATGTATTTCTCTCGGATTTCGACTTTGTCGGGTTTGTGCTTATTTATACCTTTGTAACAGAATAAGCCTTGTAACTACTTTAACCTTTTAACGCGCAGTGTTCCCGCTCTGGGAACTCCAAACTCTGACGTTTTGACTGTTGCCAGTCACGAAGAATAGATTTGATTTCTATAAAAATAGTTGCGGGTGACACAGCTCCACGAGAATTCTTTACTTTTTAGCACGTCATTTCCCGTTAAAAATGGTCACGATTATTTTTAACAGCACTGACATTTGCTGAAAAATGGAAGAATGCGAGAACAGCTGGATAGATTGCCCAATGCTGAAAAAAGGGCAGCCGTTGCCATCGCTCGACTTAACTACCAGCAAGATGGCGGACGATCGAAACGTTTATCGCGTGCCACAGATCTAGAGGCCCTTTTTTGACGCAGCTGGCTGTGCCGATCGAAACGTTCATCGCGTGCCACAGATCTAGAGGCCATTTTTGACGCAGCTGGCTGTCGTCAAAAAAGGGCCTCTAGATCTGTGGCACGCGATGAACGTTTCGATCGTCCGCCATATTGCTGGTAGTTAAGTCGAGCGATGGCAACGGCTGCGCTTTTTTCAGCATTGGGAAAGGGTTGCGCCTCAAAGGGTTAAATTAGTTTATTGTTTATTAAACATTATGGGTGTTGCATTTTCAATGTCGGGCAGTGTACTTCTAAAGCAATAATATATCTCTATAATATATTAATAATTATCTCTTTTACGTGTATAATTTCACGAAGGTTTTATATTAATATTACTTTTTAATACCAATTTGGGTTAAGTGTTCCTGTTATACCTCTTGGATATCAAATAATACGAAAATAGTTTATCATCCCTCTCCCACGAAGTGCTACTATGTGCACACACTATTGACTTTAAACGGGAAAACCGTAACATTTATAAAAATGCGTAAATAAACAAGTATAACAAAATTTGGACCTTTGTTTTTCTATAAGACCCCCATATGATTCCATTTAAGAGCTGTATATTTCAAACCCCCAAATTCCTCGTAATCATAATCATTTATTCGAAAATTCTCTTTGGTATGTTTCTAGAATGGCTCACCGATATACCAGTTTGTATACAAAGAATCGAAATTTTATTTGTAGAATTTCCGAGAGAGATTGACTGTATGTGCGATCATATGTAAAGCTTCATTGTATAAATATTTAAATTGTAATATTTTTATTGTTATTTTAAAAATAAAAATGATTTCGTCAATTGTTTTGGCATGGTTAAAATGGCATGAGGGATTAATTTTATTATTATTTCGTATTAGTAGTCTGAAAGAGGTGGAGTCCACACATATTGTAGAAGAGAAAAATTTATTTTCCTAGATGGCTGAAATATATTTCATCAACATTCATAATGGGCATTTTGAATGTCAATGCAATGACATGGAAATACATGTACTCATTACTCGTAACAGTAGCGTAGCCAGAAAAAAAATTTAGGGGGGTTTAGGCACTGATGTAACGGATAATCTACATTATGGATCGCATTATTCATGTCAATAATGGAACTCTGCTAAATTTTAGGGGGGGTTCTGACACCCAAAACCCCCCCTCGCTACGCCACTGACTCGTAATATCTCAGATTACTTTACAAAACGGAAATTCTGGAGGGAGAAATGTGAAGTAGGGGAAATATAGCATCTCAGGCAGGAGGGAAGAAAACGGGGTTAATCATGGAGTTATATGGGTAAGACAAGACAGTGATTCATTTCAGCACGATGGATGGGTAGGGAGGGGTTTGTATTTTTATAAGTTGTATAGATTTGCTAGTCTATCGTCGGCTCCATTTTATGTAGGGTTTTAGTGGGTTGTGTGCTTGCTTGCTTAAGTGCTTGTCTATCCGCAGAATCTTCCCCTTCTTTTATTACTTTAGCTTTCATAATACACATAGTCTCCCATGCATTGATGGAGATCTGAAACGTAGATGTAAAACATGATTCACTGAGAAACTAAAAAGGAATTTACTGGTCTGTTTCTTTTCTTTGCGCAACTTGGTTCA
Organism: Cheiracanthium punctorium; assembly: GCA_038373885.1. NCBI lineage: Eukaryota > Metazoa > Arthropoda > Arachnida > Araneae > Cheiracanthiidae > Cheiracanthium > Cheiracanthium punctorium. The sequence goes on along the minus strand of JAWZYV010005020.1, from coordinate 435,134 downwards.
AGAGAGTTTTGTTGTATTTGAGTCAAAGTTCTTTAAGAATGTAATCAAAGCTCGTTTAACAGTATGAGTCAAGAAGAAGAAAAAAATGTTTTGTGTTTGAAACAATTTGATTACACGATTTCCAAAATTTACTCTTGACTGAATTATTCATGAAAAGTGTGGGATCAAGCATGTTATTACGAAAGGTAACAAATTGACAAGTATCTCTTTGAAAAAATTCAAAGCATTTAATTTTTTTTTTCTTTTATGAAAGTTCGTATGTATTTTAAACAGAGTAATACTAAAAAAAATCTGATGTGTCCAACACATGACTTCCTTGCACGTCCATTAGATCAAAAATATTTTCGACGCACTTCCTCTAAATTTATTTGTTTGAAAGAGATAAAATATCAATAATAGTAAGGTTTAGCAATTTCTAGCCAAATATTTCGATATCGCCAAGCTGAGTTCAATTTGAAAGATTTCCTTCTGACACTTTATTTGGCGATATTTCACCAAAAGCCGACAAACTTGAGATAGTCAGCGAGATTTTGGGGATAGCCAAAGTAGTCAGTGAGCACAGACCTTCAATGAATTGAATGCATCTATACACCTCAATGTATTCAAAGTCATTTGGCTCACCATGTAAATAAATTCTCAGTCGATTGCTGTCAAAAAAGATATTGAAAACAGTTAGATATTACAATAGTTCTAAATACAAAGTTAAAAAATCTACGGGTTAAAGTTTTAGAGTTATACAAAATAGGAAATAATTTTTGGCGCCAAATTTGGCGATATTTCGGCGAAACTCGTCAATGTCGACGACATTTGGCGAGATATTAAGCATAAACCAAACAATGACAGATTATCGCCAAATTTGGCGATATTTCGCCAAAACTCGCCAAGAACGATGACAAATGGCGATACTTTGGGCATGGACGAAATGACTGACTATCGCCAAATTTGGCGATATTTCGCCAAAACTCGCCAAGGTCGAGGACAGACGGCGAGATTTTGGGCATGTACCAAACAATGACTGTCTACAGTTGTATTATAATGAAGATGTCCATAGACATTAAGGTACAGAAATTCTTTTCGGTGGTCCTGTAAATAAACTCTCCAGTAGATTGGAACCAAAAATCGAGATGCACAACTAGATGTTACAACATTCTTATATATGAAATTTCATATTAGTTTTTGAGATTTGAGAGTTAAATATGCACACACGTACACCAAAAGTCGCCAAGCTTGGCGACTTTTGGCATAGTTCTTGAGGGAGGCACGTGACCGTGGTCGGACCATTACCTAACTTATGTGGTAGGACGGTATTGTGCTTGAAATGGATGAATGCCCCTAAAATTGCCATTGACCGTAATGAATTGGAAATCTTTTGAGTGTTCCTGTAGCAGAACTGTAAATGATAAAGACGCTTTTTTTAATGGAGAAATTCATTTTCTAACTCTTTACAGCATATAACACTCCTGAGTCGTTTGAAATAGCCCAAAACCTCTAAAAAACGCTTTCATGAATGTCGGCCCATAGAGCGTAATGTATTTCGAATCTTTTAGGCGGTTCTGTAGATAAACTATCCAGTCGAATGGAGCCGAAAGAGGAGGTGCACAACTAGATGTTACAACAATCCTAAATATAAAGTTTCAACATTCTACGCCTAATAGTTTTTGAGATATGCGAGTTTAATGAATTTGGGCCCATTGAGCGTAATGTATTTCGAATGTTTTGGGCGGTCCTGTAGATAAACTATCCAGTCGAATGGAACCAATAGGGGAGGTGCACAACTAGATGTTACAACTATCCAAAATATGAAGTTTCGACATTCTACGCCTAATAGTTTTTGAGTTAAGCGAGTTTAATGAATTTCGGCCCATAGAGCGTAATGTATTTCGAATCTTTTGGGCGGTCCTGTACATAAACTATACATTCGATTGCGACCAAAAGGGGAGGTGCACAACTAGATCATAGAACAATCCTAAATATCAAATCTCAACATTCTACGACCAATAGTTTTTGAGATATGCGAGTTACATACATACGTACGTACGAACATACGTACGTACGTACAGACGGCATGGAAAAACTGACCACAATAGACTCGCCGCTGGTCAAAATGAGTTGCAGACGCGTTAATATGATCGTGCATGCTAGCCTACGATGAGATGCATCGAAAAAATTCTTAAAATTAAATTTAGAGGTAGTCAAAATCGGTTTTTTTGTCGAAATTTGGCCCCCAAAATTTTTCGGGATCACATTACTTCCTTATACTACGTACAAGGAAGTAAAAAATCTGATGTGTCCAACACATGACTTCCTTGCACGTCTATTAAATCAAAAATGTTTTTTTACGCACTTCCTCTACACTTATTTGTTTGAAAGAGATAAAATATCAATAATAGTAAGGTTTAGCGATTTCTAGCCAAATATTTCGATATCGCCAAGCTGAGTTCAATTTGAAAGATTTCCTTCTTACACTTTATTTGGCGATATTTCTCCAAAAGACGACAAACTTGAGATAGTTTGCGAGATTTTGGGGATAGCCAAAGTAGTCATTGACCACAGACTTTCAATGAATTGAATGCATCCATACACCTTAATGTATTTAAAGTCGTTTGGCTCACCCTGTAAATAAATTCCCAGTCGATTGCTGTCAAAAAAGATATTGAAAACCGTTAGATATTATAATATAGTTCTAATTACAAAAGTTCAAAATTCTACGGGTTAAAGTTTTAGAGTTATACAAAATACGAAATAATTTTTGGAGCCAAATTTGGCGATATTTCGGCGAAACTTGTCAATGTCGACGACATTTGGCGAGATTTTAAGCATGGACCAACAATGACAGATTATCGCCAAATTTGGCGATATTTCGCCAAAACTCGCCAAGAACGATGACAATTGGCGATAGTTTGGGCATGGACCAAATGACTGACTATCGCCAAATTTGGCGACATTTCTGCAAAACTCGCCAAGGTCGAGGACAGACGGCGAGATTTTGGGCATGTACCAAACAATGACTGTCTACAATTGTATTATATTGATGATGTCCATAGACATTAAAGTACTGAAATTCTTTTCGGTGGTCCTGTAAATAGACTCTCCAGTAGATTGGAACCAAAAATCGAGATGCACAACTAGATGTTACAACAATCTTATAAATGAAATTTCATAATAGTTTTTGAGATTTGAGAGTTAAATATGCACACACGTACACTAAAAAGTCGCCAAACTTTGCGACTTTTGGCATAGTTCTTCAGGGAGGCACGTGACCGTGGTCGGACCATTACCTAACTTATGTGGTAGGACGGTATTGTGCTTGAAATGGATGAATGCCCCTAAAATTGCCATTGACTGTAATGTATTGGAAATCTTTTGAGTGTTCCTGTAGCAGAACTGTAAATGATAAAGACACTTTTTTTAATGGAGAAATTCATTTTCTAACTCTTTACAGCATATATCACTTCTGAGTCGTTTGAAATAGCCCAATACCTCTAAAAAACGCTTTGATGAATTTCGGCCCATAGAGCGTAATGTATTTAGAATCTTTTAGGCGGTTCTGTAGATATACTATCCAGTCGAATGGAACCGAAAGGGGAGGTGCACAACGAGATGTTAGAACAATCCTAAATATATAGTTTCAACATTCTACGCCTAATAGTTTTTGAGATATGCGAGTTTAATGAATTTCGGCCCATTGAGCGTAATGTATTTCGAATGTTTTGGGCGGTCCTGTAGATAAACTATCCAGTCGAATGGAACCAAAAGGGGATGTGCACAACTAGATGTTACAACTATCCAAAATATGAAGTTTCGACATTCTACGCCTTATAGTTTTTGAGATATGCGAGTTTAATGAATTTCAGCCCATAGAGCGTAATGTATTTCGAAACTTTTGGGCGGTCCTGTACATAAACTATCCATTCGATTGCCACCAAAAGGGGAGGTGCACAACTAGATCATAGAACAATCGTAAATATCAAATCTCAACATTCTACGACCAATAGTTTTTGAGATATGCGAGTTACATACATACGTACGTACGTACGTACAGACGGCATGGAAAAACTGGCCACAGTAGACTCGCCACTGGTCAAAATGAGTTGCAGACGCGTTAATATGATCGTGCATGCTAGCCTACGATGAGATGCATCGAAAAAAATTTTTAAATTAAATTTAGAGGTAGTCAAAATCGGTTTTTATGTCGAAATTTGGCCCCCAAAATTTTTCGGGATCACATTACTTCCTTATACTACGTACAAGGAAGTAAAAATAGCAAATTAAATCAAAGTAAAATCTGATGTGTCCAACACATGACTTCCTTGCACGTCCATTAGATCAAAAATATTTTCGACGCACTTCCTCTACATTTATTTGTTTGAAAGAGATAAAATATCAATAATAGTAAGGTTTAGCGAATTCTAGCCAAATATTTCGACATCGCCAAGCTGAGTTCAATTTGAAAGATTTCCTTCTGACACTTTATTTGGCGATATTTCACAAAAGCCGACAAACTTGAGATAGTCAGCGAGATTTTGGGGATAGCCAAAGCAGTCATTGACCACAGACTTTCAATGAATTGATTGCATCTATACACCTCAATGTATTCAAAGTCATTTGGCTCACCATGTAAATAAATTCTCAGTCGATTGCTGTCAAAAAAGATATTGAAAACAGTTAGGTATTACAATAGTTCTAAATACAAAGTTAAAAAATCTACGGGTTAAAGTTTTAGAGTTATACAAAATAGGAAATACTTTTTGGCGCCAAATTTGGCGATATTTCGGCGAAACTCGTCAATGTCGACGACATTTGGCGAGATTTTAAGCATAAACCAAACAATGACAGATTATCGCCAAATTTGGCGATATTTCGCCAAAACTCGCCAAGAACGATGACAAATGGCGATACTTTGGGCATGGACCAAATGACTGACTATCGCCAAATTTGGCGATATTTCGCCAAAACTCGCCAAGGTCGAGGACAGACGGCGAGATTTTGGGCATGTACCAAACAATGACTGTCTACTGTTGTATTATAATGAAGATGTCCATAGACATTAAGGTAGTGAAATTCTTTTCGGTGGTCCTGTAAATAAACTCTCCAGTAGATTGGAACCAAAAATCGAGATGCACAACTAGATGTTACAACATTCTTATATATGAAATTTCATAATAGTTTTTGAGATTTGAGAGTTAAATATGCACACACGTACACCAAAAGTCGCCAAGCTTGGCGACTTTTGGCACAGTTCTTGAGGGAGGCACGTGACCGTGGTCGGACCATTACCTAACTTATGTGGTAGGACGGTATTGTGCTTGAAATGGATGAATGCCCCTAAAATTGCCATTGACTGTAATGTATTGGAAATCTTTTGAGTGTTCCTGTAGCAGAACTGTAAATGATAAAGACACTTTTTTTAATGGAGAAATTCATTTTCTAACTCTTTACAGCATATATCACTTCTGAGTCGTTTGAAATAGCCCAATACCTCTAAAAAACGCTTTGATGAATTTCGGCCCATAGAGCGTAATGTATTTAGAATCTTTTAGGCGGTTCTGTAGATATACTATCCAGTCGAATGGAACCGAAAGGGGAGGTGCACAACGAGATGTTAGAACAATCCTAAATATATAGTTTCAACATTCTACGCCTAATAGTTTTTGAGATATGCGAGTTTAATGAATTTCGGCCCATTGAGCGTAATGTATTTCGAATGTTTTGGGCGGTCCTGTAGATAAACTATCCAGTCGAATGGAACCAAAAGGGGATGTGCACAACTAGATGTTACAACTATCCAAAATATGAAGTTTCGACATTCTACGCCTTATAGTTTTTGAGATATGCGAGTTTAATGAATTTCAGCCCATAGAGCGTAATGTATTTCGAAACTTTTGGGCGGTCCTGTACATAAACTATCCATTCGATTGCCACCAAAAGGGGAGGTGCACAACTAGATCATAGAACAATCGTAAATATCAAATCTCAACATTCTACGACCAATAGTTTTTGAGATATGCGAGTTACATACATACGTACGTACGTACGTACAGACGGCATGGAAAAACTGGCCACAGTAGACTCGCCACTGGTCAAAATGAGTTGCAGACGCGTTAATATGATCGTGCATGCTAGCCTACGATGAGATGCATCGAAAAAAATTTTTAAATTAAATTTAGAGGTAGTCAAAATCGGTTTTTATGTCGAAATTTGGCCCCCAAAATTTTTCGGGATCACATTACTTCCTTATACTACGTACAAGGAAGTAAAAATAGCAAATTAAATCAAAGTAAAATCTGATGTGTCCAACACATGACTTCCTTGCACGTCCATTAGATCAAAAATATTTTCGACGCACTTCCTCTACATTTATTTGTTTGAAAGAGATAAAATATCAATAATAGTAAGGTTTAGCGAATTCTAGCCAAATATTTCGACATCGCCAAGCTGAGTTCAATTTGAAAGATTTCCTTCTGACACTTTATTTGGCGATATTTCACAAAAGCCGACAAACTTGAGATAGTCAGCGAGATTTTGGGGATAGCCAAAGCAGTCATTGACCACAGACTTTCAATGAATTGATTGCATCTATACACCTCAATGTATTCAAAGTCATTTGGCTCACCATGTAAATAAATTCTCAGTCGATTGCTGTCAAAAAAGATATTGAAAACAGTTAGGTATTACAATAGTTCTAAATACAAAGTTAAAAAATCTACGGGTTAAAGTTTTAGAGTTATACAAAATAGGAAATACTTTTTGGCGCCAAATTTGGCGATATTTCGGCGAAACTCGTCAATGTCGACGACATTTGGCGAGATTTTAAGCATAAACCAAACAATGACAGATTATCGCCAAATTTGGCGATATTTCGCCAAAACTCGCCAAGAACGATGACAAATGGCGATACTTTGGGCATGGACCAAATGACTGACTATCGCCAAATTTGGCGATATTTCGCCAAAACTCGCCAAGGTCGAGGACAGACGGCGAGATTTTGGGCATGTACCAAACAATGACTGTCTACTGTTGTATTATAATGAAGATGTCCATAGACATTAAGGTAGTGAAATTCTTTTCGGTGGTCCTGTAAATAAACTCTCCAGTAGATTGGAACCAAAAATCGAGATGCACAACTAGATGTTACAACATTCTTATATATGAAATTTCATAATAGTTTTTGAGATTTGAGAGTTAAATATGCACACACGTACACCAAAAGTCGCCAAGCTTGGCGACTTTTGGCACAGTTCTTGAGGGAGGCACGTGACCGTGGTCGGACCATTACCTAACTTATGTGGTAGGACGGTATTGTGCTTGAAATGGATGAATGCCCCTAAAATTGCCATTGGCCGTAATGTATTGGAAATCTTTTGAGTGTTCCTGTAGCAGAACTATAAATGATAAAGACACTTTTTTTTAATGGAGAAATTCATTTTCTAACTCTTTACAGCATATATCACTTCTGAGTCGTTTGAAATATCCCAATACCTCTAAAAAACGCTTTGATGAATTTCGGCCCATAGAGCGTAATGTATTTCGAATTTTTGGGCGGTCCTGTAGATAAACTATTCAGTCGAATGGAACCGAAAGGGGAGGTGCACAACTAGATGTTACAACAATCCTAAATATAAAGTTTCAACATTCAACGCCTAACAGTTTTTGAGATATGCGAGTTTAATGAATTTCGGCCCATTGAGTGTAATGTATTTCGAATGTTTTGGGCAGTCCTGTAGATAAACTATCCAGTCGAATGGAACCAAAAGGGGAGGTGCACAACTAGATGTTACAACTATCCAAAATATGAAGTTTCGACATTCTACGCCTAATAGCTTTTGAGTTAGGCGAGTTTAATGAATTTCGGCCCATAGAGCGTAATGTATTTCGAATCTTTTGGGCGGTCCTGTAAATAAACTATCCATTCGATTGCCACCAAAAGGGGAGGTGCACAACTAGATCATAGAACAATCCTAAATATCAAATCTCAACGTTCTACGACCAATAGTTTTTGAGATATGCGAGTTACATACATATGTACGTACGTACAGACGGCATGGAAAAACTGGCCACAGTAGACTCGCCACTGGTCAAAATGAGTTGCAGACGCGTTAATAGGATCGTGCATGCTAGCCTACGATGAGATGCATCGAAAAAATTTTTTAAATTAAATTTAGAGGTAGTCAAAATCGGTTTTTAGGTCGAAATTTGGCCCCCAAAATTTTTCGGGATCACATTACTTCCTTGTACTACGTACAAGGAAGTAAAAACACTCAGAAAGAAACTAGTGTTAAAAGATGAGATAAGTAAAACTTTTTTTAATAACGCTCCGTGTAGACACCGTGTAGTGTCTTGATGAAGGCTAAAATAATTTTCTGCCTAAACGATCGTCCAGATTGATAAGTACCTTTTTATGTGCGATATTTTACTAAGTTTTATTTATCTCAGAGTAATACTATTGTTAATGAAGCGGTGTATAGACATTGGAAAAATTTATAGATACAGCCCGTCAGCTCTACGATACCAAGAAAACGTTGTACCCAGACAGCACATAAGCTTAAATCAAGCTTGACATTTCTTTGAATTTGACGTATTAATAAGAGCTTGACAGTTCAATTCATTTTAAGCTTGCAGCAAGCTTGGAGAAGTCATTTGAACTGTCAAGCTTGAATACAACTTGATTACTGCTTGATTTGGAAAGCCACATCCACATAACAAATAATTTATCATCAGTAATAAATGTACTTGACCATAGAATTAAAAAAAAAGATTCTATATTTCCAAATATGGAAATTCTTCAAAATAAAATACAATTATACTACGAAATTGATTTCAAAATCAGTCGTTTGTCTCGATTTTGGCCAGTATTGCCCAACATGAGTGTCGCGATATTAAAAGTTTTAAAACGTGTGCTGCTTTTAAATTTATATTATGCTTATTTCCCTATTAGTAGAGTCACACATAACATTATTTTAATTTTGATTCATCCCATGGAAAAATAAAAGAAAGAAATCGGCATCGGGCACTGATCGATCTTGCCAGAAAACGGCGTGACAACCATGACAGTCACTTCAAACTTTAATCGTGCAATCGCGAGGCAGATTGGCGGAACGGATAGGAGCTGGTCTCCCAACCATTAGGACCCGACTTCTATCCCAGCCACGGACGCTTGATGGAAACAGATTAAATTAACTTGAAATTTCAGCATAGAGGGGAAAATGCGTGGAAAAATAAAATATGTGGGGCTTGTTCGCCGACGGGCGCCCCGTGTATTTAAGAATTTTTTTTTTTAGAAATATTTTTTAAGCTTGAAATTAAGCTTGCCATGTCAAGCTTAATGCAAGCTGTGCAAGTGTAAACTTGAACACTTGATTCAAGCTTGCATTAAGCTTACACGCTTGAAATTTTCAAGCTTAATTCAAGTTTATTGACTTGATAAATCAAGCTTGCTGCAAGTTTGCTGTGCTGTATGGGAAGACACCCGTAGGCGTTCAACGCGAGGAAAAATTTATGATCTGAACTAAATGATTTCGTATTAATACGATTTGTTAATTTTTTCTTGTCATTGTTGATGAGATTAATTTTCTAGACAAAGAAATCTATGTAATTGTTTGAACAAGAAAAGCGACTGCGTGATGTTTGTATATACAGAAAAAGCAGACGGGTCTTGGTTTGACTAGGATGATATTGAAACGGCAATCCTGCACAAAGTTGTGAGCTGAACTCTTATGAAAAACAGTAAGAAATCAAAATAATCTGGGGGGGGGGGGGAGCTGTGTTAACTCCCATTCATAAATATAGACACCGATTTTATGCTTGAAGACATGTATTAAATTTTTATTAAAAAATTGGCGCAGTAACATTTGATTCGACTTGGGAATGGGGATGGAACCGATATCAAAATTGGATTTTGATTTTCACTAGAAGATTGAGAAAAATTGATATCGATAAGCATGCCTAACCCCTTACTTAAATTGTTTGGTCTTGGAGAGGTGGTTACTTGTCCTCTAGGCTCAGGGCCGTAGCGAAAAAAAAAATAATAATAAATAATTTTCGAGAAGGGTCCTAGACCGAGAAAAAGGCAGACCTCTTCATTAGAACACTCAATCATTATCTTTTTGTTAACAAAAATTGAAATTTCTTGGGGCGAGGGTTCCCTAGGCAACCCCTCTGAGTACGCCCTTGGCAGGGCCTGTGCTGTAGTTCGAACGGCCCGAAGCAAATGCATGGCGCGAGGTAGTGGTTACTTTGCTAAGACAAGATATACTGGTGAATTGTGGAACACAAGTGTTCAAATTTTCTCACGGCTGTTAGATATTGATACTCTGATTTCCATCAGTGGCGTAGTCGCGTAAAGACGCCGTTCCTCTACTTTTACATTTGAGTTTATACGTGTCCCCCCCCCCACCCCCCCAAATCCCAAAACTTTTATTTTACTCTAGAAATGGTCCCCCCCCCCCACGTGCTAAACAAGCGCTTTAGAAACTCTTTTTAATGTAGTATAGTTTTGTATAGTGATTCTGCTTCGGAAAGTAAGTCGAAACTACGTAGAATGCGACTCAGTCTTATTGTAAATTCTAAATAATGTACATATATCCTACAAAAAAAAAAGAACAGAGCAATTTAGATAAAGTAAATTAGTAAAATTTGAATATGACAGTAATTTGGCAGTCTTGGTCAAAGTGCTGTTTTTTTTTTTTTTTTTCCCTTCTTTTCAAAAGGGTCGGAAGAAATGAAAAAGCTGGGTATCAAAGGAATTCTATACAAGTCTAAAAAAATATCCCTGTCAGTTTGACACTGATTATTCAATATCGTAGATAGAAAAATTCAGTTTAAAGCCACTCTTAAGGCCACTTCCGTTTAAAGCCACTTTAGATTTGTGAACATAAAAATTGAAATTCTTTGTAAGAAAGGCAGATAAATTAAAAATACTACTTTTGATCAAAGAAACGATTTGATTTGACGAAGATTTTTGAACAAAGAAGCTTCTACTGGTGAAAACGTGATTTGGTGTGGTTCACATGTGAGATATGACTTGCCGCTCAAAGTAACCCATTGAGTACTAGGGTTACCGTATGGGAACAGCAAACAATGGCTTATAGTATGGTCACATAAAGGACTAGCGTGACCATATGGTCACCTGGCCATATTTACCAAATCTCACATCTGACATCTGAAAAAATAGAAAAGGACATTCTCACTCAAGTAACCCCAATGAAGTTAATTCAGTTCAGGGGAAAGATTGGGGGGGAGGGAGGGTAAAATATCCGTCCTTAATGGGCTAATAATAAGAGCATCAATTTTCCTCAGTTTCATAATATAATAGCTAACGACGATTTGTTTAATAAAAAAATTGAAGAGTTTAACCATAAAATGTTGATCACTTTTTTGAGTAGCTGCTTCCAAATGATTTGTTATTTACTGTATTTGTAACAAAACACCTGATTTATGTATATAATTGTGAGGCTGTGATTAATCAAAATCAAATTAACGTGAACACTTAGCCTGCTGCTGAGAGTGTACTGTTAAGTGCATACCTGCTGCTGAGCTAAGGTTTGTTTATTTGTTACTGAAGCAAAGAAACTTAATCATTGGAAAGGAGATCACACGATAGCAATTTAACTTTCGATGCTAAAATCTAAATCTGATCTGAACCCTAAGTGCTCACATTCAAATGTAAATTTTAAGCATCCTACCATCTACTGTTTTATTCTCTCATTTTTTTCTCTGTCTTCTTGCTTGTGTGTAGGTTGGCATTCTTGCAGCTGATGAAGGGTGTAATTTTTGTACGCCTGAAACTTGTTTCCCATTTTTAATTTATGCTTGTTTCTAACTCATACACTACTGATGAAAAGTTTGAGAAATGAGAGTGATGCAAGTTTGAGAAATTTCACGATTTTTCAAGAATAAGCTCCCAAAAGTAATATTTTTTTTTCATTTAAAGAGATATTTTATATGTCAATACGTTAGCTTTGTCTAAAGGCAAGATATAATTAAGTTATTGGACAAAATAAAATTATTTAATTTCAAAAAGAAAAAAATACACGCAAAATGTACAGGTCATCAGTATCTAAATCCATTTTGGTTCCCCGGAATGAAATGAAGTAAAGAAAAAAATTTCAAGTTCTTTTGATTAGAAAAGAGTTCAGGTTAACTGAAAAAGCATTTAATATTTGGTTGGGCCGCCTCTGACTTCGATGTCAGCAGTCACTCTGTTAGGCATGGAATCCACAAGGTTTTGGAACTCTTCTTTCGGCATTTCATGGTGCCAAACTATAATTATTGTTTCCTGAAATTCTCGTTTTGTTCTAAGATGACTCTCAGTTATTTTCTTTCCCACTATACTCCATAAATTCTCAATGGGGTTGAAATCTGACGAGTTTCCTGGAGATGCGTGATATAGAAAAGTGACTCTAGAATTGCTTCTAGAAAAAAGTTCCCGGTAGCAGCCATTTGCTGGACTTGGCAGGGCCACTACCGTGCCCCCCCCCTAATGACTTTAACCCTTTAATGCGCAGTGCTCTCGCTCTGGGAACACCAAACTCTGACGTTTTGACTGTTGCCAGTCACGAAGAATAGATTTGATTTCTATAAAAATAGCTGCGGGTGACATAGCTCCACGAGAATCCTTTACTTTTTAGCACGTCATTTCCCGTAAAAAAATATTTTAACAGCACTGACATCTGCTGAAAAATGGAAGAATGCGAGAACAGCTGGATAGATTGCCCAATGCTGAAAAAAGGGCAGCCGTTGCCATCGCTCGACTTAACTATCAGCAAGATGGCGGACGATCGAAACGTTCATCGCGTGCCACAGATCTAGAGACCCTTTTTTGACGACAGCTGAGCGATGGCAACGGCTGCCCCTTTTTTCAGCATTGGGAAAGGGTTGTGCCTGAAAGGGTTAAAAATCTCAACATAAAATAAAAGGCACACTGTAATAATGTACTGCAACAATACAATTTAATACACTGCAATATTTGAAATTTTAGATAAAATATTTTTACACACATAAATAACAGATGAAACAAAAGATGATTGTGGGAAATTTAGATTACATTAGATCTAGACTGACTCATGACGTTCTGCACAACATGTTTTTGTCTCTGCTTCATCTTAAAGTTCTTGTTCAAGTATTTCGTTCGGTAACACTTTTATATAATTGAGTGTATACGGAATGTTTCTTGATCCCACTGTTCGTTTACATATTCGATTGAATTCATCAAGCGTATCGCACTCAATAATGCAGGCTGTACCTCTTTTAGCAATTGCTCCCTTTAAGCCACAAGAATGAGAATCTGTAAAGTACAACTTGTCGTTACTTTTCATAAGTCCAAACGACTGTTTATCTGAAATGAGTATGCCTGTAGCGTACTCATCAAACAACTGCTTGAAGGCTTCTTTCAAACTTATTCCTATGTTTGTTCTATTCATGGAGTCCTGCAGGCTACCGAAGAGTTCGGTCTCTTCATCATATTCTAATTGGAATGACTGGCCATACATTGAGAAATCGTGCCTTATAACTTCTAGATTTCTTATTTCTAAGAATCCATCATTGCCGATAGGATGTGCATTAGGGTTCTTTGATGTCAAATCTCTTATTTTTGTGTATAGCAGATCTCCCTCAGTTAAATTGCCGTTCAAAATGTCTCTTGTCCATAAATTTGGTGGTAATAGTGAAGCTCTAACAATATTTGCTACGACCATTCCCAGGCACTGCATTCCGGCATATCTGGAAGTAATGTTCCCTTGATGCCGCGAAGCCCGTACAATTCTACTCAAGCCGTTGATGGGCTCATAAGCACTAGGAGGCTCCTCAACATGGCCGGCTGAGTTTGTTCCCGGTTTCTTATACCTCGGCTTCTTGCGGGCTTTTACTCTTTTTTTCCGATGGGTTCTCCTTTTAGGGTTCATGTTTTTCGCTTCACCAAAATCTATAGAAACAACAAATTTTTCTTATTTACATTGTATCCTTAATTTTGAGCATGCGACCTATGCAACGCATGCTATAATTGATTAATCCATGGTGTCTAAAGTAAATTTAGAGCCTGATTCATGAATTACGTTTGGTTGGGAAATGAGCTCTTGTTTACATCCAACACGTGAAAGAAATTATTTGCGAGGGAAATGCAATTCTGGTGTTACAAGACCCACGAAAACTCTCTTAACTTACCCTATTGATTGCCAAGAGCTTATTACCCCTCGCAAATTTATTTGCGAGAGTTACAAATCGCGGCTAGAGAAACTGATAATCATGCAATCTAATTAATCGATGCCTTCGGAATCTTCGTAACGTCACTTCCGTAACACTTATTTACGAGCGTTTTCCTTTGCATTTTTTTTCTCTGGTAATACGTAAATCGTTCTCTTAAACTCGCTGCGGCTAAAATGTGCTTTAGCCCACCGCTTGGCAAAGTTTTTTTTGGCGGGGCAATACTGCGCCAAATATTGCAAATTGGATATTATTAGAACTGTGGAAAGATCCAAAATATCTTGCATTTTCGCGCATGCGTAATTGTTATTTGTTATTCTAGCTACTGTGTAAATAGAATGAATTGGCTTGCTCAGTATGACGTCACCAAGCTGTTAATTTGCGTTTGCGCGCATACGTTATTGTTATTTTTCCTCATTTCGTAATCTAGCTATTCTAATTTGCTGAAACTAGTGCAGTTTACGATAACTACACCCTGTCAAAAAATATTCAAGTAAATGTGAAACTTCTTACGTTTGTTTCATACACTGAAAATTATGTATTATAAATTATAAATTAGGTTACATGTTAGATATAAGTATAACTTTTCATGTTTCTGTTGAATTTGCGTTCTCGAATATATATATATTTTTTTTTTGAGGGTCTACATCAGGGTTTCCCAACCTTTTTAGCTGACGGACCCCTTTTAGAGGCAAAAATCCACGGCGGACCTCCCTCCCACCCCCCGGAGTTTTCAGAAATTTGAGCATCGGCACTAAACTACCTGCGGGTCAACACATGGGAACCGCAGCCGCTGTTCAAAGGTGGCCACGGACCCCCTAGAAAGAGCCGGCGGACTCCTAAGGGGTCCGCGGACCACACGTTGGGAAGCCCTGGTCTACATGATAGTCTGATGTTTTCAGTTTAGCAAAGGGCCAGCGGTTGCATATTTTCGTGGGGCCCCCTACAGCGATGGCCGGACCCACTGATGTTTTTTTAGGTCTCGCAAAGGGCCAGCGTTAGCATATTTTCGAGGGGCTCCTTAAAGCGACGTCCGGACCTACTGATGTTTTTTTTTTTTTGGATCTCGCAAAGGGCCAGCATTAGCATATTTTCGAGGGAGCCCCCTAAAGCGATGGCCGGACCCACTGATGTTTTTTTTGGATCTCGAAAAGGCCAGCGTTAGCATATTTTCGAGGGAGCCCCCTAAAGCCATGGCCGGACCCATTGATGTTTTTTTAGGTCTCGCAAAGGGCCAGCGTTAGCATATTTTTGAGAAGGGCCCCTAAAGCGATGGCCGGACCCACTGATGTTTTTGGGGGTCTCGCAAAGGGCCATCGTTAGCATATTTTCGTGGGACCCCCTACATGCCCGGACCCACTGATGTTTTTTTAGGTCTCGCAAAAGGTCAGCGTTAGAATATTTTCGAGGGGGGCTCCTAAAGCGATGGCCGGACCCACTCATATTTTTTGGGGGTATCACAAAAGGCCAGCGTTAACATATTTCCGAGGGGACCCCCAAAAGCGATGGCCGGACCCACTCATATTTTTGGGGGGTCTGGCAAAGGGCCAGCGTTAGCATATTTTCGAGGGCGCCCCCTAAAGCGATGGCCGGACCTACTGATGTTTTTTTAGGTCTCGCAAAAGGCCAGCTTTAGCATTTTTTCGAGGGGGCCCCCTAAAGCGATGGTCGGACCCACTGATGTTTTTTTTTGGGGTCTCGCAAAGGGGTTGCGTTAGCATATTTTCGTGGGGCCCCCTAGAGCGATGGCCGGACCCACTGATGTTTTTTTGGGGGTCTCGCAAAGGGCCAGCGTTAGCATATTTTCGTGGAGCCCCCTACAGCGATGGCCGGAACCACTGATGCTTTTTTGGATCTCGCAAAAGGCCAGCGTTAGCATATTTTCGAGGGGCACTTCCTCTTTTGTTTTTAATAGTTTGTAATTTTTATTTTAAATACTTCCATTTTTAGAAATATTTGGTTTTCCTAAATCGACATTTGTTCAAGTTTCTGTATGTACGATGCATCTTGAGAAAATGACCGTAAAAATCAAGCACGCTTCCTCTAAGGCTGAATCTCGCAGCCTTTTGCGTCACACGGACATTGCCGAACGAGAAAAATCAAAATAACGGAACCCAGAGATTATGACCCGAACACAGCAGAAGAGGTTGCAATCCCAGAGACGTTCTACAGAAAAGCGCCAACTCGCCAGTTTGTTGACAATCGCCAAGCGGTGGGCTAAAGCACATTTTCACCCTCGCAGCATTAAAATGACATCTATTTCACTTGCAGTTTAAAAAAGATCAGTTTAAAATATATATTGATTTTACACAATTTTTATTGGTGCTAGAAATCCGATAAACAATCTTCGAAATACAATTCACAGAAATTAACTAGCCGGCTGTGCCGGAGACAATTTACAACAGCTGGCTGTGCCGGCACAGCCAGCTGTCGTCAAAAGGGGTCTCTAGATCTGTGGCACGCGATGAACGTTTCGATCGTCCGCCATCTTGCTGGTAGTTAAGTCGAGCGATGGCAACGACTGCCCTTTTTTCAGCATTGGGCAATCTATCCAGCTGCTCTCGCATTCTTCCATTTTTCAGCAGATGTCAGTGCTGTTAGAAATAATCGTGACAATTTTTTTACGGGAAATGACGTGCTAAAAAGTAAAGGATTCTCGTGGAGCAGTGGCGGCTCGTCATTAAGGGCCAGAGAGGCCCGGCCCCACCGACTAAGCACCGTCTAAATCAAAGTATCTTATATTATGTAAGGCAGTTCTTTCAATAATTTACCTTCATTAAAAAAATACACGCGTTTTACTCTATTTTAATACTATCCATTAAAAAACACACTTAAAGCGATAGTTATACGATTTTCCCCCTATCTAAACTATGCATGGGCCAATGGCTGGCTTGCCCCGAATTGGGCGTCTCTTCTCCGTTCACCGGGTTGACATATTTGACATTGAGCACAAAAGCCATACTGACGCGGAATTAACTTGGCTTCCAAACGGCTTTTTTGGCTTCGCCCTGGGCCCTCGCACGGTGATCTACACGACCGTACGGGGAAATTTCGGCAATCGGTAGCTATTGGCGCAATTTTCCGCTTAGGAGGAAATTATTTTTTATTTGCGTGATCGTATTTTTGCAGTGCAGTCAGATATTTTTCTGTTTTGTTTTCTTGATTTACGAAAAGCGATGTATAAATGTATTTTTTATACATGTTGATATTTATTTTAAAATAAATAAATCATCTAAAAATTATGAACAGGCAACTATAAAGAACATAAATATTAAATATTTAAATGTGGCTTTTTGTTTAGTAATAAAGTAAACTTTTCAATTTAACATAACTAGGTAAAAAATAGCAAAAGTTGTATTGTAAATTCGATAATTATTTGTCATTTGAGAAATTTTAAATACTTACCCTGCGTGCACGTGGGGATAGGTTGTTCTATATGTATATATATTTTCGCGATTTTAATTGGCACTATTTTTTTTCGGGCCCCACCACTGAAACGGGTCACAAGCCGCCACTGTCGTTGAGCTATGTCACCCGCAACTATTTTTATAGAAATCAAATCTATTCTTCGTGACTGGCAACAGTCAAAACGTCAGAGTTTGGTGTTCCCAGAGCGGGAACACTGTGCGTTAAAGGGTTAGATATATTGGTATAGTTTGTTATATTTTGTAACTAACTGTTACAATATCAACGGCATTTCTTTATTTGAGTTATAACGGTATGGAAATATTGTTTTGTTCCTTAAACGGTACTCTTATACCGTATTTAAATAGATATCTGGCTACGAAACGCTATTTTCTATAACTAATTGATACTGTCTGATGTTAAACTCACATAACTACTGTCAAATAGTTATGTGAGTTTAACGTTATGAACTAAAAGGTTTGCATGAGTAACCGAATGCATTCTGTTACTGTTATTATATTATTAAGTACTAGCTGAAGTACCCGTTCTTCGCACGGGAATGAATGGACTTTTTGATATTAATATTTGTTGTGATTACTATTTATTGTAATAAAGAGATATAGCAAAATGGATATCGCGTTATATTGTGTTCAATAATCATGCATACTGAATTTCAAGGCAATCGTTTTTACGGTGCAGAAGGCGATGCGGCGTAGCACAATCTAGTGGCGAGATTTAGCAAAACGGATACGGCAAAAATATTCTTCGCATTCAGATATCGATGTATACGAATTTTCATGACGATCGGCTGAATAGTCTTGAAGTTCATGTGTTGACGCGACATCTAGTGTCAAGTTATAGGAAAATGGATCGTGCCAAACTCTTCCCCGTGTTCAAATATCTATGTATACCTATTTTCATAGCGATTATTCGCACAGTCAAGAAGTGATACACTGCAGGGCCATCTAGTGGTTAATTAAAGTAATGATTTGCTACAGCGCCGTCATGTGGCAAGTTATAGCAAAATGGATAACGCCAAAATATTCTCATTGTTCAAATAGCTATGTATACTGATTTTCATAGCCACCGTTTGAATGGTCAAAAATTTGGCCTGCTGCAGCGTCATCTAGTGGCGAGTTAAAATAATAATGCATTGCAGTGCCATCTAGTGGTGAGTAACATCAAAAGTAACGCAGTTAGAATATATTCTTCGTTCTCAAATGTGTAAGTATAAAAAATTTTATGCCGATCAGTCGAACGGTATAGAAGTTGATGCGTTGCAGCGCTATTTAGCGGTAAGTTACAGCAAATGGATAGTGAAAAATATTCTCCGTGTTCTAATATTCGCGTGTAACAAATTTCATCGAAATTTGTTGGACGATATTCGCATAGCAAACGGCTAAACGGAATAGAATTCGACGTTCTGCTGCGCCACCTAGTGAAAAGTTAGAGGAAAACGGATAGCATAAAAACCTTCTCCATGATAAAAGACTTAGGTGAACCAAATTTCATGGTGATCGGTGAAACGGTGCTGGAGTTTTTCAACCTCCTACACACATACCAACATTCATTTTTATCTATAACCAGTCTTATTATACGTATATACCAGTCTCAAGTAAAATCCAGTTTCAAATCTAAGCCTCGCCAAAGTGCCAGCATACGCCATTTTGCAAGAGTTTTTTCAGGGAATCATTCGAAGCATTGACTTAGCAGCAATCAAAATGGGAAATGGTTCGACCGCCAGGCATTTATTTGAAAAGTGGAATCCCTTAATACAGCCGCATTTTTTAAATTATCAACTATAACATGTTTTATTCATCGTTACCTCGATGTACTAAATGCGAAGATTTCAATTTTCTGAAATTTGGCGGATTTCCCCCAAGTTAAATCAATGTACTCAATTGGCGAGAATTCTGAAGCTACATCGCTTGAAATGCCCTAATAACTGCATTATTTCTGCACGGATAGTTAAAATTTAATGCTGTATTCTAAGAAAACCTATACACTTGTTTTCAAAAATGCTATTCCCTTAAGCTCTCAGTAAATTGAGCCAAAAAGCCTAAAACTGTGCAAACCGCTAGAACTCACACTCTAAAAATCGGCCTATCAGCCATTTTATTTTTCGCCAAACTAAAAAAAATTACATATTAGTCTCTGATATCTTCGATCCTCATTGTTTTGCTTATAAAACATTTCATTCCTGCTCTCATTTCTTATGCGCACACGATATTATAATTAAAAAAAATAACCTAAAAAAATAAACTAAAAAAATCATTATTATTCTTTTATTTTTACTTTAAGAATTTAAAACATTTTATTCGGCAAAATCGCCACACATGGCAACCAAGATGCTTATTTCACACACTTGTTACTATTACGTAAAGCTTTCTGCGTGGAGAACTTAAAAAATCTCTTAAATTCCGGGAACGGAAATTAAGGGAACCCTTCAGGAGGAGAACGTTTTTAAGTGGAGTTTCAAAGTTTTAAAGTGGACTATCATTTATTCTATATTATTTTACATATCTGTGTAAAATTTCAGGCTGACAGGTCCATTTTTGTGGAATTGTATACTACCCAAATCAACAAATTGACAAACAGAATTTCATTTTTATTTATAAGATAACCTACGCTTGTTTTTAAAAATACCCTCTCATTAAATTGCGCCAAGCGCTAGAATCATAGAAAATCTGACACACTTTCAGATTTTTAAATACGCAATAAATTGCTATATATAAAAAGAGTTATAATCCATGGGTCTTCCCTATTTTCGTTCCTTCTTTCATTAAGTTGGAAAGTGTATCATTATTCATGAGTGTGATTAAACAAAATTAAAATTGATATTTCTAACATCCTTTTTTTCTGGATGTAATACATTAGATGCAGAAAAGCTGCTCTGAAAAATGCACAATTCCAACTGAATGAAAATTTCAAAAACTTATACGCAGGTGTATTCATAACCCAAATAGCAGACGATTAAATTACGATAAATAGCGCCAAGCGTTAGAATCCTCCTCAAAATCGCGAGAATGCTTAAGATAGATCGCTTGAAATCCCTTAATAACTGCATTATTTTCGCAGGGATCATTAAAATTTAATGCTGTATTCTAATAAAACCTTTGTACTTGTTTTCAAAAATCCGTTTCCTTAAGCTCTCAGTAAATTCGCCAAGCCGGAAACTGTACAAACCGCTAGAACTCACTTTCTCGGCATTTGAGCCATTTTATTTTTTCGCCAAACTAAAAAATTTTAACATATTAGCCTCGGAAATCTTCAATTCTTATTGTTTTGCGTATAAAACATTTCATTCCTGCTCCGATTTCCCATGCACACGATATTATAATTAAAAAAAATATAACCTTACGAATATAAACTAACAAAAAAAATCATTATTATTCTTTTATTTTTACTTTGAGAATTTAAAACATCTTATTTGGCAAAATCGCCACATATGGCAACCACGATCCTTATTTCACACTTTTTTCACTACAGGGGTTACAATTACGGAAAGCTTTTTGCATGGAGAACATAAAAAATCTCTTAAATTCCGGGAACGGGTGGACTTTCAAAGTTTTAAAGTGGACTATGATTTATTCTATATTATTTTACATATCTGTGCAAAATTTCAGGCGGATAGGTCTATTTTTGTGGATTTGTATACAACTCAAATCCACAAACAAACAAATAAACAAACAAACAAACAAACAAACAGAATTTCATTTTTATTTATAAGAAGATAGCACAGAAAGGAATAAACGTTATAAGTATATGTTGAATAACGTTATTCTAAATAACATTATTCCCCGAACAGTCCTCTGTCAAGGAACGAAATACTGATTTCTCATAACATTAATGTCATTTCGTGAAGAACGATTTGATAGTTATGATTTGTAACGAATAACGAATTGGTTATAACGCGCATTACGTTAAGTTACGGATCCTTGCTTTAAAGTGGGGAGATCTCCCGGTCGGCTACGTGTTAATAATTGAACAACGAAATTTTATCCAATAGCACAAAATTATCGGAATTAACTGCCTAAAAGGAAAGAAAGGAAATTTTTTGAATTATGCTTTGTACACTAGAAAATGTAAAGTAAGTCCCATTAGCCCCAAGCTTCCTTATTTTAATTCTGTAAACTGACAGCATATAAAATTTGCAGGTGTTTTAGATTTGAAATAAATAACACGAATTACGGGTAACATTTTGTATAAGTTCAATGAACATTTTTTATAAATTAACCCCAAAATTTTACATTGTTTTGTTCTACATTTTGTTTAGGTCAAAAAAGCTTTTTTTTTTTTTTTTTTTTTTCCTAAAATTAACCCCTCCCAAAAATTTTCTGTATCCGCCTTTGTTCTGTAATTAACCACTAGAATTATTTAAGTCGGCCCATTGTATCATGTAATACGGAGGGAAAATAATTTAGAATGAATTAAATTTAAAATTGTTTTCTTTATCATTCTTTACACAATTTTCGACCAAGTTTGAGGAGGTTTCCCCCCCTCCCCCAAGTTGAGTTACATTACCAAGTTTTCTTGTAAATAAACTGAAAGTATTTCAAGGATGGATCAATGTAAAAGAATGTGTAAGGAATTAATATAAAAGATCCTGTTTTACTTCCATAAAATGGATGTGTATGTGAATCTTCCGAGTAACCGCCCCCACCCACAAAATAGCATTAATCCGTCAGCCATGTATTCATGAAATCAAATTTAATGCACTTGCTTCAAGTAGAACAGTACAAAATGAATAAAAGAATTACTTTTTGATAAAGAAACTTGCATTTTGTCTTTCCATTGCCCCTTTTGTATATAAAAAAAGTCCTCGCATGGTTTTATTTTTTAATTACTTCAAACGAGTTGGAAAATGTAGAACGGATATTCTAAAATCTTTGTTCTGTCACCGTTGGCATTTAATTGGGACTCTGTGCAATAAAAGAGAACGATAACTATGTTGCAACTGAATGACAGATTCTACGAATATAAAACTGAACCGAGCTACATTAACTTTTTTTCCTATTCTTATGACTGATTCGAATAGTCTAATTAGTGTTTACGTGTTCGCTCTAGTGGAGTGCATCTACAAACCTAACTACATCATTATTAGTCAATACACATAAATGTTTGATCCCAGTTCATTTTTATTTACCAATATTTATTTACTTTATTTTATTTCTTTTATTTTCCCATTTCGCACCTATTACTTATTTATTAGCTCATTTTCCGAGAAGTAGTTCGAAATTGACAGTTTAGGTCAACTCTCTGTTTTTATTTACGCTTGTATTTTATTTTGTGACATTTTTATTCATTGTGATTTGGTAGATGATTGGTTTTTAAATTACAGTCTCTCTCTTGTCGAACGTTAGAAGTGGATGGAAGATCTGGATTGAAATATATTTGAACTCATTCTTTTTAAGACCCTGACCCTCCCAAACCCAGAAAGTCGCTATCATTTTGAGACTCAACCGGTCATACCAGTATGTTCTGCAAACGGTAACATTAAAAATGCTGGAAAACAATCACTTCAAAATACAATATCACCGTAACTGTGGTGATTTCAGTTTTTAACACTCTCCAACAAAGTGTTAAAGTATTCCAAGCTTTAGACCTGCCTCTGTTAATTTGTTCGTGTACTTGCAGGAAATGGGGGGGGGGGGGGGCATGGACAGAGTGAGCCACAGGAACCTGGCTCCTTTTTGAAATTTGGAATTTTGTTAAATGGATTTTAATAATGAAGCTTTTTTTTTAACGAAAAATTCTACATTTTTTGTCTTTTGAGTACCTTCGATTTTTTTTTCTCATTACATGCCTGGTAAGAACTATGAAATGATTGTTACAAAAATGTAATTCTGTTATGCCATGAACCATATTTAAAAGGCCGTAATACTATAGTGGCATTTATAGTTTTTTTACAAGGGCGCATTAAATAATTCCATTGCATTGAGATCTGCAGCCAGCTAGCTGCCTTTTCAGACTTGCAATGTTCAGCTTCAAGAGGAACAGGCAGTCAAGCGATTGGGATTTTCAGCTTTACGAGGCCTGAACCCTTACTACTACCATTGCACTTGACCAGGCCAGGGCGACAGACCTGGCTCGTCTTGCTGAAAGAGAAACTTTTTTTTTTTTTTTCCCGCCTGCCTTCGATTGTTACAAGGTCGGCGTTGCTGTTCATTTCATATAGATTTATAAAACTCCAAAATGTTTTTCGCACTTTATGCGCATTTCTTTAAGAGCTCGTCAGAGAGCAAAGCCAAATTTTCAGTCTTTTAATTCCTTTTTTTTTAATTTATTTCTTTTCTCTTGATTAAATTTTGGGTCAAAGTTAATAATAATATTATTAACAGCAATAACAACACAATGATATAATAATATCTTGATTAAATAATTATGTGTGTATGTAATGCCAAAAATGTCTAAAGTGAGTTTATATTCAAACAAAAGAATTAGTTGGTTCTTTGTTTAATGGCACTCTGTTGAATGACTGTCGAAGACGATATTTATTGGTCCGGCTATTGCGCCATAGAAAAATTTCTATTTAACCCTTGAGGCGCAATCCTTTCCCAATGCTGAATGCCCAATCCTTTTTTCAGCATTGGGCAATTTATCCATCTGTTTTCGCATTCTTCCATTTTTCAGCAAATGTCAGTGCTGTTAAAAATAATCATGTCATTTTTTTGACGGTAAATGACGTGCTAAAGAGTAAAGGATTCTCGGGGAGCTATGTCACCCGCAACTATTTTTTATAGAAATCAAATCTATTCTTCGTGACTGGCAACAGTCAAAACGTCAGAGTTTGGTGTTCCCAGAGCGGGAACACTGCGTGTTAAAGGGTTAAATGTTGCAAAATGTAGAAACAATTCCAAAATAATTGAGCTTCTTTTAAATAATAGAATAGAACATTAGACGGACATTAAATTTAGGAATTATTTGCAGCACAAAAAGCTACTATGAAAAGTATTTATTTAGAGAATCATTATATAATATGGCTAATAAGAAGGCAAATCAGAAAGTGTACTATCTTGGAAGCCATGCACAATGCCATTCCACTACCACGAATTCTCTTAACGGTGTATTTCGAAAAAATCATGTGCTTTCGTTACATAGAAATAAACGAATTATATCCAGCCCTTCAAAATTTTTAGAATACCTCTTTACAAGCTGTACTATGTACCGTAACAAATGTAAACAGGTACGAAACTTTCTGAAAAAATATTTAAAAATCTGAAATTTAGCGGGATGTATCACTTTTTGAAAATTTGTTACAAAATTTGTCACACAAAGTCAAAATGTGTTACACAAAGTTGACGATTTACAAATATTAAGTTCTCGTAGATAACAGGAGTTTAGAATTAGTGATTATTCGTTTTTCCAAAACACAATAACTGATTTAAAAATCGCCATTTTGGCATCAGGTACGATCTGGCAAAAGGCTATATCTCCAAGCAAGGTGAATCTAAACAGTGTTTATAAAATGTTAGCGCCCAGTATCTTGAAAATGAAAAATAATTAAAATGCAGATTATAGCAAAGTCTGTTAGGTTCAGCTTGGGTATTTGCTCAGTAGAAATAAGTGGAGGCGTTAACTATGCCATTATAGCCGTTATAGTACAGTTTGGATATTTGCCAGGGCGGCGAGATGATGTATTTCGTGGTGCTAAATACGCCAATCTGCAAAGGATTATGCATATGAATATATGGATAACGTTTTTCCCGGTAACCTTACATGAGCAGTAATTATCGGTTATGATCATGTGTAAATCGCCAAATAATGAAAAGTTGCCATTGGTGGCAACCTCTTCAAACTGTTCCGTAGTTTTTATCAAAGAAAACATATGGAGTACTGTTTTCCCAGAACTAATTATTAACTATACATATACGTACGTCACCAAATTATGAAAAATCGCCATGCGTGGCAAATATCCAAGGTGCTCCGTAGGTTTTACATAATTAAAAAAAATGTGAAGTTTAAAATTTTGTGTGCCAAGGAACATGCCAGAACCAAGCAATGTGTAGCAAGGTAACATTTCTATCTGATTCAATCTTTGGGTTTTGTCTGTTGAAATTATGCTTTTTTCACGAATAAGCCTCATTAGGGTCCAAATGTCTCATACGAAAAGCGAGCGTAGCAAGTCTAGGGGCCTTGGCTCCTAGTGGGGAACATTTTACTATAACAGGGAATTTTTTTTTTTTGTACTGGGGTCACATACAAATTTAAACAGTGCAATTTTTTAAAAATTAGCCGAGAGAAGTTTTTCTTAACGTAGTCTGTTTGCCTACCTTATTTTGAACGTTTTTTTCATCGGAGCGCCACCTTCTATGGGAAGCAATTTCGAACTTAAAAACTAAGGAAAACTTGATCTAGAGCATGAAGTGGGGGGGGGGGCACGTAACCTAGGGCGGCCTCTGGGCGCGCGAATCCCTGGTGTCACACTTTTGAAACGATAGGATCAAACAAAATATTCTTTACGCATTTACTATCTGAGCTAATAAGACGTGTTCGAAGGTGTTTTATAGTCAACACTTTTGGCATGATTTATTTTTCTGGCTTCTGAATTCTTTTCTGTTGTCATTTATTTCTACAATGAAGTGATTGGCAAATTTTCTGGTTTTCTAAACGTTGCCGGAGAAAAGGGAAGAGGACACCAAGCTTATATTGCCGAAAATTTTATTGTGTTAAATCAGGGACATAAATTTTGCTTTAATTCTTAATTACTGTAATGAATAGTTGTTAATTTAAAAGAAGATACTACATGAGTCTTAAGTGAAATAGTGCAAAAAAATTCCCCATTGCTGTAAGTAAAGTAGATGTGAAATTTTACGCAAATAATGGACTACTTATTGTGTTTTTATGTCTGTTTGAAAACATGCATTACGTGTAGGTAAGAGGAGAAAAATGCTCTGACCAGTCGGTCAAAGGGCTGCTTGCATGACTTGGTTTCAAATGACGTGTAGCAAAACGTGAATTGTTCACTGTTCACTTTTAGAAAGCAGAATTTTCAAATACTTAAAGTTCACGTCAGCATCAATCATGATCAGTACATTTATAGATACACAAATTGAAGTTGGCGGAAAACAGAACAGTAGATTGAAAAAGTTGTAAATTTACGTCAGAAGTCATTAAGGAGTGTATAGTTAATGCTCTGAACATTTTGGAATTCGGTTAAAACGTAACGTTTTACTTCACATCGAAAACAGGGAAGCATGAGGAAGGGGAGAATCATAATCTGATTTATCTTTCATTGAACCCCTGTACAGGGTGTCCCGAAAAGGTGGTATCACGCTTTAACCCTTTAACGCGCAGTGTTCCCGCTCTGGGAACACCAAACTCTGACGTTTTGACTGTTGCCAGTCACGAAGAATAGATTGGATTTCTATAAAAATAGTTGCGGGTGACATAGCTCCACGAGAATGCTTTACTTTTTAGCACGTCATTTCCCGTAAAAAATGGTCACGATTATTTTTAACAGCACTGACATCTGCTGAAAATGGAAGAATGCGAGAACAGCTGGATAGATTGCCCAATGCTGAAAAAAGGCAGCCGTTTCCATCGCTCGTCTTAACTACCAGCAAGATGTCGGACGATCGAAACGTTCATCGTGTGCCACAGATCTAGAGACCCCTTTTAGACGCAGCTGGCTGTGTCGGCACAGCCAGCTGCTTTTTTCAGCATTGGGAAAGGCTT
Source organism: Cheiracanthium punctorium (assembly GCA_038373885.1). Taxonomy (NCBI): domain Eukaryota; kingdom Metazoa; phylum Arthropoda; class Arachnida; order Araneae; family Cheiracanthiidae; genus Cheiracanthium; species Cheiracanthium punctorium. The sequence continues at coordinate 407,855 of JAWZYV010005020.1, read as the reverse complement.
GCGCCTCAAAGGGTTAATTCTTTACCTACTGGATAATGGATATAAATGTGCACTGTAAGTTGAAAAAATTGTTCGAAATAAGGTAGGAAAAAAGACTACTTTAAGAAAAAAATTCTTCTCGTTAATTTCCAAAAAATTATACTTTTTAAATCTTTATACGACCCCACTCGAAAAAATTCCCAATTAGTAAAATGTACAGCATACACTAATGAAGCCATGTACAACATTTATGAAACGTCTCAGAGATATCTTTGAACAAAGATGATTAGGAGCTATACATGATTTTGAATTTAAACGAATATTGATAGAGTGAAAAAAATGCTTTTTTCGTAATTTCTATATGACACCTGACATGCGATCATTCGAAGTGATTTCTTTCTCTTCGTGAGCCATTGAAAAGTGGTTTAAACCAGAGTATACTTATCTTCATATCTTTGACACTTTTTAGAATATAATTCTCAAATTTTTTACACCTCATAAGTGTATGGGACACATTTTACTAATTGTGTGCGTATGTGTGTGTGTACATATATATACGAGGGTCGTATACAAATAAAAAAGTGTAACTGAAAATTAACGAGAGGTTGTTTTTTTTTTTTTTTTTTTAGCGTAATCTTTTTTTCCCTTTGAACATTTTTCCACTTTACATTTCTCACTTATCTCTAACAGATATAGAACTAAAGCATGTTAACCCCTTTTTTGGACACCCTGTATAACCTATTCGCTTCCATCTTTGACAAGAATGGACGGCAGCAGTTCCATTTTAAATCAAACGTTACATAACAGATTGAATCTTTGAATGCTCCGCCTGGACTCAGTCTTGTGAGTACAGTATCCTAATATCAATGCTTAAATAACATTACCAGTTAATTCTGAATAGAAAGCACAATTTTCTTATTTTTATTTAAAGCAATGAAATCATTCACACGAGAGGAAAAGAAAAATATTACAGCGTTTTACTTTCCGAACATGTACCATGTAAGGAAAGTATTGTAATCACGAAAAAATTCGACTTCGAGATTTTGGTGTATTTACACGTTTTGAGGTCTTCTGAATTCATGTATGATGTTTTTACGAGATGTATGTATGTATGTATGTGTGTGTGTATGTGAGTGAACACGATAGCTCCTAAACGGGGCATTCGATTGAGCTCAAATTGGCTATATATTTTGTAAACCACCATCGCACGACCGGCATTGATTTTGGTGTGTATAGGACGTATAGTTTTCCTTCAGGGCTACGACAAAGATTTCTTTTACATTATGGCCCATGGGGGGAAATTCTTGAAAGTGCGCAAGCGTTTAAACGGTGCATTCGATTGAACCTCAATTTGGTATATATGTTTGAATTATTCATCGATTGAAATTTATTTCAATGCTTGGTAATGATCTTAATCGTAAGTGTTCGGAAAGTCGAGTGGAGTCACTGCAGATTTTTAAGCTTGAATACACATCACTCAATGCTTAAAAAAATAACAAAAACAGCCAAAAGGTTTTTCCATACTCAAATAAAAAAAAATAGCGAATTCGTGATCAGAACCTAATGAAGAAACCCATAGCACAGAATGAACGGGCATTAAGTAGAACACTAGTTTTCAAACCGTGTCAATGATTCAACGGAGTTTTATTTCCGTTAATTAAAATTGATGCTTTGAAGGGAAAAAATTGAGGAAGTGAAGAACGTGTTTAGGCCATGTATATTATTTACTGACTATTATAAAAGATGTATGATTATCTTTCGCTAGGGTTATAGACAAATGATTACACGTATATATACCAAATTCATTCCAAAGAAAGTTCTAGGCATGACGCTATGCATTTTAAGGCAATTTTTTTCTACCAAAATTATCATTTGGCCTAGAAAAAAGCTATTTAATACTGTATGGATTTTTGAGACATTTTTCACAGAAAACCAACTATAGAAGCAGAAATAACATTCGCAAGAAACAAAAATATGTCATTGGATAGAGAAAATTTTTGTTTCAAACACAATGGGCTCCAAGAATGTAACATGATTGAACGATTTTTGAGACAAAAAAAAAACTGGTTTTTTGTTTGTTTGTTTGTTTGTTCACATTTTTTGAAAAACAGTTTTTAAATTATCGCCTTCTTAAATAGATCCATCAGAATGTTTTAACTTCGTCAGATTACAAAAATATGCTTTTATTCTCTCTAATGAACTTAAACGAACAATTAAAGAAAATTGTTAGATTTTTACGGATTTTTAGAACTAAGCAGGGTTTTGTATCTAATTAACTGCTGTGTAAAAAGTTTTATAGTCATTACAAGTTTCAGGTGTGCATTAACTTGCAATGGAAATATTACATAATTGTAAATTCACGAAAAAAACGTGGCTGTTCTTCCTGTGACACACTTACAAAAAGCTACTTAAAAACACTGAAAAATGCATGAAAATATTAATGTTTTAAGGTGATTTACATATAACAACCGTGTTCCTAAAATATTCATTTAAAATATGCGGTTATTTACTTTTAAGAGGGTTAAATTTTGTTTCTTTGTTTTTTCCCCCGCCAAAATAGAAAAAATCAAATTTTCTTTTAAATATATGCGTTTATTCGTTATTAATAAATTTTAAATTATTACGAAAGGTTGACTTACTTCAACGCCTAGACACTATAATAACCCTTAAAAATTCGAGTATTTGTGGGCGGTGGCGAATGCAGAATTTTTCGGAAGGAGGGGCTAATTTATATTTTGATATATTTAAAGCTCATTTTGCCTATCCAAAGTGTATAATAAAGCAGAATGGTAACCTGTTAGGGATCTCTTTTTTGGAGGGAGATGAAGACCCTTAGCCCCTCCTCTGAATCCGCCACTGTTTGTGTATTACACAATTTTTATTGATTCCTGATTAGTTGGTACGCTGTGACTTAAGTGGTTTTAGAAATGACCAGTTTAATTGTGTATGGAACAGATTTTAAAATTAATATTATCTATCCTACAACAGTCTGCATAATTTTATTGACCTAATTAAAATGATAACTTTGATTTTTTAAATGCTTTTAACAGATTTCTTGCGGGTCACGTAAAAATGCGTTTTTCGCGAACCCATGATAGGTTAAATTTCCCGCCCTCGTAGTGAAAATACAACTCCCACAGTGAAATGATTTGTTCCTCATTATGAGAAATCTAAGTTAAAATAAACTGAGAGCACTTTATTTACATAAAAATGTGAAATGTAGAAAACTGACAGTTCAAACAATACATTTCAAGAACAAAACGTCCATATTTTTTATTTACTGAAGAGGTGCAGCTATGTGCAAGGTGGGCGGATGTGTAACTTCAATTCTAGTTTCTTTTGCATAAATTCGCCCGCTTGTAATGTCTTAATAATAAGCTTATTTGATCAATTTCAGTAGCTTATGGCGCTTGTTTTTAAAGTGAAGAATAAGAAATGAAAAACTCTTCCCGAAAATATTAAAATAAATCGAAAAAGATATATTGTTTTTAATATTATGGAAAACAGGAATTCTCTCGTCATTATTTATCTGTCACCGCAAGAATCCGTTCATATGCGTTTCGACCATCCATCATACTTGCTCTATATTACCAACCATTCTTGTGGAACAAAAACTCAGAGAAGTGAAAAGAGAAAGAGAAAAAAAAAAGTTGAGATTTTCCAGCAGTTTTATGACGCAGGAAATGCTGCGGTCGTGACAAAAATTTGAATCACCGTGCTGAGTTATCGTCATCAGGTACTTCTTTCTCTATTTCGAAATTCCAGACAATTTGAAATTTTTTTGACTGAAGACCTCTTCTATAAAATGCGAGTGATGCAATGTAAAATTATGCAACAACTTCTAAAAAAGAAGCACTGTGCTAGTTTTCGAATGCCCGCTTTATTTCTTCTGTGCCTAAATCTATGTAGACAAAATTTAGCTGAACCCATTACATGCGCATTGGGTCATGCGCTTTGCCTGTAAAAGTGTTCTGTTGTTACAATAGTACTACTGTGGAGAAGCAAACGTTACAGTATCAACGGTTTCATTTAGCCGTGACCGTGCTTTTCAACCGACGTCACTCGTACCACCGATGGTATTCCGGCCCCTGGCTGGTGGTACGTGGTATCGTATCGTCCAATATACCACTCAAAAAGCCAGTTTATTTAAAATAATTTAAAAATAAATTTATTATTACATTTTTTAAAATTACGTGATTCGCCTGTAAAGAACTTTTAATTGCATTAATTAATTAATTTTCATCATTTTCCATTTAAGATTGTAGAAGTTTTTATAATTTCAATTTGTCTACATTTCCACTCATCTTCCAGAGCTCTAAGTGTTTTGCTAATGCATTGATTGCGACGGATTTTGTGCACGTGTGTGTACTACTATTAGGGAATGCAATCCCGCACTGTTTTTGTCTTGCGGGATTTCGGGAATGAGATTTATTGTTACCGCGGGATCTCACAATCCCTCGGGATTGACATTTCATTTAGCTAGGACTTCATTTTAACATAGAAAAGTAAAAATAAAAAAAAAAAAGGTTTAAGCACTATGAAGTTTAATAATAATAATTAATCTTATGAGATAATTAATACAACTTACAGAAGTATTAAAATTATAATCATGATTTTCAGAATAATATACTACGTTATTTCTAAGTTATTCGCTAAAAATAAAGAATTTACAGAAATATACAATTTATAGATACATTCAGACACTTACGTTATTTTCTTAGTTGTTGAAAAAGGAACTTAAATGAATAATTTCCTAGTCTAGATTTAATTTTAGTAAAATAATTAAAAGTGTGAAACTAAAAAAATTAAAATGAAAACTTTTTATAATTAATTCGTGACTGTTCACTAAGAAATAAATTAGCATGAAATATTTTAGTTCATTTGGAGGGTGGGAAATTTGCGAAAAATTAAGATTACGATGTTTGATCCAGACTCCCATTGGAAGATAATTAAAAATAAATAGAACTTTAAATTAAAATTTTTAGTTATTGATTCATTTATTGTTATAAGAGACATAAATATGCAAAAATATTCGGTCTATTGATTGGGGAAACAGCTTGAAATTGTAATTAAAAAAATTATTTCTCAGTGTCAATCCCGCGGGATTAGGATCTTAATCCTGCAGAACTAGTCCCGCAAACATTTGTGCGGGATCCCGCAGGATCCCGTACCCTCGGAATCGGGATTACATTCCCTAACTACTATACCGTGTTTCTTAAGAGAAATTGTTTAAAAATCATTTACTGCTCTTTTAAAATATCATACAAAAGAATTACAAGACACTACGCTGTTTGGGCAGTCTTACAATTAAAGTGCATTTTAGGGACTTTTAACGAGTATCATACAAAAATAAAATTAGGGTACATTAAGAAAATAGATAGCATGCCCTTCATCAAAAATGGTGAACGTAATATGGTACAGCCTAGTATTTCCCATCCACGGCGAGATGATACTTCTATTATACTAGAAGTCAAAGCCCGTTGTGGAGGCAATTACAACGGGCGCAAGAAAAAACATTTGACAAAAATATGTCTACATTCAATATAGTTCACCTCCGCCCACCCAAAATAAATAACTTCATATTCAATTTTTATTAAATACTAGCTGCGTGCCCGTACTTTGCACGGTAGGAAACGAAAAATTTCCTCACATGTGTAATTCGAATTAATTCCAGTGATGTGGAATCTAGAAAAAGCAAAAATTATTTCACTCTTGACTTAAAATTTGCGTCATATATGTAATAACCTGAGATCATTGCAATATAATGACACCCCCCCCCCACACACACACACACAAAAAAAAAAAAAAAAACTATGTCAGCGTCATTCGGTATCAAAAAAGTGAAAATGGACCGTTTGCAGTGAACTTCTCACTTTCAAAATGTCTTATTTCCTTAGACACGCTGTCTTTTAGGTTCACGTTTTAGCGTTAAATACCTCAGACACTACATGAAATGGACATTTTTTTTTAATTTTAAAAATACGTCACCCTCTCTTGCAACCCTTTACAAAAAGAAAAGAGATAAGAGATAAGACTGCGCTATTTATAAAGGCTTTAAAATTGTTTTTCTAGATTATGCAGTTTAATTTTTCTTCTCACAAATAAATCCAGTATTTCTAAAAGGAAATTGAGCCAAGCAAAGAAATCGTCTGCTCGCGGGACCCGTTTGTATTTACTTTTTTCAACTGGCAATTTTAATCATTGTTATCCATGACAACCAACCGCAAGATATCAAACCGAAAATTATAAGCAGGTGCTACTGAAATGAAAATCCTTCTTTACTTAAAAATTCGTAAAAATTCTCCTAATTTATATTTTCCCTCCGTTCTTCTTTTAAAAGTGGGCGAATTGTGTACTCCGTCTTTTGCCGAAATATAAAAAAGTTATGACAGATAAAATTCAAGATGCAGCAGTTTTAAAAATATTTTACGAATGTCAGCGTCAAATTTAATTTTATTTGAAAAATTCCCAAAAATCTGCAAATTATGTTACACAGTCCGAAAAAACTGTTTTTAAAAGAAAATTTTCTCGTCTATACGATGATGTAACTATCGTTTTCTTGCGAGTGCAATTACCATCGTTATTATGTATTACTCAAGAAAAATCGCTAAAAATCGGACAACACATAAAATAAAATATTTTCTAATTCGAATTTCGAAAAAATCGCTTCGAGGTGTGTCGAGACCCGTCTTGAGAATTTCCGTACAAAATTGAGTAGGTCTACGATCACCCGTTTCGGAGCTACGCGAGACACAGACAGACAGACAAACGGACAGTTTACACATTGTTTTATTTATATAGATACTCAAATCGAATTTCATGCTCTTCTGAAAACGCGCGGAAACTTTTGGAATTCGAAAGATTTCGTTTTCTGTACACAGCCATTCTTATATCCATGCAGACGATTTATTTGTGAAAAAAAAAAATTAAACTATGTATTCTGAAAAAACTATTTTAAACGAATTGGAATCACACTTTCTTTTCAATGCCTGATGACGTCATAACGATTGCAACAGCTCATTTTGTCACGCAAATGATTCACTTATTTTACTCTCGGAAATAAAATGGAGCTGAAAATAGCAAATAATCGCTTTAAAATGAGGGAACGGGAGGATTTTCAGATTCTTAAAATAGCACAGATTGTTTTCTAAATTTTTATACATAATTATGGAATATTTCAAGGTGATCGTACAAACGGTTATTATTAAAGAGTGAGTTATGGAATAGTGGTTATGTCACTGGAAATGGTAGACGGAAGAAGTGTGAAGGTCCCGGGTTCGGGTACCATCGTGCGTCCGTCGACCTAACCGTTCGGAGTTTTCCGTGGTTTTCTCCGAAACTTAGCGTAAATATGGGTTAGGACCCCTTAGAAAGACACACGGAGGGCACCCCCCTTTCTGTTGTCCTTCTGACGATGATTTATAAGCAGGTTCCGAGCCAAACACACAAATCCGATATACATGTTCACAACAACAACAACATAGAGAGTGAATCAATGAGTCAGGGATCAGCGTAACTGTATAGAGTAGGATTTACATTAACCAGGAATTTATAGAAATAGTTCATGTATGCTTGTAAAATCTGCAATATTTCCAGTAAATTCACTTTATGTTCTTTTATTTATTTATTTTTTTTAATAAACAAATATCTGGGTTTTTCCTCTAAGTTGGTAAAGCTACTTGAAATCTTGGCTGAGAAGAGCTGGATAGTAGTCAAAGAATGATTGGTAGTTTGCAATTTAGTCGTAAACACGTAGCTTGTCGGTACAGAGCCAGTTCACTCTAAATCTGAATCTGAATCTGTCATCTGCAAAGAATTATGCTGTGCATAAGAGCATTTGGAGAAGTGTTTTAATAGCAATCTGGATGGAAAATGCAGCATCACCCGAAAATTGTTTTAATTCCATTTAAAATAATACCCCCGAATTCTGGTAACTTTAAAATAACTCCAAACCTTAATTTACTTCTTTTAATTTTTTTTTATTGGAACCGAAATGCGTGGTGTCACAATTCTTGGTACCCTCTCTTTCTCTCTCTTGTCACAATTTCAGAAACCTCCCCCTCCCCTTCCGCGCTTGATATCATCTGTGGACGTCCCCTTATTAAGGCCAACGTTCATGTGAGTGCGTTGTCACACGCTCCGGGGGGTGAGGGGAGTTTTTTAATGGTCAATTTGCACGTGCATACTATTGTAAAAAGGGGGGAGGATATTGCAGTGTCGAAATATTTATACAACAGGGGCTCGAAAAAATTCAGGATGATTCTTTCTAAGCTGTATTACACACCGCAATAAATGAAATAAAGGTGCTTTTTATAAAACTTTCGGAAAAAATTCTTCAACATGAAATTCCACGGCAAAAGTTTCGGAAAGTGGCATATCCTGCTAAATTTTCGATTTTTAAGAATTTTTCCTTAAACGTTCGCTACTGATACAGGTTTATCGTTTATTACAGTGTATAACACAGCTTGTAAAGAGACATTCTAAAACTTTTGAAGTGCATTACATAATTAGTTTATTTGTATTTATGTACCAAAATCCCATGGTTTTTTCTAACTACTTCGTTAAATACCAGCAATATGGCGGTCGATCGAATCGTTTATCGTGTGCCACAGATCTAGGTACCATTTTGTGACACAGACTGGCTGTTCGCTCACAGCCAGTATTTAAATCGAGCGATGGCAACGGTTGCCCTTTTTTCAGCATTGGGAAATGATTGCGCTTTAAAGGTTTAAACGTTTTGAAATTAAAAGAATTAAAAAGAGAGGGGGGGGATCCTACTCAAGCAACGTTCGCCCAGGACCCGAGAAGTTTACTGGTAGCAATCGATCAATACCTAAATTATGTTAAGAAAACTTATAATTTAAAACTTTTTAGTACATTTCTTGTTTTTATCTCCAATTACTTTATAACTGTGGCCCAGTTTTCTTAAACGACTGTTGCATGTGTAATTACGGCGGACGATGGTTGAATAACCTGTGGTTTGAACCTTATTTTTCCCCTTATGGTGACTCATGAAGTGATATGTGTGGACAGATTATTATTATTATTTTAATAAAATGTTAATTTATCCTTTCATAGTTCTTTTGAATCGCCATAAAAATTGTTTAAAGTTTGTACTCTTAAAAAAAAAAAAACATTGTCTTAATAATGCGGTCATTTTTTACTCTTGTTGTTTCAAATGAATGGCTAACAAGATTAGTTCCTATTTTAATAAATCAAAAATGAAAATAATGCGGTCATTGTATAACATAATATATATATATATATATATGTATATATATATATAATATGTATATTAATTATATTATTAAAAATAGTGTTCCAACATATTTTCCGTATACTTTGCGATGTATGTACTATATTCTTAATACATTAATATGACTATCCTATTCTACTCAGGCCCGTAGCCAATGGGGTGCCAGGTGGGGGCTGAGCCCCACCTACCAGCATCATTTGCCCCTCCTAGAAGACTTCACATTAAAAATTTTAATGCAGATACTTTGAAAAAGTTTTATATATTAATAGTAAGTTAAGGTTATCAAAGTTTTATATATTAATAAGTTTTTCTTTGTGATACTTTATTATAGTCATTTTTGTTTTGTGTGTTCTCATCTTCCAAATATGAAGTTTGACAACTTTAAATCCATTCTGTTTAAGCTGAGGAACTTTTTACTTTTTGGAAGCTGTTAGGACTTTTCAGAATTTATTTAATTATAAACTTATGCTGTTATTTAATGAAGAAATATAGATAAACAAATTATTATTCAAAAAAATATATGATGCACCCCACTTAAGTTAGGTTGCCCCCCTGAATAGAAAATCTGGCTACGGGCCTGATTCTACTCATGGATGATAAATAAAAAGAAATTATATATTGCAAGTCATGTGCAAAAAATTGCCAAGGGTTCCCACAGTTCGTTTTGCTTGGGGATGAAGCAGTCTTATCCTATCTAAATAATGAGTCAGTAACTCCTTGTCCATAATTTGTGCTTATGCGACCGTTAAAGCCTTTTAATCACATGACAGAAATAACCGTATAAACTCTCTCCGTGCACGAAATAGAGGGATCATTTAATACCATTTTGTCAAAGAAACCTGCAGATGAGCTTATTAGTGTAATGACTCCACAGTTCAACGACTGAACTTCTCGGCTGTAAGCATGGATTCGTTAAAGCATGTAGTGTTAAATCTGCACTTAACCCTTTAAGCGTCTTAAAAAAGAGTGAAAATTTACCTAAAGTATTTTTCACTCCACGACGAGTTCAAACAAGAGGTGTGCATTTAAATATATATATATATATATATATATATATATATATATATATATATATATATATATAATATATAATAGCTTACTTACGTAAAGTGAAATCCCAAGGTAATCCATTGATAAAGTGAAAAAAATATAAAAATACATATATATATATATCACTCCACGACGAGTTCAAACAAGAGGTGTGCATTTAAATATATATATATATATATTGATTCAACAAAATTTTGCTTGGCTTTATTTCAAAGAAATATTTTTGTCGAATCAACAAAAATTTTGTTGATTCAACAATTTTTTCTTATTAATTTAACACAAATTTTGTTAAAAATCAACAAGATTCAATGAAACATATTTTCCGTGTAGCGTCAGGGGAGGAGGAGGCATAGAAAGACTCGAGCCCGGCCATTTTTATCTATTTATTTGTCATTTATTTATTTATTTATTGTTTAGTCTTTTTATTTCTATGTATCAATTAGAGGAAGTATTGTAATCGCGAAAAATTTCAGTATTCACATTTTGACAGAAAAATTATTTTTATGTCATCCCTGAATTTATTTTCATTAGTTACTGTGTGACATCTGAACGTAAGCATGAATTGCAAGCCTCATTTTGACTAGTTTTACTTTTTTAAATATAAGCTCATCTGAGACGAAGCAAATAATCCTCTTCTCCCCCGCCCCTTCCGAAAAAAAAATTTTTTGTTTTAATCTATCAAGCAAATCTGTGTGCTTTCTGAGACATAAACAGACATTTGCACCATCAACTACTGTTTGTTCAATATACAATAACAGGGAAAAAAAAAAACCAAGTAAATTTCATTGGCCTCTAACGTGTAATTCCTTTAGTAATTTGTTATTGTTAACAGCGAAGTCACTCCAATCAAATTCCACAGAGATTTTTTTATAAATAACATATATTTTCTCAGAGTTTTGGACAACATAGGTATTTTACATCCCCTCAGAATAAGAATACATCCCCTCAGAATAAGAAGTCTGAATCCAATTATTTCGCTGAAATCTACTCCATTCAACCCTCTGAAAAAATTCTTAGAAAAACAGAAATGTCAACGATCTCATTTTAGCTCGAGTAATTTATTTTCCTTCCTTTTTGTTTTCTCTTTTATTTAAAAAAAATATAAGCTAGACAATTCAAAAACCTAAATAAACAATTGATTTATACTCAAACTTTTTTTTCCCCCACTTCCTTTTACTAAGAAAAAGAAAAAGGATTTTAATCGAGAAAATTTTCGACATTCACATTTTGATAAGTGTACGTACATATGTATCTCACACACAGGCGTAGCGCTCGAGCGAGAAGGGGGGAGGGCACGCTCTTCCCCCCCCCCCATCTTAAAATCTTTTTGTTCAAAACGTTTGTAATTTTGTCTACTCATGATTTCGATCTCTGACCCCCTCTCCCTTCAAAATTATCGGTAACGCTACACCTATGATTTTACATACCTCGAAATTTCGTCTTTAGGGTTCTTGTAATATCTAGTTGTGCACCTCCCCTTTTTTTTTTCTACTATTGACTGGATAGCTTATTAACAGGGTTATCCAAAAGAATTTCAATACATTAAAGTCTATTTTACAAACTGCATTTTGTCCATTTATTTCAAAGGGATTTTTTATCTGTCCCAATATTTAGGTAAAATTATTGAATGAATAATTTGCGAAAATATTTAAGGTCAATAAAAACTAATATCTCAGCATTTGTTTACAAAAAATTGTAGTATCGTATACCTCTTTCCAATGGCGGATTAATGCAAGTTTGTCGGGGGGGGGGGGGGGTTAGTTTGTCGATGGGGCGGTTAGTTAGAAGATTGACATATACATCCATTTTATGGAAGTAAAATAGGATCTTTTACATTGATTTCCTTTTCTCGGGGGGGGGGGGGCGTCGCCCCCTCCGCCCCCTTTAATCCGCCCTTGCCACTTTCAAATAAGTCAATGAAGTGCATCAATAAAATGTGTATCGCTTAATGAAGTGCATTAAAGATGTGTATCATTTAACAGACAAGGAAGTTATGTAATATACAAATAATTAATGGCAAATATAAATTTATTTTTTAAATAATTTACGACTGCAACAATAAATCAATTTAATTTTTAAAATTCTATATAAGCACTAAAAATAAATGTTTTCTTTTTTCTTTTGCATTTAAAACCAATTCTATTTCCCCCGCCAAAATTTGATTAATTCGTCAAGAAAACTACAATATTATAGAAAGTTACTCGCTTTAAAAATTTTAAGTCGGAAAAAAGACCTTCTCCATATTTTCCTGTAATATTTTAACTGGTTCCTCTTATTTTAACAACCATTTTTCGACTTTACGACAGAAGACGACTCTTTTACGCTCGTCGTAAAATGAAACTCGTTTTTTTTTTTGTTTTTGTTTTTTCCTTTCTCAGAACTTGTTGCTCGCGCACATTGAAATAAATACACCGAATCGATCGTTTCGGAAGCGACAGATTTTACATACTACTTTCGAGGTAGTATTACTTTCACCGCATGGCAACCGTTTCACCTAGTCGCTGCGATTGGCTGCGTGCGTCTCGTGACGTAGCGACGTGCGAAGGGGGCCGAAACCGGCGGATTGTTCTTTCGCTGACAGTCTGCTCGTTCGAGCCTTTAGAAACACAGTTTTGTGATAGGAAAGTGAATTTATAGGAACAGAACAATCATGGCAACCTCTGTGGATAAAGAAGGATTGAGAGATGCCTATCAAGATGTGCGAGATGATACGTCCGACACAAATTGGTGAGAATTATTTCGGTTATTTATTTATTATAGCGAGTGTGGTTTATGTTGTAAAACATGTATTTTTTTGGGGACACGCCGGTCGGTAGGAGTGGCATTAGTCTGAGGCGTTTGTTTAAATGTAGTTTTATGATTTAAATGCCTCATCGCGTATTAATTTTGTGACATGCGACAAAATTTTTGGTATTAGTTCGGTATATAAAGATATGAATGATTTTATAATTTATCTTTCTGTAAAGTTTCTCATGTGTACTGTTGACTTGTCAACTATGAAAAATCCTGTTTAAAATTTATAAAAACTTTACTCAACTTTCAGTCAGGTTTTTTTTTTAAAAAAACTAGAATTTTATGATTTTGATAAACAGATCTCTGGGAATAAAATATGACAAACGTTTAAAAGATGTGTGTATGTGCATGTTATTTTAATGCTGGCATTGGCGTAAATTGGCATGCCTCATACGTAGGGACAGGGGAGGGGCAAAATATTTTGTTATAGAAAATACTATTTTCAAATAAATGAAATCTGAATTTTCTTGAATTTTAGGGGAGGGCAATTGACCCCTCTTGCCCTTAGTAAGTTACGTCCATGAATGTAAGCTAAAATACTACCCTTAGAAATAATCTTATAAAAACTCTAATCAGTTGCAAGCAATAATAAAAGGGTAGGCACGTTTTTGTAACTGAAAATATTCTTGTAGTAAAATAAGGAAAAACTAAATTTTGTAAAGATAAACATTCACAATCTCATTTTACACGTACATTGTGTATTTGAACAAAAATTAACAAAGAAAGGCAGACTGATTTTCTTAAACGCTTTGGTTGGAAGAGCGCATTCGACAGCACCAAAACAACTAATCTCACCTTAATTGTGTCACAGCTGAGCAGACTATTTACTTTCTCTCCTTTCAGGGGTGTTTCTTGAGCGGCTAGTCGGCATCACTCCCAGGCCGATGACCCATGATCACGGATGAGGAAAGTATTTAATAATAGGAGACAGCGGCGCAGCTAAGTTGTGCTCCACTCCCACCCCCTTAAGGATGGAGAATATTTTCAGTCAAAATAAGATTAGCATTTTCTGAGTGTTTGGGGGGAGAAATAGCGAACTGAATTTTATTAAAAGATATATTTACTCCCATAGCTTTGCTTTTTTAAATTTATAGTTTTTTCATGCTTTGTTGTTATTTATCATTGTGCATTTTTTTGTGTGCCTTATAACGAAAATTCTTTTTAAAGGAAATAAGTGTTACTGTTGGATAGGGCGGGGGGGAAACAGTGATACAAGTAATCGGGTTGTGCAATTCAGAATGAATTTTGGGTTTTGCATCGTAACTACTTCTGAAAAATATTCTGTAATAAAGTGACTGTGAAATGTTAACTTCTATTTATAGGTAAACGCATGTTTGCGCTTAAACTACCGGTTCCCAACCTTGCCCCCCCCCTAAAGAAAAAGATAACTTACGATTGCGCCCCCCTTCCCCCCCACTCCCTCACATTCCTTAGCATACATAGCTTTTTATTCTTCAATGAACATTTAGTCGCGTTTCCTACAAAGTTTTTCTGGTAAGGTTTAAATAAACGTTTAAGTAAAAATAGATATGTTCTGAAGTAAAAGTAAAAATAAATAAGATGATTAAAAAATATATATATGCATTGTCACTTGCTTGTGACTTGGTTTTCTCGTCTCCCTTACAAACGCTCTCCCACCCCTTCCCCCACGAGGGGGCCGCGCCCTACCCGTTGGCAACTTCTGGTTTAACCCTTTAACGCGCAGTGCTCCCGCTCTGGGAACACCCAACTCTGACGTTTTGACTGTTGCCAGTCACGAAGAATATATGTGATTTCTATAAAAATAGTTGCGGGTGACAGAGCTCCACGAGAAACATTTACTTTTTAGCACGTCATTTCCCGTAAAAAAATGGTCGCGATTATTTTTAACAGCACTGAGATCTGCTGAAAAATGGAAGAATTCGAGAACAGCTGGACAGATTGCCCAATGCTGAAAAAAGGGCAGCCGTTGCCATCGCTCGGCTTAACTACCAGCAAGATGGCTGACAATCAAAACGTTCATCGCGTGCCACAGATCTAGACCCTTTTTTGACGTTTCTAGATCTGTGGCACGCGATCGCAGTTAACTCGAGCGATGGCAACGGCTGCCCTTTTTTCAGCATTGGGAAAGGGTTGAGCCGCAAAGGGTTAAACCATGTAAAAGACGAGAGATGGTGATAGTTGGGAAAAGACGAAGAGGGGAGGGTGGAGAATTGAAGCCTTTAATTGTAATCATAACGAGAGAAGATGCCTATGAAAAGAAAGGAGCAGTGGGGCACATAAGGGCGAGGCCCATCCAAAGTAGTTATAAACTTTGCTTCAGGGGCAGAAAAATCTCCAAAAAATTGCATGCCCGGTCGAGCATATAACCTGAAATAATACATGCCCGAAAAATATTGCATTTTGTTGCTCTATAAAACATACATTATTTAAACTGTTTGCATTGAAAAGAAATATTGCAACCACAAACCGAATCAGTATGGACACCTAAGGTATATGAACAGAATTACCATTAATATGCCCGATACCTTTTCTTCAAGATTGCCAATAATCAGTCGCTATTGTAGGATAAGTTTTCAATTTCAGGTCCATCAATGCTGATTCTCATCAAATCATTACCGAGTCATTTGATAATATAAATCATTACTGAGTCGGTTGATGATGCAAATCATTACCGAGTGAGTTGAGTTTTAAAAGGAATTCATGACTAGCTTACAGTCGATTTTTTTTACATGCCCGATCGGGTATGGGGGGGGGGGAAATACATGCCAAGCAGAAAATTTTACATGCCCCGGGCATGTCGGTCAATATTTTCCGGCCCTGCTTTGCTTCATTAAATCATCTTGTAGATTTTGATATTTTAATATATTATAAGACTTTTTCAGATTCTTATTTTTAGCTGTTAAGATAAACAAAAACATAATTCAAAAATATGCAATTATATTGAAGTGCCAGGAGTTCTTATAAAAGGTGGTAACGAGGGAAAAAAAAGTTCAGTGTTTTTTTCCTCCAAGTGGTTTGTGCCACAGCTTCTTGGGCCGGACCCCCCACCCCTCCTCCTCCAAGGGGAAAATCCTGTGTACGCCACTGTAAAGGAGAGAAGGGGCCGGTTTAGGAGTTTCTCTATGTAGGAGGTAGCACTCGGGCTTTGAGTTTTCATGAATTAAATTTTATCTGAAAATTACCGAAAAATTAAGTATTCGTTATTTCGTGGGATAACTTTTTAGGCTGTTTTTATGTATTTTACTTATTTACGAAAAAATGACCATCACTTGAATGTGAGAGTTCTAGAATTAAGTAAATTTTATCTGAAACTTTGGAATATTATTTTCGCAATTAAAAATTTTAAATCATAGGATTTTTCTGCAAAGTTTGCTAAAGCGAAGCACAGCACATTTAATAAATGATTGGAGCATAAAAGGTTGCGTAAAATAAATATAGCTTTTATTTATTAGTTCGTAATAGTGCATTGCATAGCTTGTTAAGTCATTCTAAATACGTATCATTTGAAAAACCACATGAGTCACAACTTCGCAGGCTTAATTAACATGTATGTTCATCGATTTCAAGGATTTCTTTGGGTTTGTTATAGCGATTAAGCTTAAGTATGTAATACTTTTATTTTATAAGCAATGATGTAAAATATATTGAACTATTTTATCGGGTGTACTGGAAATGTTTTTTTTTCATTAAATTCAAACACATTTTGTACAAGTTTTTAATTACTAGCAAGCTGAACTTTATAAAATTCATATTTATTACTTTAGAGCAAGAATTTTGTAGAGAACTTTCACATTTTTAAGAAAAATGTGAAAAAAGGAAGTATCTACTTTTCTTGGAGGGCGATATTCAAAATGTTTTGAAAATGATTTTTAAGTATTCGTGTTATTTATAGCACAAATTCAATATAGATATCTTTTTCTTTGAGATAAAGAAATGTGAAAGACCATTTTGGTCCCCTACACCTCATAAATTTACAAAGTGGGGGAAATGTTGCCTAATTTAGGGACCTGTTAAAAAAATTTGGTACTAGCTGAATTTAATGTTAGTTTCAATAGTTTTTGGTGAAGCAAAATATTGACATACAAAAAAAAAGTTTTCCGGTGCATCTAGTATTTTTGAATAATACTTTTTTTTAGTGGTGCAATGGATATCAATTTGGCCGGATACCGAATATCCAGCCAAACTTTCAACTGGTTATCTGGCAGAAGTATGTTTTTTGTTTTATTTTCCCTAGTTTTCTTGGATCATTGAGCCATTGCATTTTTCTTTAAATTTTCTTATTAGTTTGAAATCATTTAATTCAAAAATCGGAAATCCTTTTGGGATTGTTTCCACGAATTTAGTACCAGTTTTACTGCAATTAAAGCCATACAAATAACAATGTCATGGATGTTCTCTCGCAAGAGTTGGATAAATATCTTAAAAGATCAGTTCTTGATAGAAAGACATCTCCATTTAACTGTTAGAAAATCAATGTAACAAATTTCCTTACTTTATCAAAACTAAGGGGGACATTATCTCACCAGCCAGCAGTACTACAGCTAGTACACTATTCTCATAAGCAGGGTCAATTGATTGTGGAAAAAAAGTAACGGAATTCTTGCAAAGATTGGAAAAACAGTGATTTTTCCCAATGCTGTGCCCGCGCACAGCCAGCTGTCGTCAAAAAAAGGGTCTTTAGATCTGTGGCAGGCGATGAACGTTTCGATCGTCCGCAATCTTGCTGGTAGTTAAGTCGAGCGATGGCAACGATACCCTTTTTTCAGCATTGGGCAATCCATCCAGCTGTTCTCGCATTCTTCCATTTTTCAGCAGATGTCAGTGCGGTTAAAAGTAATCGTGAGCATTTTTTTACGGGAAATGACGTGCTAAAAAATAAACGATTCTCGTGGAGCTCTATCACCCGCAACTATTTTTATAGAAATCAAATCTATTCTTCGTGACTGGCAACAGTCAAAACGTCAGAGTTTTGGTGTTCCCAGCGGGAACACTACGCGTTAAAGGGTTTAGATACCATTTCTCGTCACCTTTTGTAGCTTAACTGCAATAGTCCCACTGTGAGAAGTGTATGAAATCATTTCAGTCTCTAATACTTGGTATGTGCATCACTGAATACGAAATACACGCAACTGACAGCGAGCTCTTCGTCCCACAGCTTTAATTAATTCAGCCCTGCAGGAAAAGCATAGAGACAGGCGGACCGTACGAACGATGCTATGGGAGTAGAGAAGAACGTAGAAGAGGGGGAGGGAAAACTAATTACAGTTCAACCGAGGGAAAAGGGTTGCTAGAGCTTAAAATTTAATACTTTTAAAGGATAGACTTTAACCCCTTAAAGGTTGTATTTTCAAGAAAACGGTCATAAAATGCTTATTTTTTTTATTCAAGAAAATTGTATAAAATAAGTGTATGTATGTACAACATATGCATTTAAGGTTTTGGACACTTTTTTAAGCACGAAAAGAAGGGGGGGGGATTAAATTTCTGTTTTTTTACGTTTACATGAACCGTACAACGTTTAGGGTTCTTCGACTGGAATCTGTTTTCTAGTAAGCAGAGAAAATTAAAATTGTGTATTAAATACTAAACGAGAATTTTATTAAACTTACCTCACAACATAAATAAATTTTTGTAAAGTTTTCTTTGAACATAAGTTAAAAAGTAAGCTACGATTTCAAAATGCATATAAAAATACGCATATTTTGAGTCGTGCTACCACTTTTAAAAACAGACTACTTCTAAGTTGCACAACTTTTGAACTCTTGCCCGGAAATATCACGGGCACTAGAAACAGAAGGGAAAAGTCAGCCCATATTTTTTACGGGAGCTAGAAGAAAGGGGTTAAATTCCAAGAAATAAAATTGTGAAAAAATAAATCTGACATTGAATTAAGCAACTCTCAAAATGTCAGTTTCCAGACCTAGCAACGTTTTCCAAGAAATTTGTCTGTAGAATTCTGCAAATGCCTATGTCATGAATTTAAATAATTTTCACGCAAATTGAGTAAATTCCTTATCTTTGCCTAATAGATTGATCCATCATTTGCACTCTGACTTAAAATTAAGATGTTTCATTTTTTAGAGGAAAATTAATTTTAAAATGGTAGAAATTTAATTCAAACTTATCGAACAGTTTTTAAAGTGTTCTCCCTCCTCTACACAAGCCTGAAAATAATCACGAGCTCCCGAAATTTCGCAAGTTTTTACAGTTAAAGATAAATTTAGTTTTGTTGTTAAACTTTAAAAATAAAAGCTCCACTTTCCCTACCCTAATTTAAAGCTTGTTTTACATTCAGATTTTGGGTGTTCCTTGCATCATTAATCACGATGCAGTTTTTGCTTCTATTTTTGTTAACTCATCATAAAAATTTAATTCCGTTTGCCAGAAAATTATTCATCGAAGGGATGTCCAATGTTCAACTCATAGTAGTAGTGTCCAAAATCGAGAGGTTTTATTGTATTCCTAAAACACGTTTGATACACGGATGAAAATAAGTTTTACAATTTTCTTTTGAAAGCTATTTTCACGATTAAAATTTTTCCCTTTTCTCATGTTTCGAATATTTTCCGCTTTTCAAACTTCCCTTTCCTCATTTTAGTACCACATGACCCCTTTTTGTATTAAATCCACAGACGACTCTTATTATGCATCGAATATTTCGATTAAAAACAGCTTTATCTGATATTAAAGACTTTGCAGGTGCAGGAAAATATTAGTTTCTTTCAGTCGTTTGTTTTATTAAAATGTTTAATTTTCTCTGTGTTAAATTTAAAAGTAGTATGAAATTAAAAAATTTCAGTAAGTCGTGCGAAATTAAAATGGGTCATTCCACGATAATTTACTAGTTGAAAATGGAAGTTTTTTCAGCAAGGGATTGCCTAAAAATGAATTTAATGGAAATTTTTTCAACAGTACAGCATGTATGATAGGATCTTTAATAAATTAACAATAGTTTATTTTTTGGTAGTTAATCAAATGTTGGATATTTAAGATATGTGACTACCGTAACATCGTGGCAGTTAAAATATTACGTTAGTCACATATTTTATGAATAACTGAAAATGATCATGTCTTACCACGGACGGATTAATAGGGGGAGGGGCTTAGGTGGTGATCACCCACCCCCCCGAGAAAAGAGAAATTGCATGAAAAATGTAAGAAATCCTATTTTACTTCCATGTAATGCACATAAATCTCAACTAGCCGCCCCACTCACAAAATTGCATTAATCCCTTCCTGTGTCTTATAAAATTAAACTATCATGATCCTATTCATGATTTTATAATATTCTATGGGGTTGAAAAAGTTCTTTGAAATTTAAGTAAGTCATTGAATACTTCATTTTCCGCTAAAATTGTTACGTTATTCATAGCAGAATGATCCAAAATTCTTTTTCTTTATTAAAAATTATTTTGTACAAGAACTCAAAGGTAGACATTGAGACTTTAGCTTAAATTTTGAATTAAAAATTTTAAAAATATGGAGACGCGGATAAAATATAATCAACAGCTGATTTTCTTATTCCTATAATCCCAGTGTACGCTAATGGCAACTGGTGCACGTAAAACCTGCCCGTGATTCCAGTGCTTGTTCCAACGGTACCTTTGAGGCTGCCGATTTCAGGTGCTAGGTCTCTCATCTGAAGACGGTTGGAAATTAAGAAACCCCGAGGGAAGTTGGATTCCTCCCACTGGAGCTCTTTCAAATGGAAGCTTCGCCCTTCGCTATCCTATATGGAGAATCTGGCCACCCTCTGCGGTTGCCAGAGGGCACTACTAACATACCTATATGCTGTAACAATGGTGTGGCATGGAAAGAAGTTCGAAATAATTACTGCGCGAATTTAAATGAAAGTGTGCGAAAGGGTCGCAAAGAGAAATTTAATTTTGTTTGAACAGAAACATTAAATTTTTTAAAAATTGTTATAAATTTTAATAAAATGGGTAACAAAACTGTGTAAATAATTATTCAAAACAGTTTTAAATTATATCTTAATGAACAAGAAGTGGGTATTTTGAGTTAAACTGGAATTTGATTTTTAAATTACAGTTCTTTTATAGTATAAAATTAACATTTTAAAGTTTACTTCGGTAAGAAAGTAAGCTCTGCATAAATTAAGCTCTACCAAAACAAGACAGATACAGAAAGTTTATGAATTAAAAGTAATTATAGTAATGCATCGGAAATTCTACGATTACTAGTTTCATATATTTTAACAATATTTTATTTAAAAAATTGACAATGTAAAGAGAGTATGGCTTCACACGGGGTAAACAATAAGTCAGCTTTAATATTTCCAAAATCGTAACTTTTCAATTCCTTACTGTCAGTCTCATTCACTTTACGATAAGATACTCCTATAAAGTGAACAAAAATAAGTGTACGAGGAAAAAGAAATATACCAACGTTGTTTTCCCTGCAAACTCCCTGAGGCGGAGGGAGTAAACTGCAGTCATTTCGTGTTATACGTCTGGCGGGGGAAGGGAGCCATCTCAATAAAAGTGGTAGAGATAAGTTCTAACACGCCGGTCAATAAAGTGCTTACCGCATTCGACATGTATATTTTATTGAGGTTCCGTGAGTCAAGTATATTTCCCCGAGCGTTAAGTGTATCTGTGAAAGCTCTTTTAATATTGAAAGAAACTTGAATGGTTTTTATTAAGATCGTCTTAAATTTTATCGCGTTTTGAACAGAGGTAGAAATTTGGATATTTAGTCACTGATCCTTTGGGCCAGTGACTTCCTGACTTCACTGACCCGTAACATTTATCACTGTCTGTATGCATGTTTTAAAAAAATACATAACTAAAGAATTACATGAGCAATATATATATATATATATATTGATTTGCGTTAACAGCTGAATTAAAAAACGTAAAAGTGTATTTTAAGAATATTATGACATATAGTGAGACTAATGAGGAAAGATTGTCGGAGAACTGTGAATAATAAAACGTTTCTGGTCCGAAGGGCCAGCAAATTTTGTATTCTACTGGTCCGTCATTTATTTTTGTGGTCGCGGGCCACTGTTAATTTCGAGTCCTGCTTAACGGAGTGGTCTGTTTGAAACGCTTTTGCAATATCTTTGTTATCGGACAGTGTTGCATACCGAGAGTTCTTTAAAATTGCACGTTTTTCAAGAAATTGTCTAAAATGTAAGCTTTGCAGTGCTACTAAATCTGCGCGACAAAATAAACAGTTCATTTTGCCGCCTCTTACCTTTCTCAACAAGTTTTGATTAGTGACGTTAAGTCTATATATTTTTCAATAAATAAAATCCTGTTGAAAAGCTATGTAGCATCACATTTCCAACTCAACCCTCCCAACTTTTTAAATTATAATCCATGGCATGTGTAGGTTTAAATAAACCCGAAACTATATTTAAAACATCTTTATGCTTTAATTTTTAGCAATACTGGAACTTTCTAACATAACTTCTACGTGCAGACCGAATGTTGTGTTTAAATTACGAAAAGTCGATTTAGGGTAAACCATTGAAAGAATGACATTATTGAATATAATAACACTAGAAATACTCATGTCAGAAGATTAAAAACTAAAGAAAAAAGTAAGCAGCACAATGCATTAATATAAAATTAAACAGTATGTGCTGTTGCCGGTGGTACAAAGGATACCGAAATAGGATGAACACTTTCTTCCACTCGAAACGGTCCCTGCTGTTTAATTAAATAGGGGGTTACTTACAAAGTTCTTGTTTTTAACTATGAAATGTATTTATTCAGTTTATACATTCAAATTAAAATTGTACCAGTTTTGGAGTTTTTCAGAAGTTTTTTTAAAACTTTTTCAGGTGTCTAAAAATAAGTTTTGTACGATAGAAAATGCAAATAAAATTGTACTTAATTTTAAGATATGACTAAGTACTTGACAATTTTAAAATTATCAACCGATTTAAAACTTACCCAGTTCTTGTAATAGGTTTATAAAATTTAAAGCTGTATGTTTAATATTATCGTGATTATCACTTAGGTATGCATAAATAAATAATAAAATATCCTACGAATGTTCCTAAATAATCTGAAATGTTACTACTATAAAATCAATTTTATTTTTTATACTTATCTGAAAATTATTTCAGCGATCGTTCCACCTTTTCCAAAACAATTATCCCTTATTATTATATCAATTTTTTTAATGATTAAATTGTTTTCAATTTGTATCATGTCGAGATGAGTGCTACTTGATTTCTTTTAATTGTATATATAATAAAATGTTTGTTAGAAAATTCGATTACTTTGTGTTATCTTACCTCACCAAAAAGCAACACCTTTAGCCGACGAATGGCTGAGCGGATAACATCGCTGAACATAGGTAGATGGTTGAAGTGTGAAGACCTAGAGTTTTGTTCGACTAGGGGTCAGATATTCCTCAGGTAGCTTTGCCTTAACCAATTAATCAACACACTTATTTTCAAGAGTAACGAGGGCTTCAGGGGAAAAAAAATATGAAAACAAATTGTATTTGAAAATTACTAAATTTATCACTTTTGCTTCCTCTGTGTTTCAGAGGATTTACAGTGAGAAAAGTATAGAGTTAACCCTACAAGGCTCATTTTTTTTGTGTCTCAGACAAATATGTGATGTTAGGGATTATTTGGGGAAAAATAGTTTAAAAAACTACCTAATATTTTACTAGAAAATCACTTTGTTTTGTATGCGGTACACTGGGCCTTAACTATACTTTTTTGGTATTTATTTTGAAATTTTAGTATTCAAATAGTTTCTTGATAGGACGAACTCCAACACAGTCATTTTTACTGGGTCAAAACTCTTTGCTAACTATTTTTATTTTCCTAAAATAAACAAAACCACATTCGAAAGAAGTGTTTAAATTTCAATCAGTTTTGGCAGTAATATGAACTGTAAGAGTACATCTACACGCAACAGCCTGAATAATATCATTGCTATCTATGTATAAATATTCTTAAAAACAACAGATGTCTATACTAGTATTTTATAGGCGTAGAGGAATAATTAAAGTGTTTGTTTCATATATGGTACCAGGTGCCTTGTAGGGTTGAATGGGAAAAAAAAAAACCTTCAGACATTCTTAACAATATCACTAAACAATTGCTCTTGCACACAAAAAAGTAGCTATTTTGTGAGGTTATTAATGTGTTTTTAAACTCACTCTCTTAACTTAGAAGTAGCAGTGAGAAAACTTCTTGCGTTCTGTCTGTGAGGAAAAATGTTTACTGGCACTTGTGTGTATGAAGTGGCTGGGATTCCAGACAGAAAACATCACAGATAGTAGTCCTAATGTTTATTGTTTCCTGTTTCTTTGCGTCAGCTTCCGCTTAACGTTGGGTGCTGTAGGGATTCTTATGGGGATGGTTGTGTAAACAATAATTTTCAGGGGATTGCAATTTCTTTTACTTGCGAGCTTAAACAAGTCAGTTAAAAACTTTTCAGTCATAAGTTCTTAAATAATGGGCTGCAGACCAACCCGGGGGAGGGGGGGGGCAATCCTCGTAGATATTACTGAGAAAAGGGGGGGGGCGTAATTACGATAAGTGGCTGCAAGCAGTTCAGGGAGACAAATAAAATATTTTAAAAATAATTAATGAAATATTAGCTTATGATCTGTAATTCTTGTTTAATTCTGCTTCTTTTATTAAAATTTAATAACTGTATCGTTATATGAATTTTATCAAAAGTTGACTTTGTTTTTATGTGTCCATTAACTTGTGGTAACACTGCACTTTGCCATTTTTTTCCAGTATTTATTGTATCATTGTTCTTACGACATTACTGAGCAAAAAATTAACTATTGAATCTTTAACCTTAACGGTAAAATGCCAGGGTTGGAATGAGGCCCACAACAAAAAAATCTTGACCAAGGTTTCCTCGGTTTACATAAGTTCAAGAACCCCTGTTCTATGTTGTCAGAACTACTTAATTAAATTTTTAAATACATATAATATCTATATTTTAACTATATGTATACAATATAAAAATTTCTCGGCTGCACCTTATACTTTGCATTGTTACAGTCAAAGTAACGTTTTTACTTCTGCACTATTATCTTTGCAAGCCCTTTTTTAAAAATTATTAATATGTAATTTTTAGAAAGGGAGAGGCAGTTAACGTTGCATCGTCGATTAACTAAAAAATGCTGAATGTTTTCTATAGACCCTAGCAGATATCCAAGTTTTATTAATTTAGTTTTATTAATATTTTTAGATTCAAAGAGCGGCAACTTAGTTTTGGTTTGATCGCTCCTCGTTGAATTGGATTTTTGATAAACTTAAAATACGTCTGTACCCTTCAATTACTTCCCGCTCAGCATCGCACATAATACATTTGCCATTCATGGTACTGGAAGCAATGTAAAGTGGGATTTTCTGACATTTTATTCGACTAATTTCTGAGTTTCTTACACTTCACAACTAAAAAATTCGGCCACACCATGGTTGAGTGGGACAAGACGCTGAACATGGTAGACGTCTGAAATGTGAAGGTTTGACATTTGCGAGATAGGTCAGAACAATGATTTAACGGTCTGAAATTTTGGGCAATTCCTAAGATGTAACTTATACGCATTAGAATCCCTTAGTCCTCCGCCCAAAGCACCCTACCTAGGCAGATACCCCTCTTGTGGGGTTATCTTAAACACAATACACACACGAATAATGCGCAAAAATATTGGGTTTTTTATATTTTGTTTGTTTTAAATAAAATAAAATTATTTAGAGCTTGACTTTAGACTTGATATGTGCCACATCACGAAAGGTTCACATATTGATCATTCGTGAAACAAAATTTGTAAGATTTCCTTAGCCAATAAAGTTAACTTTACTGCTGTATTGGTAATATATTTTTTTAATAAGACTTTTTAACCTGGGAGGGAATTGTGACACACCCTGTATATTACTACTACATTAGCTCCAAAGCATTAAGCTTTTTCTTTAACCGCAATAAGTTAGCACAGCTGTTGTCTTCATATGTTAAGTCGAAAAAGCCACAATGAATCAGTGCAGCTTTGCATTACATAAGGATAATTTACATCTGCAAATAGTTTTCTCGTGAAAGAATTGGGTTGGGGGGGGGAGGGGGATCTTAAGTTGCTAAAGGGGAGTCGCTGAACTGTACTTCGCTGTAAACCGCAAATCGGATCGGATTTTATTTTTGGTGGATGGTAGTGGGGAGTGTTTAATATCGAATTTACTGCTACTTTGATCTTCTTTAAATCTTCCAATTTTTCTACTTTAGAAGAAAAAATGCTGTACTTGAAATAGAATACGTATTTCATGCTACACTGAAGTTAAACTCTTAGTCACAAATGTTTAATGTTTTCTAAATTTAAAAATTAAGACACTTATTTTCATAATTGGGATAAGCCACAATATATTTTTATTAACAATCTTTTTTATCATTGTCTAATACGTTATGACATACGAACACTAAAAAACCTGTTATTTAAGGTTAATAAATTAATAAAGAACTTTGTAAATAGCACACGCACATTCACATGAAAAAACTAGGATGTTTCGAGCGGCACAAGTCTACCATTCTTCAGCTGTAAGAAGCTCCAACTTTCATTCGGGTTGAAAAGTGGTCTCAATGTCACTTGCGTTTTTGAGTTTGGGAGGATGAGGGCGTAAAAGCCCCTCCCAAACCCTCCCCATAAAGCTTTTAACTCCAATTTTTCAGACATTAGATTTTCCCAATAACCAACGATAGACCACCGTGGGAACCTGCTGATCCTTACAGACATTCACAAATCCTATCTAGCTTATGTTCAAGTTCATTATTTGCGGAATCGATTTCGGGGGGGGGGGGGAGAAAATTCTCGGATCTACCCTGCTCTCCGACCTCATGTGATTATCAGATTGTAAAATTGTCATTTAGTTTCTTTCTGCTGTCGATTTTTACAAAATTGGAAATTTTGTTTTTCTTTAAAGTCAATTTTTTTCGAACTATTGCTTAGTTTAGTGCGTAAACCAGGACATTTTTGCATTAAGTGGAAACACATTACTTTATGCTCTATTATACTGCAGTATGGAACTTAAATCTCTTTCCTCCCTCAACCCTCAAAAAAACGTACACCGAAAAATTGTTTCGTTCAATTCAATACAAATTTAGTTGGCACGATTTTAACGAAATATGTAGTTGACTCAACAAAGTGTTTTTGGTTAATGAAACTCTTCTTCAGTTAGAAAAAAGTTTACATTAAAATAGAACCTGAAGAATTTCGTTGAAACTATAACAAAACATCTGTATAACCAATAAACAATTAAATTTTACCATCTTGAAGGATTAACTATGGTAGTCGACTGATTAATTGATTTATGAAGATTGATAGAAATGTAGCGTTCCAGTTATATATTTTATTTATATAAGAGTATAGTACACGGGTAATTTTCAAAATTCGGTATAAAATATTTTTTTTACAAGTTATAAGAAAATTCAAATGATTTTTCTTTTTATCGTGCTTTTTATCAGACAGTTTCCAGTACGGAAACAATAGATTAAGAAACATACTATTTAATATTTTTTTAAAGAAATGAGT
Source organism: Cheiracanthium punctorium (assembly GCA_038373885.1). Taxonomy (NCBI): domain Eukaryota; kingdom Metazoa; phylum Arthropoda; class Arachnida; order Araneae; family Cheiracanthiidae; genus Cheiracanthium; species Cheiracanthium punctorium. The sequence continues at coordinate 380,263 of JAWZYV010005020.1, read as the reverse complement.
AAGGAAGGTGGAGTATAGCTGTCCGAATCATAGAACATAAAGCGTGTTACTCAGACTTACTGCCCCTAAACAAAAATTTCTGCCCTGACATGCTTTAGCATTGTGAAATAGTTTAAATTACATTATGAAAATATGTATTTTTTCCTTTTTTAAGGTTTAAAAAAAATAAGACTTGATAATTAAATATAGCTTGTCTGGACATTGGTGTCATGTCTGTTATACCATACATTACTTTCAACTTTTTAAACAAAATTTAAATTTGAGAATAGAAACACTCGTTGACTATTAGAATGCCGTCAAATAGAAAGACAGTACAGCTGACAGACAGTACATTTCAAGTACAGCATTTTTTCATTAAGAAATAAGCAGGCATCTTGAGTTTTTGTCATTTGACTGAAAAAACAAAAGCCTATTTGTGATAAGTATTTTTATTGCATGTCATGTCTGTTACCTTAATTAGTTGTATAAAATATATTTATTTGTTAGTTAAATTAATTTAGATCATTACGTTTTTAGTCTAAAATATTGTATCTTTAATGTTCTTGCAGAATTATGTACTCACGATTTTTTTTTTCTTTGAAATGTCACGTCTGTTACTAAAATAAGAAACAGACATGGCAAATTTGGTAACAGATGACAAACAAAAGCTTACGAAAAGATGAAAAATATTTATAAATGAAAAAGACTATTATATGGACAAAATGACTATGTAATATATCACTTTGCATTATTTTGTGGTGCTAAACATGTGTTCAAACTTCAAAGAAAATGTCCAGTAACAGACATGACAAATTTCATAAAGTCTGATAATGGAAAAATCTAAAAGAAAAAATGCATGAATAATACTCGAATAATACTTAGAAACAAGGTATGTTTTATGCTACTTATTTTTTGAAATTGTATTTTTGCTTCTTAAATTTCCCAAATGGCACCGAATTTTGAAAATGACCCATATATTGTTTGGATTTTGTATAACCAGTGTTCATGTTTAACGTTTATTAAAGGGTGCCGTAACCTTCCCTCTTACGTTCTGAAGCGCCTTGCTCTTTCTTTTCTTTTAGTAACGATGTGCCCTGTCTTGTGTAAAAAAAAAGAGCTTTGGATATTTTTCAAGCATTTTATTTGTTAAATCGTAACATACAAAAAATAATCTTTCGTTTTTAGGGACAATATTACTGATTTTTTTCAACGTTGAGTAAGCTACCCACTCCACCAGCATGCGCACAACAAATACAACCGAAGTTTTTCATCTGCTCCCAGTTGGCAGCCTGTGGGCGGAAAGTTTAATACAAATATAGTAGACTCGCATTACAACGCGATCTATCTTGCGGGAATGGGATATTACACGAGTTTTTCATTAGGAACGTATCTCAAAGCTAACTCGGACTTCTCGCCCGCAACGCGAGATTCTTCGCCAGCTGTTAGAAGCTCAAAACTATAAAGTGAGAGGGATAGGTAGTCTTCTATTGGCTACTGAAGAGGGCCCATCAGTGAACAGATTTCATCCCTCATAGCATCACTGAAGGGGAAGCACCCAAAACGTTCCAGCCTAAACCTCGCTTTATTCGTCATTATATGTAGGAAATGGTAATATTTAGGGGTTTAAAACGATTTGAGGGGTGTTCAGAAGTTGCTAAAGTAACTATACGTGTTTCAAAAAATCTTTTATACTCTATTTCACAACGCGAAATTTTCACTCACGCGAGGGTTCTTGAAACGCATCCCTCGCTTATGTCAAGACTCCACTGAATTTTAAATCGCTATAAATTGAGGCAAAGGCGGAGAGGACGGGCGAGATCATATAGATCACATGGGCAACCTCCGGCCCACCAGGGCTTTTGATTCGACCCGCAGAAAGTATCAAAACACCCATATAAAACCCACATAAGCCAACAATTATACAGCCCACAACTTTTCTAACATCCTGAGTTTGGCCCCCAAAGGTTGGCCATGCCTGATATGTGACAATGGGAAGGGAGGAGGAGGGGGGGCTCTTGACCACCCTCTGCGTATACATCCGACAATTTTTTCCCCAGTGTTTGCAATAATATATTTTGTACTGAGTTGTTCGTTCTTCAATGCTATGCATAGTATTAAAGTAGAAATTTCTATCAAGACGCAAGAAAAGTGTCCTTTTTAAATGATCACCGAATCCAGTAAAATGTTTCAAAAATAGCCTTTTTTCTCAGAAAGTGGGTTTTTTAGTTCTCCCTGTCCCTTTGGCAGACTCTGATTTTCCAGAGCCCTCAAATTCTAGAGCCCTCAAATGTTTGGGGGGGGGGGGCGTCTCCCAAAAACAAAATCTCAATTCAATTTTTCTTTTTTTAATATCAGATTTTTAGATCCGTTCAAATTCTTCAAAAAATATTTTAAATAAATTGCTAATCTGCTCAATGACAGCATGAAATTCTTGGGCATTTTCCGTACAAACTTGAATTGTTAAATTTGTAATGAAGCTTAACAGACGACTGACTTTTTTTTTTTGGGGGGGGAGCGCACTTTCGAAAACAGGGCACAGTCCGACAGTAATTTACCTTTGAAAATTTCACACAGCCTACATTAGTGTTAGGGGGCCCCCAACCAGAGTTGCGCAGTCAAAAACTTTCTGAATCGGGCCCCTTCCCTTTGTGGGGGGGGGGGGGGAGACTGAGCACTACGTGCTAACAGTGAATTACTTGGATTATTCATACCATAATCAATACTTCGTGATGTTGTGAAGGCTGAGATAAATCGGCGCATTCACGTGTGGAACAACTGAAGCAGTAAAAATTTATTTGACTAACATTTTTCACTTCGAGGATTCGATGCCGCTATTAACTTGTCACAGAGCGCGAGTTCGTGATGGGGTACGTACGTCTAAAGTAAGCTTCTGTCGTGCCTGGTGAGGGGAAAGAAAGTTATTCCACTCTATGAAACTACCTTGAAACATTAAAGCCGTCTCGTTCGTCTTCTTTATATTGATTTATGTGGAATAGATGATCTATATCGCTGTCTTGGATATTTATTGCTTTCATTGTCATTAATCGTTTAAGCTTGTTGAAATCTCACAAGCTCGGTGAAATTTCTCATGAGTTTTGAGAAAGATTTTTAAAGCAGGTCCACTAAAATATAAGCTGCATAGAGTAAATGTGACAATTTTGCTGTAAAACCCGTCTTAACCGGAATCAATAGGCAAAATCATTTATCCCTGTTTAGTTGTCTTTTAAATGTAAATGTATTTTTAGCTAGGTAATGACCCGGAAGTGATTTATAGTTGTATTGAATGGTAGATTTTGCTCTACTTCAGCGATATCTCATTCAAATTACGATTAAAGGAATCTAATGATACGTGCATCGCAAATGTTAGTTGTAAAATTCTAATAAGATTTCTCATTCATTCAATGCATCTCAACCAAGGACGGCGCCCACGTGCTCTCCTCCTCTAGGCAGAATATTCGGAATTTTTAAGATTATAAAAATAAAGCCATTTTGGGGAATTTTTTTTTTCTGGTATCATGGACGCACCCCACTTCACCCCTATTATTTTATTGCTTGCGTGTCTTGTGTAAACTCAAGCCGGTATTCAAAGGCTTATTCTGTTTAGTTACGGTGAGCATAGAAGGGAATCTTTAGTCTTTGTACCCTTTTAAACAAGCGTTGGATGCTAATTCTCATTTCAAAAGTTAAAAAAAATTGACCTACGCATTGGGAAAATTTTAATAATGAACTTTGGTAAAAGTAGTTGTAATTAAAATAAAATACTTTCTAAATACGTTTTTGGGACTTTGTTAACAAGTGCAGTGTCTCTAACCTCTCTTGTTTCATAAATCTGTTTTATAATTTCTGATATTCCATTAAACTATGCAGTACATTGCGTATTAATTTTTGTGCATAAGAACTGTTTGAATAAAAAAATGGCTGATAAAATTCTTAACCATATGTACAGGGTGTCCATTAAATAAGTGACCAATTTTGAACGTAAATGAGAACACGGTTTGAGATAAAAAATGCGCCATTTGCAGTATTCTTACTAGAAAACATTAAATTTCGAAAAATGCATTTTGTTCAAACAGTTCCAAATATCACCGGTATATGAAGCAGCACTACAAAAGCAATTGCAGACAATAGACATATACATCCACTCTCCCGATTAAAAAGAATCATTGGACCCGCGCAAGCCAGGGTGGAAATATCTGCCAGTACACAAATCGAATCTTGGAAAGTGTGCGTCTCCTGTGTCTTTTATAATAACAAGATCGTTTTGTTTTGAAGCACAATATAAGAGCTTTGTTGTACCATGTCACTTTTACATTTTTGCCACCTGTCCCACATGACTATTTTGGTGTTAAAAAAAGTACAATTCAATTTTAAAGTTCAAGCAATTTTTTCAGGATGAAAGACCACCAGTAGTAACAGCTCAATTTTTTTCTACATATAGTATTGATCTGTATGTGTAACCAGGGAAAAAAAACTGGTTTGTTACTGAAAGTCTTTTGCTTAAAATGACAAATATTTTGTGTTTGTGAACGACTACTTGATGTCCAAAAAGCTTTATTTAGGCTTAACGTAAATCTCTTTCATTATGCGCATTTAAGTTTAAGCTTTCCAATAAGCCTTATGATTTTCCTGCTATTTCAAATAAAAATTCTACAGCTTTTAAAAAAAGAACCTAAAGTGGCGATTTTTACTCATCCGCGGAGCAAACAAATGGCTATATCTCAAGAACAAACTTTTAAGAAATAATAAAAAAAAATTATTTTGGTATACAGAAGACATGTAGATATCCCCTACAATTTCGTGAATCAAAAATGGTGCTGCAAATCTCATTTTACTAGCAGTATTAATTTCCAAAATTTGCGTGACTTGATTTTGTCATCCTGTTTATTACTGTTTGACCTGACTACACTAATTTACCGCCAAAAAAAATATTTACCTTTCGCCTAACCTTGCTTAATATTCACTTGCCAGCAGACTAATCCTCTCCATGCATGGGTTGACTTGCAGTCGGCCGATCTAAATCAGGCTATCTCGAGTTAATCATTTTTCCTCACATCCTTTTCATTGCTTTTTAAATGGTCTCCTGCAAGTTCATGTTCAACTGTAAATCCTGGGGGTTAATTTTAGCCGCATTGATTTAGGGGGACACTTCCCTAGTGCATCTCAAACAGTTTAGGATGCATTTTAGGAAGATTTTCTCTTGCAAAGTTTTGTATCCTCGAAAAAACATTAAGCAGCCAGTAGTGTAAATTTGGCAAAAGGAAAAGTGTGTTTATTATTGAAGCATAACCAGAATTGAGGATTTAAAAGGCCTTTCCAGTGGCAGTTACACTGGTGTACAAAGTTAAGGTTACTAACACGTTTTTCATTAGAATTCAAAACTGCCACCAGTAAAATTGATAAATTTTATCATTTATGTATTCAACGTAACGGATAGCATATTGATATCCCCAAATTTGAATAAATGGTCTTATGCACTCAAAATTTTCTTATTTCATCTTGAATATGACTGTTTAAACATCTAGGATTTTTGCCTGCACTATTGGGACTATTTCTTTAAAATCTACATGTTTGAATGTTTGTAGTGAGAATAAGTTCTCATAATAGTTTAGATAGTTTTGCGGAATCGAGAACCTTTGGTAGGCTTGGTAAGTTAGGTAGTCACAAAGAGAGGTGGCATGATGGTTACAAGTGTATCCGAAAGTGGTGTCCAGGTTGTGGATTGTCAATTCAAAACAAAGTACCATCATCGGGTATTCCAGTCAAAGCCGCTTAATCCTTTGAGGCGCAACCCTTTCCCAATGCTGAAAAAAGGGCAGCCGTTGCCATCGCTCGACTTAACTACCAGCAAGATGGCGGACGATCGAAACGTTCATCGCGTGCCATCTTGCTGGTAGCTAAGCCGAGCAATGGCAACGGCTGCCCTTTTTTCGCGGGCACACTGCGCGTTAAAGGTTTAAGAGTGACAACTGCAAAGGCTCACTAATTGTCATCAGTCCGAGATGACGTAGGCAGACAACTACAGAGCTTTCTAGTCACCTAGCTGCTGTGTCTAAAAATAATTTTAAAATACAGACGTCTTCCAGAGAGGGCCCCCTTATAATTGCCGTCTAGTGGCGTGTCTTCCTTTGAACGCAAAGCGCACGAGAGCTCAGTTTGTCCCTTCATGTTCTATAACAAGAACCTGCAAAAATAGGGACCTGCTCTTGGGGTGTCGAGATTCAGCGCGCCGAGTGATTCTTAGCGAGTCTTCATCTGCAGGAAAAGGAGCTCTGTATCATTCCTCCAACTCCAAAGGGAAATTGACCAATTTGGGGGTCGAGGGATCCTTGTGTAGGACGGTAACCTAGGCTTGGTCAGTCGTACACCATTGCATGACTTATATACAGGTTGTGTGACCGCACAGCACTAATGAGAATGAGGCCTTTTAAGCCCACGTGAAGATTTTCGGAGTACTGCGGGTTAGGACTTGCTCTTTATGGGATGAAAATGCGAACTCACATTGATCTTCTTTAACCCTTTGAGGCGCAATCCTTTCCCAATGCAGCAATGTGTGCCGGGCACAGCCAGCTGCGTCAAAGAAGGGTCTCTAGATCTGTGGCACGCGATGAACGTTTCGATCGTCCGCCATCTGGCTGGTAGTTAAGTCGAGCGATGGCAACGGCTGCCCTTTTTTTCAGCATTGGGCAATCTATACAGCTGTTCTCGCATTCTTCCATTTTTCAGGAGATGTTATTGTTAAAAATAATCGTGACTTTTTTTTTTACGGGAAATATACGTGCTATAAAGTAAAGGATTCTCGTGGAGCTATGTCACCCTCAACTATTTTTATAGAAATCCAATCCATTCTTCATGACTGGCAACAGTCAAAACGTCAGAGTTTAGTGTTCCCAGAGCGGGAACACTGCGCGTTAAAGGGTTAATCAGAATATTCGCTGCATGAACTGGCTTGCAACGTCTCTAGATCTCAATCCTGTAGGACATGTTTGGGATGGTTTAGGAGCACCTTTGGTCACACTCCTTCCAGGACCCTACAGCTGTTAAAACCTTGATTTTGAAGAAATGGGATTTATTGCTGTAGGATTTTCTCGTCGCCCTTATCAACAGAATGACAGCTTGTTGTGATGTTCGCACAGTTGTGCACACTGGCCACACTTCATATAAGATGGACCTTTCCCGAGATATAGATGATCGTGATTTGCCTGTTTTTGATAACAGCATATACAGGATGCGTTATACTTAAACTTCCCTATGAACAGTGATCTATAGCTAAAACGGTTTGTAACCAAAATTGGTATATTGGCTATACATGATATGCGCTCAAGGAATTTCCGAAAAAAAAATTTAGTTCAAAAAATGTCCACTAGGTGGTTTTTGCATATAAAACGGCAGATTTAATGATGGAAATGGCTAATTCGAAATATACAAACAATTTTAACATTTATTAAATTATCTCGCATACTTTTATGTCGCTTTTAGTTTTTAGGTATTTATACTATTTGGGTATTTATTTTTTAGGAATTTATTTTTTGGGGTACTATAGTTTTTGGGTATTTATTCACTAATTTGGGTAATATTTCACTATGAAAAGTGCTATCTAGTAGACATGTTTTTTTTTACTAAACGTTCTAAAATTCCTTGAATGAATCTCGTGTACAGTCCTAATGCCAAATTTGATAGCGATCTGATCCCAGGTTACAGCTGCAGAATGATGTTTTTAGGGGAAGTTTAATTAAAACCACCCTGTATATTAACAATTTGCCTCTTTTTAATGTTTTGTCGCTATGTGCTTTCTTCTATATCTGCACAAATTTTGTCGCAATAAACCGACTAACTAGTTATCACAGATTTTGTGTTCGTAACCTTAATTTTGCACACCAGTATATGAATGATCATGTAACAAAGAGAATAGTGTATTTAAAAAAAATGTCCGAAATTCTGTCATTTTCACTGGATATATATTTTGAATACAATAGCGGTAATTTGAAAAGTAATTGTGAGATAAATAAAATATAGGAAGAAAGGGAGTTTAAGATTCTTTGTTCTGAGAAAATTTACTCATTAATCTTAAACCAGTGTTCCAGAAAATAATACTGGTTATTCTGGCTGAAATCGGTTTTCCAAACTACTATGAAGAGCCCTAAAATATTTCAATTCTTTAAAAGCCATTTATCTGGAGTAAAACATGTTTAGAACAACGTAGTTCTCTGGCAAATTGAATTCTTGTTACAACCTATTGAAAAATACAGTTTAGTAAAAATATGACTTTACCGTGTCCCAAAAAGATATTTAACTTATTTTAATATTTTAAGCTGTAATCTTTTTAAACAAAAGAAAATCATGCTTCTACAATATATTAAGTGATTTAAAAATTTTTTTTGTGAAGTAACTCGCATTCTTTATCAGTAAGAAATTATCTGTATAAAGAAAAATTTGAAACATTTAACTTTTTCAAAGTTTCGTAAAATTTTTAAAATATCTATAGAATTCATTAAACAATGAGTTTTGCTAGAATCAAAATCTGATATTTTCTTTTAATCCTGAGATATTCCCAAAATCTTCCACTATCAGGAGGGACCTAGCCCTCCTGAGAATCTGAGATATATTTTATTCGTTAATCAGAAAAAATTGCTGTAAGAAAACTTTACTGCAAAAACCAGCATTTAAAAATAGAAACTTTGAAATCATTACGCAGTTATGGCACGTGGAAGTTTTGCTTCTTACCTAATGGCATATTTAATTGCTAATCGAACGTGAAACGGTTCTCAATTTAATGCACAGGCGACGAAAACAAAAGGGAAAAAAAAAATTCCATTTATCAGGGATGAGTCGGGGAAAAGCTCAGAGGCGTCTTTCCTTGCCTGAGTCATCTTTGGAATTTCTGGTTTCCTTGTGGACGCCAGACGGTTTCCATGGTAACGGATTCGCATTTGTGGAGCTTTCCGTTCACGGGAGGAACATTCCCTCTCATTCACTGGGCAAGACAGTTGTTTGATCCCTCCAAAGGAACAATTTGACACGTTCATTAAACAAACCCCAAAACAGTTATAGAGTCCGTGAATACGCATGCCCCTTCGTCGGAAATGCTTATCGAATTACTTACTCTTAATTAACTCAAGAAAAATGCGTGAAAGAGCTTGCGAGTGGCTTTTCTCTAAATTTATAGTGTTTCATGCTTTAATAAAATCGAAGTCTTCGATTATTCGTAGCAGTTAGTTTATTTTGCATTCGTGAGCCATGAAACAAATTTGTTTTTCCAAACAGCCTTAGTTAGATCAGTGATGGAACTTTTTCTGGGGTACCCCGGTACTCAGGATTTATTTAAAAGTAGAATTGCTTTTTTGAATGTCATATTTTGTTAAAATAGTTTAAAAACTTTCTGATATACACCTTCAGACTATAAGCATTATCATTTGGTGTAAGCTAGTTTATATTTCTCTACATAGACATAGACAAATGTAGATCGTTCATCAAATTCCCACCCACCCTGCACTAATCTGCAAAAAAATTATCAGGTTTTTTGAGTGTGGGCCAGTTTGACCCCTGTAATGTGTAGCTTATTCAGTGAGTGTGTAGTGTAATGTATTTAGTCCATACATGCTTAAAAAGAAGAAAAACTTTTCAACTAAGTTCTTTTGGGGCGTATCAATATTCTGCCCATTCCACTAATTTTGGAATCGGGTCATATGCATGACTTACAAAATTGCATCTTTGTAAAAAATTAAATTATTAATTTGGGTTTGTTTAACTTTTTATCTTCCCGCTGACGTTTTGCATATAAATTTTTCTGGGTCACACAAAATAATACTTCTTGTTTGTATGTGTTTGAATAATATTTTCAGGCTGTGGTAGAATGATGCAGCGACAACATTGTTCAATTTGATTTGTGCGAAATTATAGCTTTATTATCGAGCAAACAAATATGCTTACATTTAACGTTTATGGCAAGTAAATTTGAGCACTTTTGTGGCATACTAAATTTAATATTATATTATAAGCATAAATATATTTATAGAAAAATTCCTCATAACAAATGAATTTCGCATGATTTATTTTGTAAGGAAGCGGAAACTTGTCATTTTTCGTAAATGTCCTTTTATTCTACTTAACCAAACTGGGAAAGCAGAAGTTTCTTTTTAATCGAATAATAAATATTTTCAAAATTTAGAAATGAAAAATGAAAAAAAGTCTAAACAAGATAATTGGAATACCTTTGCCTTCCGACTTCCAGGCAAACTGACCAAGTTTTCAACGTTCTCACAAATGTGATATTCACCTATCTGAATAAAAACTGAACCAGCTATTACGATAAAACTTCTATGAGCGATCACCTCTGTTAAGCGAATGCCTCCTCCAACGACTCATTTTTAAGGCACCGATTTTTTACTCTATCTACTAAATCCTTTAACGCGCAGTGTTCCCGCTCTGGGAACACCCAACTCTGACGTTTTGACTGTTGCCAGTCACGAAGAATAGATTTGATTTCTGTAAAAATAGTTGCGGATGACATAGCTTCGCGAGATTCCTTTACTTTTTATAGTACGTCATTTCGCGTAAAAAAAATTGTCGCGACTACTTTTAACAGCACTTGACATCTGCTGAAAATGGAATGCGAGAACAGCTGGATAGATTGCCCAATGCTGAAAAAAGGGCAAGGGTCTCTAGATCTGTGGCCCGCGATGAACGTTTCGATCGTCCGCCATCTTGCTGGTAGTTAAGTCGAGCGATGACAACGGCTGCCCTTTTTTCAGCATTGGGAAAGGGCTGCGCCTCAAAGGGTTAATGGTGAGATCCCCAAGAAAAGACCATACGAAGCTCTATAAGCGACCGGTCTCTGTTCCCTGTCCGAAAACTTTCTTGCATTTTTCCTGAAAAGTAAACAAAAGCCACATTCGAAACCAGTCACTACTTAAAATCGACCTCAAGCGCAATTACACGTTCATATTAGGTACAAATCTTGAAAGTTAGAAGATGCATGGTGGGACACGAGAAGCTTCACTGCAACACCTAACTCGCCTACCTGGCCTAAGTCGACAAAATTAACGGATAAAATGAGCGTGGAAGCAACAGCATGTACAATATAAAACTCCGTAACTCGTTTCCATAACAACTGCTCTGTTTCACACGTTACAGAAGGCGGCAGCATGACAAATGCTGATAACGAATTAGAATATCTGAATGAGCCCAAGGGGGAAATGAAAATTACGATTAATTTTTCCCTGGTGTCGCACGTACAGTTAAAATTTGTTTAAGTAAACACTAATTGGACAGTAACGTCGGGTAAAGAGGCGTAAGATAATAGAATTGGATTACATGAACTTTTGGAATAATACATTCTTTGATCATTTTTAAAAGATTTGATTGTCACAACACTTTATCGTGCTGGAAAATTCGTTTAATCAGACTGCCTACTTCTCTGTATTCTAACTTCCTTAAATTAGTTTATTTCAAAATTAAAGATTGATATTAACGTTTACGTACGTGTTCCAAGAGTTGGAACTTTTTTTCCCTCCATTTACTAACCGAAATACTTTGCTAAATTTTCTGGTCCAGTAACCCTAAAAATAGTGAAAACACAGGGGCGTAAAAGTGCATTCTCAAGTAAGCCTAAGTTCTTAAAGTGAATCCGGAGACACGGTGATGTGAAATTTAACGGGTTCCTTTTTGAAGAGGGGGGTGGGGGGGAGGAGGGATAAAACATGTTCCATTGCGAGATCTTTATCATAATGAAATTATGACAAAGCAAATTCTACAGCAGTGTTTCCCAACTTATATCTAATTCTTTCGTGGGATTGCGCAATCGGTGGAACTTGCAGGAACGTAAAGAAGCTTTCAGAATGCATGTTTCTTTTGGGAAATCCCGATACTGGTATTGTTACAATAAAAAATCTGCATTTCTTACGGTTGAAATGTTCCCAACACAAAAATAAAAACACTGTCTGGCTCACAATTTAATGACAAAGTTCTTTTCGTTCTGACAATGTGGCATTCACATTGAATTAAAAAAGGACGACTCGTTTTAAGCTATTATTAAAAACACAACTCGACTGTCTGTCAAGTCTGGAAAGCAACATGGACAACTAACTCCATAACTTGTTTTCATTTTTAAAAATGTGTCGAGCTCTCTAAAAGACGACGGTATGAGAATTTATGGTCATGAATGAACGAACGGACAAACTGGCATTAAGATGAATTTTCCCAACTGACGCTCTTTCAGTTGGACTTCATTTAAAAACACAAATCAGCTATAATTTTCTGCTAAGGAGGGATCGAATCGTGTAGTTGGGTGATTAATCCCTGGATATTTGTGCTGAGAAAAATAGCATTGTTGCGTTTTTACAGGATTTCACCAGACTTTTCTAACGTACTTTGACAGAAAAACCAAAGTTATAACTTTTCAATGCCTGTCCACCTGTATTCTTACTTAGTTTTATCACTTTATGTGCTCTATTTGGTTTATCACGAAATTTAAATGATGTTAATAGTATATTATAGCTCTTGACTCACCTTTAGCAATATTAACACAGTTGCAAAACATAAATTCACTGAAAGAACTACAAAAAGTAAATACCAAATCATCGAATTAAACACAGAGCCATTGCGAAGATCTTAACCAGATTCGGAACGAAACATCATAGGGGAATGAAAATCCAGAGAGACGACACCAGAAATTAACAAACCTGCAGTAACTGTCCTGACATTGATCTGAACAGTGAACCCTGAACATATTTTTGCTTGTCCTGCAATTCTGGCCAAATCACAATCAATAACCATCAATCTCCATGGATATAACTGTCTCGATATCGCCAAAGCTGTGTGAACCACCTTTTGGCCCACTTTAGGTCCTATCGTGGACACGAAAACAGCATATTATAGCATGTTCCAAAAGGAACCCAGCAAACACTCCCAGGTTCTCTGAACGTCTATTAACGTTCAGAAGACGTTTTCTGAACGTTTATAGACGTTCAGAGAACCTGTGTGTGTTTGCTGGGAACACCCTAGGGTGATCGAAACATGTCTGGACAAACTTAAAAAGGGGGAGAACCAAGATTGTTCAGAATCATCTAACAATGTACGGCTCAGAATAGTCCTAGTGTACCTGTTAATAATGGCTTGAGTTAAATCAACAAAGTGTTGAAATACTATGTTGATTTAACTCAAGCCATTATTAACAGGTACACTAGGACTATTCTGAGCCGTACATTGTTAGATGATTCTGAACAATCTTGGTTCTCCCCCCTTTTTAAGTGTTGAAATACTAATGAACTTTCCGACCATGGTTGTTCTTCAAAAATTACTGATCTTTCTGAGAAAGTACTTGACTAAAATTAAGTTTGTGATAACCACCTGTAGAATTTATTATGAAAAACACTTGCGAATAAAAGTGACATTTGAAAATGCGCTTCGTAAGCATTAAAATATAGTCCAAGCCAAACGTTTTATTTTATATAAAATGTACTATATAAATCATGATAGTATCAAGAGCTTAAGTGAGATTGTATTAGTCTTTGGTTTTTGCCAAAAGCATCAAATGTCAAACCTCAGACATCCAGAAAAGTCATTGTTGGAGTCCGACTAGCTGGAGCAAATGTATGTAATATAAACATCCCAGCTTTTTTGGCATTTCTTGAGTTATCATGTCTGAAGTCGTGACAGCGTACACACGGTGCTGCAAGATAAGCTCGACAAAGCAAAATTTTGGACGAAAGCTGAGTGAAAGGCCGACGAGTATTGTAGAGGATTCGGCTATCTAAAAAGAAAAAAATTGCAGCCAGAGTGACCAGAGATCAGTCAGCATCTGGATTGTCCAGTGTCAGTACTTAAACAGGAGGTACCTTCATAAATAAAATATTTACGGCAGAGCAGTAATATCAAGACAAATTGTCACAGTTGTTGATACCGAACGTTGTGTACGATAGTGCCACAGCTGCTAAGTCTAATCGTTTGGTAAGTAGAAGATTACTGTAATTTCAGAAGAATCATCTTCCAATTCCACATTTATCCACAACAGGACGGATGCATTTTTGGAGGACACCTGTACAACGTACAGTCGCGATTATCTCCTACCAACTTGTCAAGAATGCAGATGGATATTTCATGGTATGGACATCGTATCTTAGTTTTCTGCTGGTCAGTCGTAACCCTCAAAGGAAGGATCACTAGGGAGAAGTATCGAGATATTTTAACTAACCTGTCTTCTGTTATGCGAACTTTTATTTCATGCAGGAGATGAAATTTTCAAGGATGATAATGCTTCTATTCAGTGCATAGGGAAGTTGCCTAATGATAGTTTGATCACGAGTATGAGAAGCGAAACTTTCTAGCTTGGTCCACCCCCCACCCCCTCTCCAACTTTAATATTTTCGAATCGTTATGGCCTATTTTATTGAATTCAATCCGGAATTGATATCCTGTATCAGCATCTTTCACGGAACTTTCACAACGTCTCTATGAAGAATGGTACAGTATTCCACTAAACACTATCCAGAACTCGTATGATTAGATTCCAGGTGAATCCAAGTTGCATTGCATGCCAAAGGTGGTTTTATATTCAGGGTTCCTTATAAATCTATAGTGCTTCCATTATTTGGATAACCACCTGTATTGTATTTCATTTCATTGATGAAATTCTCGGAGACAAGCTTATTGCTTATAAAACTCGGTTAAGAAATTAGACGAAAACTTCAATAATTTTCAAAGTGATTATAAACAAGTTCATTAAGCCGACGTTTGTATGACCTTACCCCCCCCCAAACTGATTCTGAATTCCCTTGGTTCCCTCTAACCCCTTTTAAAATTTGAGCAGTCATTTTCCGATCACTCTTGAATGAAAAATCTTGGCATTAAACAATTTGAAGAAAAACTCAAGTTCATGCATATTTTAAATTTGTTTTATTTCTGCGCCGTAAAATTTCCCCCAAACACGATGCTTCACGTAATGAACAAGTTTAGTTTGGCATGATTTCTCTTGCCTGTTGGGAAAAACTACTCTTTACGTAAATACTTCTATTATTTATAACCAAATTAGTAACACAGAAGCTGTCACTTAAGTCTGCATTAAATGTTATCAACACTAAGAAATAAAAGTTGGAAGAGCTCTGTCTGGCTGTCGACTTCCTAACAAAGTTTCTGCTCGCTGACAAATGTGACATTCGCATTGAATAAAAAGCAGACTCGCCAGCCATTAGCACACAACTCGCCTGGCTGTCAAGTCCACCAAATTAAACGGATGAAATGAGTCTGGAGAAGCAGCATGGAAAACTTAACTCCATAACTCGTTTCCATAACAACTGTTTCACGCTCTCCAGAAGGTGACAGAATGAGAAATTCTGGCAATGAATCAGAATGTACGAATATACGGGGAGAAATAATAATTAAGATGAATTTTCCTTGCTATCTCAGGAGTAGTTAGATATTATCGCCCATTTGTGTTCCTTGAAATAAAGTATGGTAACAGGGATCGTGAAAATGTAGGAGTGGAAGTATTATAAAGTGTTCCAAAAACAGCCATCATATCCCGTAAATTTTCTCTTAATTTGCATGCTGATTTGTCCTCAAACGCATCTGCAAAGCCTTTAAGAACTACCCTATTTTCTTATTGCCAAAATTATTTGTTATAATTTCGCATTTTATATTTGATGATTGACCAATAAGCATTTCATTCAGCATTTAAGTTTTCTAGTTGAACTAATTAAATTAGCGGCCGTCTCATAAATAATCTTGCAGTTCATTAAACAGTTTCGGGATTCGCAAAGGTTTATCCAGTTAAAGCGATTAATAGTGTTAAGATTTTTTTTGGGGGGGGAGGAAGATGTTAACTTTTCTATTTGATACTTTTATAGTTCACGCTCGTTTTTAAGCTCTTTTTTTACGAACACATGCGATTTCGCGAACTAGAGTAGTCCCTACGAGTTTATTAAAAAAAGAACGTTTGTATCCTGAATAAAGGTAAAACGCTTCACTCAGTTACTGATATTTTGCCGGAACAAGAGATGAATCATATTGCTTTGTTCCCCAAAAGCATGAGATTTTTTCTATATATATTGAGAATAGATTCTATTTTTAAATTAAGTCAAAAACAAGTAACTAATGAGTAAAATTATTCCATTTTGTTGCAAGAATTGCAAGCAAAAATTTTTTTAATGCGATTGCGTTATCTTTGGTTGGTTGCTCTGTGACCGGAGTTGGTTCACTATTGTAGAGTTGTAACTTACCCATTCAGACTGTTTCTATATAATATTTTTGAAATTATGACCGTAATCTGACCTGACCCATTCATTCAAGCTCGCCGCATCAAAAATGGGTCGTGGACGAACGCAGCGTGTGTCGATCTTTCTTAGCGCACTGTAAGTTTTAATTACAGAGCATTTTGATTGTGGCCAAAAGTGTAGTGTCTTTCATTACAGCGAAGCACGCAATAGGAGGGAAGGTCATCGAACATAGCAAGTTCTGTATTTTCTACTCACGTGGTTGGTGTACCTTTCGTAACACGCGAAATGACCGTAGTCGATGAGTATCTTTATTTGTATTGCTTTGCAATATTTTTAATTATTTTTTCGTTTCAATGGCAGGTTCTTGTTCAGTGTTCAAGTCGCCGTAGGTGCTATTACGTTGACATGACATAAACAAATAGTCGTATATTTCAGGTGACAAGATTCTGCATTTTGAAGACTGCGGTTAATTTTTCAAATAAAAACAGTTCTACCGCAATAAAGTATCCTAATTTAACCCTTATAATGCCGAACGACGCTATATCGTTGTTCGCTACACTTGCGAAAAGTGCCAACGACGATATTTCGTTGCACAAGCGTTGCCGCCTACGCATCACAAGAATTCTGTATTTCAAAATAACAAAGGTTCTGTGTGCTTGCGTCTTCAATAAGCGAATTCCATGTGAACACTAACTTTTTTTTAAACTAAGTAACTAAATCAACTAAAACAGGAAGTGTTCACAAACTCATTATTGGAAGTATGGCTCACTCGACGGCAGGCATCTTGACATAAGCACCAGAAAATAACAGGCAGAGATACACAACGAGGCGGCCTACCAGCTCCTATGACTGTCGTCAGTGCATAAACTGTGAAAACTGGCTAGCCATTAGTGCAGCTTGACAGGCCTTTTATATTTGTCCTCCACACGCGCATTTGAATTTATTCAGCTGGCTACCCGATCGCAAAAGCGGTATGCAGCTTTTCTTGCTTGCGCACCATGCCATGCGGTTATCTTCGCACTGACGCGCGTTTCCGCGCGGTACTAAAAGGATTAAACATATTTAAAGCAGAAATACTTCTTGTTTTCATTGCAAAACAAAATTAAGTGTTCTTAAAATTTAAATATTTTCTTTTCCATATTCAAGACGTCCCAAAAATCGGGGACATCTGGCCACCTTAAATATATTTCAAAGGGAGACATCGGCTTCTGAATACACTCGAAGAAAAAAAAAAAAAAAAGTTTCATGACAAATGGATTTAATTTGTTGGACAAATTTTAGACTTGATTACTTCAGTATACAGGGTGTCTCAAAAAGGTGGTAATACGCTTTAATTCTTTATCTATTAGAGATAAGTGAGCAATGTAAATTGAAAAAAATGTTCAAAATAAGGTTACGCTACAAAAACTCCTCGTTAATTAAGATTGCCCTATTTAAATCTGTATCCGTCCCCCATCCCCTACAAAAAAAAAAAAACCAATAAGTAAAATGTGTCCCATACACTAGTGAGGTGATGCAGAAAATGTGAGACTTGTATTCTAAAAATTGTCATAGATATGAAGATAAATATATGCTGACTTAAACCACTTTTCGATGGCTCACGAAGAGAAAAAAATATCGCATCGAATGATGGCACTTCAGGAATCGTACAGAAACTACGAAGAAAGTTTTTTTTTTCCAAATCTAGCAATAAACATTTGCATTCAAATTCATATATCTATAGCCGCCTCTCATCTTTGAGGATATCTGAGACGTTTTATAATGAAGGCTGAAATTTTATACACCACCTCATTAGTATGTGGAGAACATTTTACTAACTGGGATTTTTTTTTTTTTGTACAGGGTGATATACAAATTTAAAAAGTGTAATTTTTAAAAAATTAGCAGAGGAGTTTTAAGTCTTTTCTTACTTTATTTGAACATTTTTTTTAAATTTACACTGCCCACACTTCTCTCATAGATATAAATTAAAGCGTGTTACTACCTCTTGGAGACACCCTGTATACCGTCAGAAAATCAAAGATAATTTTCAATTAATATTTTTAACTCCTTTCGCGTAGTTAAATGCTGCAGCAAAATCTGCAGAGAAAGGTGCACAGTCTGATGTCAATCATGTGACGTACATGCATCGTCACGTCGACTGTTATAATATTTAACATTCCCCTGGAGCTTAGATTTAACACGCTCACTTCCATCGTTGTAAAAAAGGCGGTGGTTTATTGCATTTGGTTTTTGGGTGCTCCGTGAGGCATTAAAAGATCAACGTAGGGAAATAAGACTGGGCACTGCTGAAGCGCTATTGAGTTCACGTTAATTCAACAATGAAAATTGTAATAAAATTCGAGTAAACGAGCATTGTAAAATTCTACTATAAAGCAATAAACTTGAAAAAATAGTTCATGTTTTTATCTGTTTGAAATGCGTAGATAACCGATACCAAACCTTATTTTTTTTTTATAAGGATTTCATACTATTATTTTAGCGATCAGTCTTGCCCAGGGACGTAGCCAGAAATTTTTCATGGGGGGGGGGGTTACGACTACTATACAACTCATATATATGTATACGTGGGTGTGATAATATAGTGAAGAATATACATTTTGTATGACGAAAAATTCCTCATGGGGGGGGTTATGACCCCCCTAACCCCCCCCTTGGCTACGCCCCTTGTCTTACCATTCATTCCAACTTATATTCGGAACGTTTCAGTTAAAACATTTATAATCAAACTACTTCGTATAAAATTTTGTCATTTCCCTCTTCTGTCTCTTCTTCGTAATCTTTTTTCCAATTGCATGCCTCTTTGTAATGTGGTCTTTATTTGGAAATAATGAAACGTGCGTTTGCAGTTTGAGAATAGACTGAATCAATGAAACTTTTCCCAATAGTTCAAAGATAATTGGGTTAGATTGATTATGGCCACTCTATGCTAGGGCGATCTGCCAAGGATGAGGGGTGCCTTGGTAGGGGGACTTTCGAAAGGGTTCCAACTCTTATCCACGTTACATCTGGAGAAATCCAGACCGTTAGATCGACAGCCGCGCCATGCGACCCGAACCGGGACCTTTAAGCTTCGGCCGTCTACCATTTTCAGGGACATAACCACGTGCCATGGTGAGGCACAAAGATAACTGGGAGTTATTGCTTGTGTGATCGAAAGTGGGGGGGGGGGGGTGGATGCTTGTAGCATTTTATTTTGCATGAACTTTTCCAGTTAATGTGAAGACTGCAAGGGAGGATGCTATTGATGCAATTCTGGTGTTTTTACTAGATGCAATAGATTTATTCTTTACCATTAATTCTTACTGTTTATTTTATTGAATTTTCGTCTGTTTACTGCTAGTTAATTGCTTGATAATTTATTAATTTTTATTTAAGGAAGTATTGGAGAGATTCTAGTTTTATAGGATTCTCTTAACTTTCATAATGTATCCCTTTTCTCGCTATAATATTTAAAGTTCATACTATGGTTAGAGTTAACTCCAGTCTCTTGGAGAAATTTTTCATCTAATTTTAGCATTATTGAAATGTTTATGTATGAAAGCAATGGAATTTCTATCAGTATCATTTATATTTAGCATTTAAACTTGCCAGTTAATACCAGAATAGAAATCAAAGCGTTTCAGTTGGAATTTTAAGAGCTTATCTCGTTTACATATAGAGTGGCATACTTGGGTAATGTAGCATCCGTGGCAGACAACAAACGTCCATTCTTTCTCTGGGTAAGAACGGCACAGATCACTTGATTTGCATGGTAATTCTTAATTTCTATAGAATGACCAGTTAACCACTTATATTGGTTTCTTCCTTGAGGGTTCATTATGCAAATGAAGGGGGGAAAAGTTGCCTTAGATTTAGGTACTAGGACACTGTATCAATATAAATGTCTTATTGATTTTAACATGTTCGCTTCCATCGTTGCAAGGACGCGAAGGCAGTAATTCTCCTTTCTGTACACGTCGTTGCTTCCTGGGGAGGGTCTTTGCTCTTCTGACAGCAACAGAAGCATTCAAACGGGCCCCACCATGTCTGAGTGGATGACACTCGAAATGGTAGACGGCTGAAGTTTGAAGGTCCAGCGTTCTGGCCTGTCGTGTGGCTGTGGAACTGATGTGGAGTTTTGGTCTGTTTTCTTCCGATGTAACGCAAAAACGCCTTAGAACCCCTTAAAAAGTCCTTCGAACAAGGCACCCCCCACCCTACTTGGCAGCTATCCCTTGCTTTGGGGGTTTGCATCGCACAACACAGGAGCGCAAACGCTGTATGCAGGAGGGGCATTCAAAGAACCATGCACCGAGAAGCAACGATGGATTCAGAAGGGAGAATCGCTGTCTACGCGTGTTTGCTAGGATGAGTGCGAACGGGCTAAATTCTTTTTTCGTTGCACCAATCTCGCAATGGAAATCTGCTACCCCTTTCAGGTGTAGCCCATGGCACGGGCTCTACCTGCCACATCCCTAGTACGCCACTGTGTACAAAATCTTTGCTCTCCACATCTTTTACATCAAGAGTTAAATCTTTTCATAACCTTAAGTCATTTTACTTTTTTGTGGTATTTGTCTGTTACCACTAGTAATATCTTTTTTTTTAAATCTTTTTTTTACTGTCTGTACTCCTAGAAACCCGTTTTACCGGTGATGTGTGTGCGACTTGCCTGTGCCAGGATCTGAGGGCGGAGATGCTGTAACGGATTTTGCTTTTAAAACACCCGCAGGCGGCCGTGCATAAGTGTCAATATTAGCAAACATTCGTTCTTTGGGAGGGGAGGGGGATTTCTTCTTTATTTTGATCTGGTTGAGTGCAGTCGGATATCTTTTTTCCATGTGTAGAGATTTCAAATAATTGTGACGAGATTTCCAGTAGACTCTCCTCGCTTAAACTCTGGGACGTAAATTTAAAAAAGTATCTGTCTCGTTCTATGCTTCTTGCTTTTTGAGTATAGTTTTCTGATTTGCTTTTTAAGTTAAAAGTTGCCTGAAGTTGAAGACTGGACAGCAGTTTTAGATTATGCCTACGAAAATATTAGGTGTACTGGAAAATGTCTTTTTTTTTTTTCGTCCGTAGTCAATATTTTGCCTAGTCAAAACTACTCTTGTTAATTATACGAAATTTGACATGGATATCGGTTTTTTAACGCAAGTGTGAGGCTGAACAGCATTTTCCACTTTGTCCCCCCTTCCCCCCTTATGGTTATCCCCCCCCCCCAAAAAAAAATTTTGCTACAAATCGTAACTCATGAATTTCGAAAAATCAATATGAGGACATTTTGGCTATCGTTCTCCAAGTAGGATAGACGTGAATAAAGGGGGCGAGCGGTCATTTCTCAAAATAAAAATCTAAAATTCTTACTTCAGACATACGAATCTTGTGCTTACGTTACAGCTTGTTTGTAGTTAAAGATTTGCTAAAAATTTGTTTGAATTTTATGTTTAAAAAAGAAAGGAGCATTACATTCTGGTTAAAATTCACTATTTGCGTCACCAATATACCGCACATCTCGGAGTATAACACGCACTTTCAACTTCAAAAAAATTGCTTCGTTTTTTTGTGTGCGTGCTATACACCGAACATAAAATAAATTTCTTCACATATCTTAAATTTACTGATGCATGTTATACGCCGGGATATACGGTACATATGCATGACTATACAGCAGCAGTACGCATGATAAACTTACAGCTATGAACAATTTTAAGATTTGAGTTTCCCCCCGACCACTGATCCATGGACCGACACTCTAAAAATATTTGGTTAATGTAACGATAACTAGATTTTTGGTATTTCAAAACTTTTTTTTTAAGCACTAGGGTGCTATTTCGCTGAATACCAGATTTTTGTCTACCCATTTTTGTCAACGCGATCTTGCCCACAGGTTTTGTAGATATGAACGTTTCAAATGAGTTTGCCAGATAACGAGGAGGGAGGGGGGGTCGTTAATAAAATGTTGAAAGTTGCGCGAGATTTGCAATTTTCGATAATGGATCGCTAAATTTGGTGCCAAAACGCGACAATTTATAATAAAGGGGAAGTATAGTTAGAAAATGCCTGGCGAAGATTGTAAAATAGGTAGCCAGGACTGTAGCCCCGGGTCCCCCACAAGACATTTTTATGTAAAATTTCCTATTAAAACCGAATAATTAAAAAAATAACATCGCGATTTTTGTCCCCAAAAGTTTCATATACGAAGCAAAAGGTTCTTGCACCCATTTTGCCATACTACTGGCCCTGAATGGGATTCGTTGCGAGCCATATTGACCTTATATTAAGAGTCGAACGCCAGACAAGAAATAGATTTTATTTACTTTAAAAATAATGTATTCATCTCCACCGGAAATCAATCCCTGAACCGCTAGGCTGTGTTAACGCTGAACACAGTCACCCACAAGGGTAGTCTAACAAAGTTCTTTAACTCTTGTTTAAAAATTTTTTAGGAGCCGCCACTTCTTTGTCGCAACGGAGCTTCCACACGTCTAAATCCGGCATTGATTGACACAGTTGTTATTTCCAGTAGACTTTCGATCTTATTCGATGATAAAATGAACGTTTGCAAACATTTTATTACCGTTTACTGTTTAACTTGATGTTATTTTACTACTTTCATTTCATCAAACCTTGTTGAGCAAAGAATTTCGCCACTTTCAAATGTGTCTCATGATTGTAACTATTTTTTGGGGCTTGCCATCTAAAAACTGCTTTCATATCTTCTGTATTGACTATCTCAACCTGCATTTAATTGTAGTAAAAGGAATGCATTGCATAATACATCAGATTTCGGATCTGAATTTAGTTTTTGTTTCGGTATAATTAATACCTATTTTTATCCAGCTATGAATTTAAAAGTTAAATAATTAAAATATTTTTTTAACTCTACCGCTCCATAGAAAAGCATCGCTAGTTAACGATTTAAAAAAAAGTGGTAACTAGGTGGCTTGTTAGATTTTGAGTTGCTACGTAAGAAGTTACCGGACCCACTGAAGTTTTATTAGGCTAAAAACGAACCACTGGTTGAGAATTTTTGGGATGCTCCCAGTGGAAAAGGGGAGCAAATAAAGAATTTACAGTTTACACTAATATTATAAAAAAAAGTAAAATTTTAGTTGTATTATTTAAGTCCTCATTTTTAATAAAGTTTTCAGTGTTCAAAATAGTCAAACATCCTCATTTGTCTAGCATTAGATATTATGTTGAATACATTTAATCAAGACATAGATATGGGCTAAAATACAAAGCAAAATACATAAAAACAGTTATCAGACGGTAAGAAAATAAAGTATAGGGAGGCCCCCCTTTCAGACATCAAAATTAAATTTTCAAAATATACGTTTCTAAATTTTATGTGATACTTTTTAAATGAAGTTGGTTAATATTTAAAAAAAAAAATAATAATAATGCATAATCATTGAACTCCACATCTGAATCGTTAAAACTGAAGAAAATGAACATTGCGGTTGTTCATTTTCTAATTCATTTGAATATTGTGATTGATTAGGAACCACCTATCAAATAAGGAATGTAACTTTTTGTCAAAAAAGGATAAAACTGAACAGTAATAGCCAGATGCAGCCTGCGGGCCAAATAGGGAGTACCACTGCCTCATATAATCTATATTACTCAGTTTTTTAGAAAGTGGCTTAAGTCAGTTTTCCCTAATCCGATGGTTTTAAAGGTGTTCCACCTAAATAGCGATCGTCGACGGCCAGGACATTGGAACAGCTTTAAAAGCAAATCAGTGATGTTAAACTCTCGAAAAAATTAATGCTAATTCGCCGAATGCTCCAAGAACTAATACTAACTGTAAAGCCGTATGTCTCATGCAACCTTCCAGTGGCGGCTTCATGGGTCATTTAAATGGGGGTTCACTTAGGGATGGAGGCGAGACGATTGTTTGCGAGACGGACAGATTTACAGCTTTTCTGCGAGACAAGACATTTTTAGCATTAATATATAGGGATTTTGCGAGACGAGACAGTTTTTTGACTGTTTTGCGAGACGCCAGTTTTCTGTCTCGTGTCCATCCCTAGCTCCCAAAACAAATTCGAAAATTAAATATGCAGATATGACGCAACTTACACGTTGAAATACATTTGCGTTTTCACCAAAAGGAAAAAAAAAATGCATGTAATCTCTAGTCATACATTGCGCCATCTGGCTAAGCAAATGTGTTGGCTTGAGAAATTTTATTTCAATTTTTCTTTCCAAAGGCAATGTTAACAAATGTAATTGCTTTAGCTCCGAAACACTCATTTTTGCGATGTTTTTTGCTGTAGTAACCTACAATACAGTGCGTTAACTATGATAAGCGTATTTATTATTAAATACGCTTATCATAGCTAACGCACTGAGAGACGACTTGATTAAATGTGTTGGCTTGATTAATTGAAGACTATAATTGTGTGTGTGGGGGGGGGGGAGAAAAATTCACGTTTTAAATTCACAGAAATTTACCATAGAAATGTACTTAATATTTTTAAAAATTTAATTTGTTAGTGTGCTTATTTTGTATTTTCCTTTGGGGGTTCACGTGCTCATGTGCTCAAATAGAGGAGCCGCTACTGTAACCTTCAGAAAAAATTCACAAGCACAAAAATTGCCTAAAAAAATGGGCCGAGGAGTTCTTGCTTATTAGGGAAATTGTGCAAAATTCCATGTTTAGCATTTTTTCAGACTGTTTTGTAACTCCTGTAGGTTCATTGTCTAACAGTTCACAGTACAACTTATAAAAGAATCACAAGTTTTTTCGCTCAAATAATTTTTTTAAATCTGTTCAAAAGTTGCATGATTTCTAAAAAGAACAGCCTTAAAGATGTACGCGTGTTTTTAAAATGTAAATGGTTTTTTTAATAATCTTTCTAAATTTGCCAAATAAAATTTTTTTAAATGGGTCGCATAAACTTAAAAAAAATCAAAATTAATGGAAGGACTATTTTATTTGATTCCAATATAGTCTTCTATGAAGTTCAAAAATACATATTTAATAATTTTTAGAAGATACACATTGCTAGCTATTATAGACTAATGCATACAGCTGTGAAAAAAGTCTTCAATTTACAATTTATAAAAATCGAAGGTACAAAAATTAACAAACACAGATAACTTTTTTATCTTTAGCAGAAACTTCTAAAAATATTAAAATACACGCACAACTCTAAAATTTCTGTTTCTGAATTCTCCTGAAGCACAGCTGTAAACTATAAATTAACTTTCCTCGATTCATCCTAAAATAAATTAAATTTTGAAAATGTATTATACCAATGTAACTAAGCTGTCATGAAAGTCTAAACCGGAGTAGTAGTCTTAACAGTTGTAAATATGCTTGGAACGAAAAATGTTTTACTCCGTTAGGTTATTCACATCATAGTCCACTTTTTACAATTCATAAATAACCCAATAAAATCGCGACTTCCGTAACGCAGACGAGAGAGAGTACAAAAAAATGAAATAAACAATATTTTAACATGGAGGTTCAGCTACCTCTGACTGAACAATGAGAAAAAGAATAATAATGAATGAATAGAGACAGAAAAAAAAAATCAATTCCTGTTTTGTTAACTAGGCACGGATTTCGGGGAACTTTTCTGGCATTTTCGCCCACTTCTTGCGCTATTGGGCGATATGCAGACATTCAGAATTATTGCTCGCGATGGTGTGGCATCGGCCGGTTGTCATGGCAACCTGGAGGGAGTTAATAATTGTCTGCACGCTGCGGATTTGAAGAGATTGTTCACGGAACAGACGTAGAGCTGGGTTGGAAAATTAATAGGAATTATTTTCTCCGTAAACATAAGAGTCGAGTTGTCAGCTTTCGAAAATAGTAGGTGTCGCAGTGCAAGGCTTTAACTCGGTCTCTCACGACGGATGTTTAAAATTCGAAGTCTCTTCAAATGTTAGTTTATACAAGTTGAATTTTGGGCCCGTTGTAATATTTAAGACCATCTGCTCCTTGAAATGACGATGTTAAATTGCATTTGAATGGAGGAGTGAAAATTGTTTCAACCATATCATCAATCCTACTATATAGTTACGCTGATCCCTGTCTCACTGATTCTGTTACAATTCCGGGTAACCTTTCAAAGATAACTTTTACCACCTTTAGGCCAAAAAATTAAAAAAGTTAAGTGCAATAACATCTGCACCGCTTGTACGATTCGCTTGAAATTTTTCAGAATTATGTATAAAAATATAGAAAACAATCTGTGCTACTTTAAAAATCTGAAAATCCACCCGTCTTCGAATTTTTAAGCGCTTTCTCGCTATTTTCAATTCCATTTTATTTCCGAGAGTAAAAAAAAAAAATAATCATTTGCTTGGCAAAATTAGCTGTCGCGAGTGATAATTACTTCATTCTGAAATCACGGTTATTAGGCTTTGAAGGGAAAATTGCTATTCCAGTTCGTTTAAAATATTTTTCTAGATTATCCAGTTATTTTTTCACAAATGATTTTGTCTATATGAAACATTGATGTAAGAGGGGATAATTGCAGCTAAACGAAATCTTTCGAATGCGAAAAGCTTTCGCACATTTTTGGAAGAAAATGAAATTCCAATTTTAGCATATAATAAAAATTGAATATGAAGTTATTTAAGTGTACGAAGATTAAATACATTGAGTGTAGACATAATTTGTTAAATGATTTCTCTTGCGTCCGTTGTAATTGTCTTTACAACGGGCTTCTTGTAAATAAATAAAATAGTATGAGGCTTATTCCCTCATCGTTTACAAGTCGTAAGTTGAATGAATGTACGCCATTCCCCAGACAGCACATAAGCTTAAATAAAGTTTGACATTTCTTTGAATTTGACGTATTAATACAAGCTTGACACTTCAATTCACTTTAAGCTTTCAGCAAGCTTGTCATTACAAAAAAAAAAGGAGTCGACAAATATTCCCCCCCCCCCCGAATTAAAGTCATTTGAACTGTCAAGCTTGAATACAACTTCATTACTGCTTGATTTGGAAAGCCACATCCACATAAATAATTTATCATCAGTCATAAATGTACTTGACCATAGAATTAAAAAAAGATTCTATATTTCCAAATACTGAAATTCCTCAAAATAAAATACCATTATACTACGAAATTGATTTCAAAATCAGTCGTTTGTCTCGATTTTGGCCAATATTGCCTAACACGAGTGTTGCGATATTGAAAGTTTTAAAAACGTGTGATGCTTTTAAGTTTATATTATGATTATTTCCCTATTAGTAGAGTCTATAAACCCACACATTATTTTAATTTTGATTCATCCCATGGAAAAATAAAAGATGCAGATCGGCATCTGCCAGTACTGATCAATCTCGCCAGTAAACGACGTGACAACCATAATAGTCACTTCTAACTTTAGTCATGTCACCGCCAGTCAAAATTGGCATGGTGGTTAGACTCTGGCTTCCCACACCTGAGGTCTCGAGATCGATCCCAGCCGCGGACTCTAGACGGAAACAGATTAAAATGACTTGAGGTTACTGCGTAGAGGGAGAATAAAATATGGGGCGGGTTCGCCGACCGGCTCCTTGTATTCAGGAAAATTTTAAGTTTGAAAGTCAGTAGTGACTGTGGAGGGGGGGGGAAGATGTAACGCCTAGGGACAATTGTTGTCTATTGGGTGCTATGAATTAAATTCGACAAAACTGTCAAATCTACGTAACTTTTCCTTTAGAACAAATTGCACATTTTCCTACGATATTTTTTTCTCTTTTTCAAAAGTATATTTGCGGGAGATACTGCAATGCAATAGCGCAGCTTATGCGAGTGTATTGTTGA
This sequence comes from Cheiracanthium punctorium, assembly GCA_038373885.1. Taxonomy (NCBI): domain Eukaryota; kingdom Metazoa; phylum Arthropoda; class Arachnida; order Araneae; family Cheiracanthiidae; genus Cheiracanthium; species Cheiracanthium punctorium. Next base: position 352,314 of record JAWZYV010005020.1, on the reverse strand, counting down.
ATTGTAATTTAGCAATAACATATCATCCAGGAAATGTTTGTCACTTTCGATCCCGTGTCTGCGTGAATCGCGTGCAGCGGTAACTCAAAGTACTTGATACTTCGGGAATTTTCATGTATTGGATTCGATATTGGAAGGTGAATGGCTTTTCAAGCCTTCAAAGATTTTCCCTAGTACGTTTGCTAGCTGAAGTTTAAATTTTCTGCGAAACGACCCAAAACAATTTCCGTGGAATGGAACAAAGGGTTGTAATTTCCCAGAAATTTTTAAAGATAACTTTTGAAAATCGATAAAAATGAGCAATAATGAAGCGAAATCTATGGCGGAACTGCTATTAGCCGTTTGAGGCTAAATTAACTGGACTGGTCCAGTGGTGGATGCAGAAATTCGTTTAGGGAGGGGCTAATTTTATCTGGACAAAAATGTATAATACAAGAAAATGTTACCTTAAATGTTACCCCAAGAAAATGTTCCCCCCCCCCCCTAAAATATAATATTTAGGGAGAGGCTGATTTTTAAAACAAATCTTATTTTAACTAATCAAAAAATGTACATTACTGCAGGGGGGAAAAAATGATTTAATGTGCTTGGGAAAAGGGGGGGGGGGTGTTGCCAGACTTGGAGACATTTCACCTTAAACGTGATTGAATTTCCATCAGAATTTAAAACTTCTCCCCAAATGTAAATCCTACATATATATTTGGTATAATAACCAGAATACTTTAAAACATAAAACATATTACGTATATTGCTATGGTCATGTTATAAAATCCTTAATTGCAGTTTTACCTCGGCATAGATTGTTATTTTAAATAAAATATATCAAAGTTATATATATATAATACAGATATATTATTCCTATACATACTATGCTCTGATCACAAGTTTACAACTGGAAATTCTAATCGCATGATTTTGAAGTTTGTTGCTTTTGACCAATTTTCATTGGCGGTTGGTTTGGTGGCAAAGGGGGAAGGGAAGTAGGGAGACCAATAAATCTGTACGTCACAGTCATGTTGGAGAGTGATTTTATGTTGGGAAAATTCGAAATTCATAAGTTGTAAGTACTAGTAATTTTATGTAACATAATATTTTATACTTCATTAATATTCTATGAAATCTGCTATTACATTGATCATTGACGTTCCGTAGGCAGATAGATTAAAAAATAAAATTCTTCTAAGAAACCCCATTTCATCCCCCCCCTAAAAAATCTCCCTAAATCGGGGGGGGGGCAACCCCGATCTGGCACCACTGGTGCGGGGCATAGATATTATTTCTATGGTACGGGGAGGGGGGGGGCTGAGGGCTCAGCCCTTCCTCCATTGCAGTAGCGGAGGAGGAAGCTCAATCTGACTTTCTTTATAACCCTTTGAGGCGCAACCCTTTCCCAACGCTGAAAAAAGGGCAGCCATTGCCATCGCTTGACTTAACTACCAGCAAGATGGCGGACGATCGAAACGTTCATCGCGCGCCACAGATCGAGACCCTTTTTTGACGACAGCAGGTTATGCTCGCGCGCAAAAGGGTCTCTAGATCTGTGGCACGCGATGAACGTTTCGATCGTCCGCCATCTTGCTGCCAGTTAAGTCGAGCGATGGCAACGGCTGCCCTTTTTTCAGCATTGGGCAATCTGTCCAGCTGTTCTCGCGTTCTTCCATTTTTCAGCAGATGTCAGTGCTGTTCAAAATAATCGTGACCTTTTTTTTACGGGAAATGACATGCTAAAAATTAAAGGATTCTCGTGAAGCTATGTCACCCGCAACTATTTTTATAGAAATCAAATCTTTTCTTCCTGACTGGCAACAGTCAAAACGTGAGAGTATGGTGTCCTCACTGCGAGGCCACCGCGCGTGAAAGGGTTAACCCTGGAAGGCACCTGGTACAATATGTGGAACAACCACTTTAATTATTCCTCTACGTCTATGAAGTACTAGTATTGACATCTGTCGGGTTTTAAGAATATTTATGCATTGACAGCAATGATATAATTCAGGCTGTTGCGTGTAGTACTTACTGTTCATACTATTGCCAAAACAGATTGAAATTTAAACGGTCATCTTTCCAATGTGGTTTTGTTTATTTTAGAAAATTTACAAAAAATAGTTAAGAGTTTTGATACAGAAAAAATGACTGTGTATAGTTCATCCTAACAAGAAATGATTTGAATACTAAAATTTCAAAATAAATAACAAAGTATAGCTAAGGCCCAGTGTACCGCATACAAAACTAAAATAAGAAAGTGATTTTCTAGTAAAATATTAGGTTATTATTTTAAACTATTTTTCCCGAATAATCACTAACATTATCGCATGTTTTTTAATCAGACACAGAAAAAAAAAATTGAGCTTTGAGGGAGAGGGTTAATTGTAAGTTTGATACTTTATTAAAAACTGGTAAATGTTCGAAAAAAACTAAGTCCAGCGATTTTTCTTTTTAGTTCTCAAACTGACCCCCACCCTCACTATTTTGGCTGCCATGTGGCAGTTTATGATGTCTTATCAATTTTTATTTTTCTGTTCGAGTTTTGCATTCAAACAGAATGAGTAAAATCATTTTTATGTATGTTTCGGTCAATTTGAATAAGCATAAGTACGCAAAAACGATACGGTACTTCGAAATTCGAATTTTATTCGTTATATTTGCTTTTAAAAAAAACCTCGCTGTTATTGCAATCTATACAGAAATAAATTAAATGTTATCAAAAGTATTTTTCTTTTCGTTATTTCGATATTGGACGTACCCCTTCACCAGGCTACGTGTTTATATATTTATTTTATTTATTTTTTATATAAGAAATCGGGTGAAAGATTATATTCCTTGGGGTTTAAATTTCAATCTGCCAAAACGATTTCATTTCTGTTTGCGCGTCGGGAAAATTTCGAAATATGTAACGCCTGTCTCTTGAGAAAAATCACTCTGAAAGAAACCAGGGGGATATCAACTTGTCACTTTATCTTGTTACTTGACGCTTCGCAAAATTTAAATTCTGTACTTGGCTATGAGCGTTTCTCATCTTTGTCTACACAGCAGAATTTTCTTACTTTATGATACTATTGCGTGCACTGCAGAATTTAATACTGCTGAGTAACATTACAATTTAAGCAATTAAGGACGAGCGTTATCGTTATATTTCACTGGCTGCAGAGATTTTTTTATTCTTAAAATACACCAGTTTAGAAAGCCACCCATTTTGACTAAATTGGACAGAGTACAAGAATCTGTTATATTTCGGAAGGACCAATGTAGAAAATATCATGTGGAACTTTGTGCAAAATGCTTAGTCGGAAATCATTAGACATAAAATGTAATTTGTGCGTGTATTGCCTTCAAAATGCAATCTGTTTATATATCAGATAAATTTAAAAAAAATAATTTAATAGGTATTTAGCATCTTTATACTGGTCTTGTTCATGATGTATCTCGCCACATGAACGAATAATTCGTCTTCTCGTGATCGATAAACATCGACCCCACCCCCAACAATCAATGCCACGGCTAATGGAGCATAAACAACGTCTAGTGTTTTTTGTTTTTAATAGCATATTAAAATTCTTAAAATAAGCTTTTTTGTTTGTGTCCCATCTTCCCTTTCGCCTGTTCCCCGAAGGCGTTTCGCGTTATCTTTATGGAACAAACCTTATCGGATTCGTTTCTGAATCGCCTAAAAAGGAGGGAATTTGTTAAAGAATATTTTTGTCAGAAAACAATAGGTTTTATTTTTTCACTCGGGACATCGCGGAGACACTATTAATTGATAAGATCTAATGCTTATGTTTGTTTTTTCAATGTGCTTCTAAAAATTGAAGGAATATTAGAGAAACTCGTGTGCGAAAAAGTGTTACAGAGGTATTTTGATAAGCTGTTTTTGATTTGAAGTATGTGTGTTTTAATATCTGGTTTTAATGTCATTAACTCGTCCTTTTTTATGTACGTTTTATTTTTGATATAAAATACTTTATAAAGCTTAGTTCAAAAAATGTCTTCTAGGTAGCGCTTTCCGTTGTGAAATCGGCTAAAAAAATTATCCAGATTAGTTAATAAATGTTGAAATTGTTTGTACCCATTTTTTATTTTTCCATGCAAAGCTTCCACTCGGCGAACTGTGTCAGAAAACTTTAGTTCCGTGACGCCAGATGGGCTATTCTATCAGCCGCCCTGTTGTTGCTAGTTAAATGGATCGATGGCAACGGCTGCAGTTTTTCAGCATTGGGTAGTCTACCCAGTTAGTCTTATGGCATATTGACGTGAAAATGCTTGCACTTCAAAGGATTAACCCTTTGAGGCACAACTCTTTCCCAATGCTGAAAAAAGGGCAGCCGTTGCCATCGCTCGACTTAACTACCAGAAAGATGGCGGACGATCGAAACGTTCATCGCGTGCCACAGATCTAGACCCTTTTTTGACCACAGCTGGCTGTGCCGCACAGCCAGTTGTCGCACGCGATGAACTTTTCGATCGTCCGCCATCTTGCTGGTAGTTAAGTCGAGCGATGGCAACGGCTGCTCTTTTTTCAGCATTGGGCAATCTATCCAGCTATTCTCGCGTTCTTCTTTCATTTTTCAGCAAATGTCAGTGCTGTTAATCTTTTTACGGGAAATAACGTGCTAAAAAGTAAAGGGTTCTCGTGGAGCTATGTCTCCCGCAACTACTTTTATAGAAATCAAATCTATTCTTCGTGACTGGCAACAGTCAAAACGTCAGAGTTTGGTGTTCCCAGAGCGGGAACACTGCGCGTTAAAGGGTTAAGAGGTTTACTGTAGATGGCTCCCGTTTTAGAAAGCGAATCTCTCTTTAAATTCGGTCGCGTGAGAAGACTGGTTTTTCTTTTCCTTTTATCAGGATTACCAAATAAAAATAGAAGGAAAAAAAGACCGCGTCATAACGGTGTCGAAATGGAATCGGCCTCCTAAGAGAAATTTAATGGCAGCAGTTCACGAAAAGCGACAGGCTTGAATTGCGCCCGTCTCCCACGCTTTTAAACGTCTCGTTTAGAAATGAAAAGTTCGTTCATGAACAAACACCGACACGGTCCAGTTGGCATCCGTTGACGGTTTCGGAGTGTATCGTTTACAGAGACACGGAAAGGGGACCAGACTAGAAGAATTTGGATGTTGTAGATAAGTTAACCTTCTGGAAAGAAAAATGTCTCTTAATATTTTCAGCAAATGCCTATGATCACTATTTTCCCCCTAAGGAAAAGTTCCCCCCCTACTGCAAATATGAAATAAATCTTGGACATTTTAGTTACAATAATTTTTTACATTAATGTAATATAATTGTTCACGCGTTTTTTTTTTTTAAGCACTCTGGTGCTATTTCTTTCAAGCACGGCGTGGTCACTTTCGTGTGGCAAGTACACTTTCCAAGTTTCTTGGTTTATGGCACATTTTCAATATTCTTGGCGAAATTTTCAATGTTCTTGGGACTTGGTGTAATCACTTTTAGTGTTTTTCGGATGATTGCAAGACTGTATTAGTAGGGGATTTTAACATATGAAATTGGGTCCTTGAACGGAATTCAATTCTAACTGAAATGGATACTTAAGGTTTTCCAGTACGCACTCATCCAAAACATTTCCCCACTAGGGCTAAACGACAATGGATGCAATTTTCAGCAACAAAAGTATGCGAACAAGAGTCTATATGAGCGATCATTATCCTCTATATCAGAGGTTCCCAAACTGGGTGCCGCGGCACTCTAGGGTACCACGAGCGTATGTCAGGGGTGCCGTGGAGATAATCAAGAAAAGTGTTTTGATGAAGTATAATCAAATTTCCTCTGAACCGGTATCCCCAAGAAAGTGAGCCAAGCCGATCACTTAGTGGGCTCAAACAAAAATATTTCAATCAAATTCAAAACTGTCCAGTAGCCTCTCTTTTATAGGAACTCCCTGAAATGGGGGGGTATTGTCAAAATTCTATATCCCTTTCCCGGAAGAGTACTTTCTTGATAGTTAGCCCTATAAACAAACAAAAAAAAAAATCTGATGTGTCCAACACATGACTTCCTTGCACGTCTATTAATTCAAAAATGTTTTTTACGCACTTCCTCTAAACTTAATTTTTTTGAAAGAGATAAAATATCAATAATAGTAAAGTATAGCGATTTCTAGCCAAATATTTCGATATCGCCAAGTTGAGTTCAATTTGAAAGATTTCCTTCTGACACTTTATTTGGCGATATTTCACCAAAAGCCGACAAACTTGAGATAGTTTGCGAGATTTTGGGGATAGCCAAAGTAGTCATTGACCACTGACTTTCAATGAATTGAATGCATCCATACACCTTAATGTATTTAAAGTCATTTGGCTCACCCTGTAAATAAATTCCTAGTCGATTGCTGTCAAAAAAGATATTGAAAACAGTTAGATATTATAATATAGTTCTAAATACAAAAGTTCAAAATTCTACGGGTTAAAGTTTTAGAGTTATACAAAATACGAAATAATTTTTTGCGCCAAATTTGGCGATATTTCGCCAAAACTCGCCAAGAACGATGAAAAATGGCGATACTTTGGGCATGGACCAAATGACTGACTATCGCCAAATTTGGCGACATTTCGGCAAAACTCGCGAAGGTCGAGGACAGACGGCGAGATTTTGGGCATGTACCAAACAATGACTGTCTACAGTTGTATTATATTGAAGATGTCCATAGACATTAAAGTACTAAAATTCTTTTCGGTGGTCCTGTAAATAAACTCTCCAGTAGATTGGAACCAAAAATCGAGATGCACAACTAGATGTTACAACATTCTTATATATGAAATTTCATAATAGTTTTTGAGATTTGAGAGTTAAATATGCACACACGTACACCAAAAGTCGCCAAGCTTGGCGACTTTTTGCATAGTTCTTGAGGGAGGCACGTGACCGTGGTCGGACCATTACATAACTTGTGGTAGGACGGTATTGTGCTTGAAATGGATGAATGCCCTTAAAGTTGCCATTGACCGTAATGTATTGGAAATCTTTTGAGTGTTCCTGTAGCAGAACTGTAAATGATAAAGACACTTTTTTTAATGGAGAAATTCATTTTCTAACTCTTTACAGCATATATCACTCCTGAGTCGTTTGAAATAGCCCAAAACCTCTAAAAAACGCTTTGATGAATGTAGGCCCATAGAGCGTAATGTATTTCGATTCTTTTAGGCGGTTCTGTAGATAAACTATCCAGTCGAATGGAACCGAAAGGGGAGGTGCACAACTAGATGTTACAACTATCCAAAATATGAAGTTTCGACATTCTACGCCTAATAGTTAGGCGAGTTTAATGAATTTCGGCCCATAGAGCGTAATGTATTTCGAATCTTTTGGGCGGTCCTGTACATAAACTATTCATTCGATTGCGACCTAAAGGGGAGGTGCACAACTGGATCATAGAACAATCCTAAATATCGAATCTCAACATTCTACGACCAATAGTTTTTGAGATATGCGAGTTACATACATACATACATACATACATACGTACGTACAGACGGCATGGAAAAACTGACCACAATAGACTCGCCGCTGGTCAAAATGAGTTGCAGACGCTTTAATATGATCGTGCATGCTAGCCTACGATGAGATGCATCGAAAAAATTCTTAAAATTAAATTTAGAGGTAGTCAAAATCGGTTTTTGTCGAAATTTGGCCCCCAAAATTTTTCGGGATCACATTACTTCCTTATACTACGTACAAGGAAGTAATAACGTAAAATGCATCCACTGCTTCATTCTAACCTTCATATTCATACTGCTTTAAAGGAAATCTGCCGAAGTTTTTAGCCTGCAGAGGGTGCCGCGAAATGCTTTTAGCCTGACAAGGGTGCCGCGGGTATAAAAAGTTTGGGAACCCCTGCTCTATATGGCAGAATTGATCAAATAGATTAAGAGAAACTGAAATTTATCCAGATCTTATATACCCGAGAGCGTAAATAAAATCTGGAAGAATTTCGGATTTTTTTATTTTCTTTTCTCTTTTTTTCCCCTACGACGTGGTAGTGGCACACCAAGCTTTAGCCTGGGAATCAACATCGAACGTAAATAGTCATTTGTAAAGGGGAACCCAAAGGGCGGTCATTGTTGCCTTTAACCTTTTAACGCGCAGTGTTCCCGCTCTGGGAACACCAAACTCTGACGTTTTGACTGTTGCCAATCAGGAAGAATAGACTTGATTTCTATAAAAATAGTTGCGGGTGACATAGATCCACGAGAATCCTTTACTTTGTAGCACGTCATTTCCCCTAAAAAAATGGTCACGATTATTTTTAACAGCACTGACATCTGCTGAAAAATGGAAGAATGCGAGAACAGCTGGATAGATTGCCGATGCTGAAAAACGACATCGCAGCTGGCTGTGATGTCGTCAAAAAAGGGTCTCTAGATCTGTGGCACGCGATGAACGTTTCGATCGTCCGCCATCTTGCTGGTAGTTCATTCGAGCGATGGCAACGGCTGCCCTTTTTTCAGCATTGGGAAAGGGTTGCACCTCAAAGGGTAAAAGACATCATAAGCACCTAACAGGGATGAAAGTTTTCAGTCTTTTTTCAGTATCATTCGGCTGTTTTTTGAGATACTGAATACAGTGATACAATGAATTAGTTTAATAATGAATACATATGAAAAAAATAACAGGTAATGATTCAAATGCATAATAATATTTCTGTATGATCCGCAGCAAAATTAAGTCTAGCTATTTCGTGCCTTTATGCCTGACCTAAGCTCGTGCTGGTAATCGAACCTGAACGTCGGATGTGGTAAATGGTATATTAACTAATAAAACCACCTGGGCGACTTGCGCTCCAATTTTTAATTTGGTGTTTCTAAAAACATTTTATTTGTTAGAAAGTCCATCAAAGCTTATTGAACCTCCAAAGTTACCTAAACTTTTTACAGGCCAATGTTCCCAACTGGGAACATGAAATTTTATCAATATTGACTTAAAAAAATTAGCAGCTATAGTTAAAAGATGGCTTGATTTTTAAAATAGAATTTGCATTTCTATCATAAGTGGGAAACTGGGAAAAAATCATAAAAATAGCCATTTTCATAAATTTTTACCGAGCTATCTTGATGTACCCCTCTTACCCTTGAAACTTAATTGATATCTTTACTTAAATTTAAAAATAAATCTTTTATTTATTCTTAATATTTCACTTATTTAAACTACCCATAAAGTATAGTCAAAGTATAGCCCCTAAAAGTACAGTCAGAAATGACCAATGTTCCCAACTGGGAACACAATAAAATTTGGGGGGGAGGGGGGTACAATCTCCCCCCCCCAATTTAAATCACTTATATCCTATGACTAACGCACTAGAAGGCAAAATATGCAAAAACTAATTTAAAATAAGCCTGGATGCAAGAAAGTCTTGATTTGATTTGAGATTTTACAATATGTGCAGAGAAAATTTTTTTACGAAGGTGGAACACACCTTTAAAAAAAAAAAATGTCATCGGCGTAACTGGAAGGTAATGTGGAATCTCTCCTCGGGGACCCTCTCCTATACTTAGGAAGAAATATCCTTGGAAATATCTAATTTTTCTGGCCACCAGCCAAATATCTAGGATCAATTAAATCGGCTCTGTTCTAGAGATTCTGATCACAAGGTGTGTGTGGTCTTAGCGAGTGAGGAAGTATCTTTAAATTCAGGTTAGGGGTTGGTAGTGGAATCTGGAGTTATATTTCACCAGAATATTAAATTCGATTATTGTAGCTCCAGGACGTTTAGTACAGGGTATTCCAAAAAATTTAACACATTTGAAATAATAAACTTTGAGAATAATTTTACCAATAATAATCGAAGTTATGGAAACGAAAGCTTTTGTTTAATTTGATAATTTGGACTGCTTTCAATTACGTCTGAACTCGTAATGGACATTAAAAAAACTGAAAATGTATTCGCTTGCCTTTCATCCGAAAACCAAGTTTCTTTTTTTTAATCCAAGATTTAAAATATTGGCAACTGATGGAAATTTGATTTATTGCCTTAGCGAAAGCTCTCTAAGCATAAGTTTTTTTCTTTTCCCGCTTACTCATTTTTCAGAAACTTTCCTTCTACCTTGCCACGGTAAACGTTCTCCATCACCAGCAACCCATTATAAATGTTTTATTTTAAAAGTAAGCTTTCCTTTTTAAAAATATGCACTTTTTTCCATAAATTTGAAATATGAAACTAATTTAACATTATGGAAATGTTTAACTTTTGAGGACTTTCATGCAATCTGAAGAAATCGATCATTGACCCGCGCTGAACATTTTGAGCGAAGGATTTGGAAAGCGAAAATTTTATCAAGGTGAGTAGTAGGGAAAGTTCAAGTGAGTTAAACTGATGAGTTTGTATAATGCATTCACTCCCGTGCAGTGTTTGTTTGGTTTTCATTTAAAATTTTCTGAAAAGTAGTGTAAAATCGCTAATAATGGACAGCGAAATTCACTAAAGTTGAGAATCGGTGTCCACGAGCACAATACAGCCGGCTACTCATAATGGATCTTGCTATATTCGTGACTTGGCGTCAGTGGTTGTTATAGCCATGAAAGACAGTATCAACAATAAACAAACCTTCGCCAGACTTCTTTAAAAAAAACTAGAACCTCATTGTGTCAGTCACAAAATACATGGAAGTTTTCTCAGCCACATCTTCACGATCATCATGTAGCATGCTAGGAAGAAGTGGCAATAACCTATACCTCTATCTTTTTCCCCCTTTTCTATTTATTTTTTCTAGTTTCAAGAACTTGAAATGTTTAAGTTTGAACTCGAGGCGTTTTGTGTTTTTTAAGAAGAGGTTCAAGGCCACACACTGAGAGATTTCTTTCAAGAAGGGGTTTCTGAGAGTGCTGTAGATGGATATGTCGGGATTAATTTTTTTGTTACGATGTTTATTCGTGAAGTTATCTTCATTTCCGGTGGAAATGGCGTTTTCATTTTAAGAGATTTTATGTGCTTATGTTTGAGGTCTGTCCATTAGATTTTTAGTTCTCGATGAAATAGATTGTTGCAGAAAATCACTTAGTTGAATAAGTCTTAGTTCAACATGCAGTCAGATGTAAGGCAAATATACGTAATTCTAAAGCGGAAAAGAGGTCAGACGTTAAGGTCAGGACTAGTGGCTTTTTAAAAATTGGTTTTTAATAGTGTTTCTTTAACTTCTGAGTAATATTTTTGAAAGATATGAACTCTCTAAGAATTGATAATTTCAAAAGATTATACAGCAAAGCATCATTAATGAGTGGTTGAAGATGCTGCGGACAAGACGTTTTGATGTAAAAACTAATTCTCTTCTAAAATTATATTTTCAGAAGATCAAAACTCGAGAATGCTCTGCTGACTTTTTAATTTTAAGACTTTTGTCTTTTTTTTTCACAAAAAAAAAAATTGTCCCACTTTTACTATGGCACCACCTGTACTTAGGAAGAAGTATCCATGGAAATATCTAATTTTTCTGGCCACCAGCCAAGAAAAATATAACTAACCTAACTAGTCTAACCTGAATATAACTACCATATTCAAAAATATTTTTGCAAACAAGTCGGCTGTCAATTGACTGATGGCATATGGCATTAGCCAATCAGTCAGACTTGCCATTGTCACTCGATTTTTAAGAGCTCTAAAAATCATGAAGTGCTGTTGTAGTTACTCTCCAAGCCATGTTAGTTTCGACCAGACGGTATCTACCCCATTTGTGCACTCAGAAACACAGTGCAAATAACTTACATTTGTCTACTGAAAGTCACTTGATAAAATATCGCAGAGAGTTACATTAATATTAAGTGAATATCGCCTAACAGTTACAAGAAATAGCATTAGCAAAGTTATTTTACTCTCCCACCTGGCACATACAAGTCTGAAAAAACTGTACGAAAAAAATTGATATTGCGTATGCTTTGAAGTGTTTCCTATTAATAAAATAATAGTTAAATGCAACATTACAAATATCTAATTTGTATTATCTCACACTCACTTTATTCAGGAAACTACTTAGTTCCTGAATGCGCAAAACGTAAAGAGAAATCAGTTCTACTTGCATCTAAAAGTGTTTGGTATTTCCCTTGCTTTCTCTTTAAGTAATTGCAAAAAATATAGGCAATTAGCTTTAGTTTATTGAACGATGTTTATACGCAATTTACTTAGGATTCAAACCATGGTCTTGGAAATGAAAAAATTCCGCGCATGAAAATTAGAACATGATTTGCTAGTTTCTAAGTAATCTTAGGGGCAGGGAAAAATAACTATCTAAAAATTGTATACAGGAATGCCATTAACATGAACATTGTAGAAATTTAGTTAAAACGGCCATAATAAAGAATCCCCAATTTTCATAAGTTGCATTAGCTTGTGCGATGAGTATTTGAAATAATCTGAGATCATCTGTGAGAAAAATGCCGTTATTCTCGGTACTCCGTTTACCTTCTTCCACTCGAGAACTTCCTTCCGCAAATCTTGTAGAATCCTGTTTATTTTGAAATGCTGGAAGCCATTGATTCTACCGTTAATATCCTAAGAAAGTTCTTCATGCGATAACAAAATTCGTCTTCATGACTTTTCCCCAAATCGCGATACAATGTTGTTTCCTAAGCAGATTGATGCATTAAATCGTTTTGTGAATCAAAATCCTTCTGTTAAGAAAAGATTTTTAAAAACTTACTAGCAATAGTGCGTGAAATATCTAATCTTGGATGTTTAAGAAGAGATTTATGATGCGAAAATCACTCCTCCCAAGAATATTTTTCGCCTGAATATTCGGATAAAGTCACTTTATCTCCCTCCCCCCTCCCCCCATGGAAGCTCATTGACCCACCGTATCTCTTTATATGAAACGTTAGTTGTATTTCCTGTGCTCATCTAGAGTTTTTAAAAAAGAAAAAAAAATTCAGTAAGAATCTCACAAAACTTGATAATTAGAAAGTTCCAAAATGGATTTGTGTCAATGATAGTTTAAAATGTGTACCTAAAATTTAAAGTTGTACTGATCAATTAATTTTCATAAGTATCAATAATGACTACGATTTTTCTTTGAAACTTTGCTAGCTTATTAGTTGAACGGTGTCTTTGTTAGTTTCAGTGGTCATGTTTAGTAGTTCTTGTACAGAAAAAGAACATGAGAATGGGAGCCCATATGATTGTAAGGGGAGTTGGTCAAGTCAAGGGTCCTGCCCCAGAAAGGTACTATATTTTAGTGTTGAACCACTTTTACTTTATACCAGTGCGTAATCATAATGGTAATATAGGAGCTAGAAGATCAGGGCCCCTCCTGCCGACAGATATGGTCGCCCATGAGTTTAACTATTCTTTGAGTGTTCCCCGCAAGTTATAATTGGAATCGCAAGTGCTTAAGTATTTTACTCGTTACATAAGTTTTGCGAATTTAAACGTGTGAAGTCAAATTATGCGGACGGGAGAAATCTTATTTTGTTGAAGCTTTGTTACTCCATTGAAGATGCTTTCCGGTTCCGGTGTTTAAAAGCGCGGGAAATCTCTAATAATCGTGGAATGGGTGTATATTCAGATCTTTAAAGCTGCTTGATCTCCAATGGTGAGGATTTGTTCAGCAAGAAAACAAACTGTCACATTTTTGTATAAATGTATTTTTCAAATATTTTACATTGCAAATATTAATATTAACTTAATTTCTTTTAAACGAGTATCAAATCATCGAGCAAATCTGCAATATGTTCATTTTGAAATAATTAAAATTTTGTAGAGTAACACACATAAAAAGGTACTTTTGTCAGAACGCACGTTTGGGTGATATTAAAAATGATTCACCGTTTATCAGGTGCAAAACAGTTCAAACATCTACAAGAGCATAATATTCAGAACAGAGTTCTCATTTTTCTTCCCTTGTAGACGTTGGACCTTTTTGTTCCTGATGAAGGTGAATCTATCAGGTTATAACGAAAGTTTTCCGCCATATCTGCCTGAAATACTAACTTCTAACTCCTTAGATAACTGTTTTTGAACTTTCGGTACTAAACCTGCACAGTGTCACATGATACAACAATAGTACTTAAAGCTGTGCTCATAATTCGTTGATATTATGTAGCTGACTTTTTGCAACACAACTGCAAGTAAATGATAGAACTATCCCTCTAGAGGATTAGAACCATTTGAGACACCTTATACTTAATAATAACTATATTTTTTACAGATTTCACAACAGTGTTATAAAGTAAACCTCTTTCTTTCAAATGCCAAAAATCGTTTGACAAAATATGAGCAAATACGCCAACGAGAACTGTGTGCTGACGAAGTTTGCGGTGGCGGGAAACTTTCGTTACAACCTAATATTTTACTTTTATTTATTTGTATCACCCTAAGCGTGCGTTCTGCGACAGTAAATACCTTATGAGTCACTTTAAGATTTAATTATCTCTTTTTTTTTTTTTTTTCTTTAAGATACCGGTTTTCGATTGAGTGTTCTTAGTTATGTTCATGGTGGTCAAAGAAATTTTCTATCATTGTATCTTTCAAACATAATGTCATTATTAAAAAAGAAAGTATCGTGAGATAGTTTGTTTCACCTTAATGCTTTCCCTTTGCATTCCTGTTAGTATGATTCATTTTTACTTAGAAATAGCGGGACGATTTCCTCGTGTTACTTCAAACCGGATAGGATGCTTCCGCACGATAAAATTGATGTCCTACTGAAAGGGAACCAAAGTCATTGCTTCTTCGTGTCGCACAGGGGGGAAATTTTTCAAGAAATAAAAAATGGGGAAAGCTGGCCAAAAATAATTTTTCGCTTATATAATAAATCGATGAAAAGTTAAAAGTATACTAATAGTCTATTAGAATGTGCCGGTAAGTCTTTTGGGACACCATTAACTTCAGAACGGCGGGAGCTGTAGTCATAAAAGTGGGGTCTGCGATATTGTTGAAAAAAATTCAATCACAAAGTTGTTCAGCAGCATCGATTTACCTTGCGCAAATTTAAGCGCCCAATAATGCTGCAAATGAAAGGCATAAAATATGCATTTGCTTGGACGCTGTTTTCCAAAACTTCATTCTTCAGGGAGGAAAAAAATGACTTGTGTTCTTGAAAAGTCAGTTTCTCCTGAATTATTGTAAACAATATTTCCTATAATTAAGAGTTAAAAATTCGCAAAGTTAAAATTTACAGAAAGTGGTCTTAATTACACACCGCCCCCGAAAAATCTTAAATTTGATGGTCTGTATATAATAAATCTTACTTTATACACAACTGCTTTAATTTCAGCGAAGGCACGCTTATGTCTTTGCCTTTTTGAAGATGGTAAAAGGGTTACAATAGTTTCTTTTTGCAAAAGAGCTTTACAGAAAAGAAATCCTAAATGGAACCAAACTCAAACAATGGTTCTGCCGAGATATACAACTCGTTCGGCTTGACTGGTGCTCTAATTCCCGTATCAAAACCATAGCAACCAATTAAAACAATACACTTTTCGGCGTCTGCTACTGCAATGTAATAGTTCCTGGAGAAAAAGAAAAAATCAAAGTTTAAAATGACTATCCTGACCAGGCATAATCAAGTTGAAAATATTTTAAATGCATCGGCGCTCCTCCTTTATATAGAAAAGAAGTATAGAAAACAAAGAAAAAAAGCTGAACGTGAAAGGATTTTAGTTGGTTGAAAAGTGGCAACAAAAATGTTAACACAATCGCTTAAGGTATACCTTTTCATAGTTCGATGATTACAGTGCTATCAATGAATGATGTATGTTACATATTTTTTTATTCTGGAGAGCATTTCTTCCGGTTTTATATTCACGTGCACGGAACTTGTTTTATTTTACTTTATTCGGTTTCTTACAGCTGAACACGAACCCCACAAGTTATTCTTTGCACGAAAGCAATATTTTACGTAAAATGTATTCAGAATTCTGACGCTTTTAGGATAATTGGACAGTTTTTACCAACCACAGAATGTTTTTCATATGAAAGATAAAACTGCTTTTTCAGTAATGTTGATTTTTAAAGTGGATAAATCCTTTTTGTTTTTTATTTTTTTAAATACATGAAAGTTTTCTAATGATATTTGTAGTGTGGCATTTTCTCTTACTCACTGTTTGAAAAGTTATTCTAACACAAAATTGCTAGATTTATTTTCTGGAATTTTGATGCATGAACTTGCAGTTAACCCATTTATGCCTTTTAAGGACGGTCGTAAAAATACAAGAGTAATAATTTTTCGATTTTAATTGCTCGAATAATAAATTTTATTTCCACAATACTCAAATATAATAAGGTAGAATACCAATCTTCTATTCATATTTTCTAGAAAAAAAAAATACATTATTCATACCCCACAAATGTAGAAAATTTCTCCAAGTTATGTTGATACCTGCAGTGATAAAGTGATGAAGATGGCCTGTCTCTAATGATTTAATATAACACTTTAATCGACCGAGGCATAAATCTCTTCGTTTTTAGGTTTTCCAAATTAAGATTTAATGGGCATTTCATATTATTAAAATACCCTTAACTCAGTAGTGTGGAGTGCAGGATATTTCACAAAGCGAGAAAGTCACCTTTTCCACCCCCTCACTATCTTTAATCTTAAAACTAAGTTTAAATTGTTCGCTCTCATCGTTGCTGCTTTGCTTCCAAGTTTCGATGCTTGAGTGCTGCATCTGATTTACTGTTGTGCTTTAACCAAGAATTAATATGGTTTACGATTACAACTTAATTTCCAACAGGAATAGATCTTTTATCAAAAAGCAGTATAACGAATATTGGTGAAATCAAATTTAAAAAAAAAAAACTGATAAAATTTTACTGAATTTCCATACCCCAATTCAGGATTTTGAATCAGGACTGTATACTTTTATCCTCTTACAATTATTGGCTCTTTGTTGTGCATTCAAAGTTTACTTTCGCATCCCTTTCTTCTTTATAATAATAATAACAGTAATAATTTTTTGTGGCTTTAGAGTTCATTTGATTGCAATTTTGAATAAATTCGGTTGTATACAGAAATCTTGCTAAGACTGTTCTTCCAAGAGCCGAAAATCGCGAAATATTCAGGAAAAAATCTTAAACATACCGCATTTTCCAATATTTCCCTAAACAAATAATGCTTCGGCCAATTTTTGGAGACTGTTTTCGTGATTAAGAATTTTTTCTGGAAGTTGCTTGTGATTAATGAAACTGTGTGGTGGATTTAATGAAACAGCATTATTAATTTTTTTAAGCTGTTATAAAGTCCTACTATATCTTTTTTAAAACTAAATCTTTAAAAAAAAATCTTGCACTTTTGGGAAATTTTAGCACATTGGTTAAATCGGAATTTTTTTTTTTTCAGTTTAGTAACAAACGTTTTGTATTCAAATTCATGTATAATTCCTGACCATCTGTTTAAAGATGCGAGACGTTTTATAATGAAATGCTGAAATTTTGTGCATCACCTGAATCGTGTGTGGGACGCACTTTACTAATTGAGTGGGGGGTTTTTGTACAGGGATCTTATACGAATTAAAGTGTCACTTCTTTAGTTAACGAGAGGAATTTTTTATTGCCGTAATTTTTCTTACTTTATTCTGAATACTTTCAATTTACATTACCCACTTATCTCTAGTGAATAGAGAATTAAAGCTTGTTATCGTCTTTTTGGGACATACTTTCTTTCCCCTTGTATTTATTTTATTGCAGAAGTTAAGCTGCATTTAAAGGTAGGTGGAGATGTAAGTTAAATTCTCGCTACTTTTGCTGAAAGTAGTCGGCTTTCATTGACTCGTTATTAATGCTCTAGTAAACGTCTATATAATTCTGCAGTTTCTTAATTTTTATTTTAATTTCATTCTAGGGCCTTATTCCGGTACAAAGGAGCTCAAATTATTCACGACTCGTCAGGTACCCAGCTGGATGAACTTAAACAGATGCTGGCAGGTAACTTGACTTACATTATCTCTCCATATCGATCTTGAAATTATTTCTCAGGGAGATAAGCCAAACACTTCGGAAACTTGTCTGATCTCGAGCCGCTAACAAATTATTTAAGTCATGTCGGGGAAGAAAGAAGTGCAAGACTGATTGAGAAATTCTACGACGTTAAATCTCTCTGAAACATGGAATTTCTTCAGAGAAAGGGAGATGGTTGTCGAGATAATGGGATGGAAAATTAAGCGTTTCCTTTATTACACGATATTTGTAAGAGAAATGCTTGGGCAAATACTCTTTACCTTTCATTCGCATAGTTGTATAGACGCAATCTAAATAAGAGAAATTTGTTTTGACGTACTAATTTCTCTATTGTGAAGACTTAGTTTTAAACTAAATAACATGGCTTTCAAATAATTATGAAATAAAAATTTAAATTATGAAAAATTACTGAATTATTTTTAGTATCTAAAATGAAAGATAAAAACATAATTTTGTGCAAAACAGAAATGGCACCGAAATTATTTAGAAATTAACTCTTTGTATCTCAACAACTGTGTGAAATTTTTACTGCGATGTGCAGAAACGGAATATAAATAGGCTGAAAGTTTTTATTCTCCAGTTTTATAATTCATCATATAAGTCATTGACCAAAATGTGTTTGTTGTAGAATTCAATAAAATGGTTATTTTCATTTTTGTATTTGACAATATAACTGTAGCATATTAAAGTGTTCGTGAACAGTTAAAGCTGAGAACTTTTTAAACAATCATTAATATTCTTGTAATGTTGACCTAGGAGAAAACACTAACCAATAAGCAATAACAAATGTGCGACTGCTGTAGGACAAAATATATTTTGTTACAATATTAATTAAAAATCACAAACTTTTCAGACAATTTCTAAAATTATTTTATGTACGCGGTATTCTAGAGAAATTCATTCAAATATTTTTAATACACCGATTATTAAATTGGTATTTTAATTGGTATGTTGCTGATCTGCTAAACGGGCATAGAAAGGGTTAATGCGTTCAGTTTAAAATGTTGCTCCTGTTAATTTTGATTAAATATTTTATGAACTGCCACCTGCTTATATAATAAACAAATAGGATTGTATTTTATTTTATGCCTTAGTTCCTTAGAAAATGAACCACCGTTATAGGGTAGAGGAAATTTCATGATTGTTCTCCTCATCTTGAATTTTTGAAAGTTTGTATTACACCCCATATCTGATCTTTTTATATATTTTTCATATTTTTATTCTTCCCCTTTCATACTCAATCCAACGATTTGAGTGCTTAAATAAATCTTTGTGACCTCATACCTAAAAGGATTTTTTTCAGATTCTTTTACCCCCCCTCCCATTCATTGCAAGTGAATGTAGATGTACGAGTATATTGAGTAGCTACATATGTTGCTATTCAAATAAGCAGTTCAACCATGACACAAAATTTTCAGTGTTCATGTTCAGCTTTTTCGTTTTTTCTTCTGCAAGTCCATTACGAATTGGACCCGAATGATGAAAAGGCTTAGTGCTTTGTCAGATTAATTTTTTGACTTGGACTTCAATGCGGATTTGTATCAATACTTTTAATACATATTTTGTATACGTTAAAATTGTACTTTGTTTTCTTGAAATAAGTATTTAAACAGGGAGTCACTTGCGTGGGAAAAATATTTAAATACTAGTTTTTTTTAACTAAAGGTGACTGTAGTTAAAAGAATAAA
This sequence comes from Cheiracanthium punctorium, assembly GCA_038373885.1. Lineage (NCBI taxonomy): Eukaryota > Metazoa > Arthropoda > Arachnida > Araneae > Cheiracanthiidae > Cheiracanthium > Cheiracanthium punctorium. The sequence continues at coordinate 332,736 of JAWZYV010005020.1, read as the reverse complement.
TTTGTCTTTTTCAGAAAATTTAGCTTCCTTTGATTTTTATCTGAAGGTGCTGTAGTCCTCTCTCCCACACACAAGCAAATACATACTGGATATCTTATTAACCCTTTAAAGCACAACTATTTCCCAAATGCTGCAAAAAGGGCAACCATTGCCATCGCTCGATTTAACTATCAGCAACATGGCGGTCGATCGAATCGTTCATCGCGTGCCACAGATCTAGACAATCTTTTGACACAGAGCTGTGTCAAATGCTGATCCTGAAAAAAGCTGCCCAAGGGGGCCAGCCGTTGCTATCGCTCGATTTATCGCCACAGACTGGCTGTGTTCGCGCAGACAGCTGTGTAAAAAAAAATCTCTAGATCTGTGGCACGCGATGAACGATTCGATCGATCGCAATCTTGCTAGTAGTTAAATCGAGTCATGTAAACGATTTCCCCCTTTTTTCGGCATTGGGCAGTTTGTCCAGTTCCTCTATATCAATGTATTTCCATCGTATTCTCGATTTTTCAGCAGATGTCAGTTCTATTAAAAATAAACCTGACAATGTTACACATAATCCGCAATGTTTCCTGGAAATTAAGTGCTAAAAAGTAAAGGATTCTCCTGTTACTATGTCTCCTTTAAGTATTTTAATACAAATCAAATTTGTTCTTCTTGACTGACAACAGTCAAAACATCAGTTTTGTGTCCTCACGGTGAGGACACCGCACTTTAAAGGGTTAAAAACTTTTAGGTAAAAGTATTTTATTCTTTTGCTAAAGAATTGAGCTAATTTTATTGAAAACAAAGACACAGTATATGAGACGTTTGTCCTGTAATTTTGTTTTTTAAAAGGTTCGTGTGCATATATTCTTTAATAATTTTAAATATAAATGGATGTAGAACTCCTTTTTCTTTCACCCCCACCCCTGCTCCTCAAAAAAATAATGTTGTGAGTGTACACGTTTCAAATTACATTGAAATTTTTTTCTTTAAATCGTACTTTTATTTATAAATAAAATATTTACTTTTAATAAAATAAATCGATGAATATAATCTACGTTTTAGAAAAGTAAAATAACGCTGACAATTCCATGTATCACAAAGCTAAAGTCTAATAAGATGTTGATCAACAACAAAAAATCCTGACATTTTTGATGGTCTCTTCAGTTCCGAAAGTTTACTTTTCGACTTGTATCTTAACTGATTGCATATTCTTATAAAACTTCTCTGTGATTTCCCTTGATCGAAGCTGTGTGCTACGAAGTGGAAAATTTAAGAAAATTGAACTTAAATAAAAGCATGTGTGGTAACGGTCTAGATGTATTTAAAATTTTGATGAATAACATAAACAAAATTTAACACTTTGGGATCTCGGCCCGATCGTCACCCGGTAATAAGAAATACGAACATGTTTCAAGCGTTTTTCTTTGAATAAGCAAAGTATGGTAAACAATCTTACTCAGTTGAAACTGTTTAAACGAAAAAGGCCTACGCTTATAATTGGCTCAGACGTCGATAATTTGACAATCCCCTCCTCTCTATGAATGCGTTTACTGCAGTTATCGCCATTATCAACAATTTCATTTCAGCCTAAGTTCACGTTAACTATACTTGAAGACTCAAAAGTGCGAAATTCCGAACAGCTAGAAAAAAAATAAAAAAACTTACTGGATTTTGACAGAAAGTTTTGCCTTATTTAAATGAAGCTCTCGAGTATGGCGAACTCTTTGTCAGCAAAATTAGGAGGTAGAAGACGCGTTAAATTTGATAAAGTGTGCATGGTTGGTTGGTTATTGTCTACCCTTCCTTCCTCAGCAAACAATTTGACCTTCAGATTGGTAATGGCCTTAAGTAAATTCCGCAGAATCACCACATGCACAGTTTTAGAAGACTAGATTCAGTACAGCCCAGTGGCGATGAATATCTATGCGAAAATTGATTGAAATTTTAATTTTCAGTTTCACAAGTCTATGCGTCAGCCAAAACGTTTTGTTTTGCTTCGCATTGGAAATGCAGAATGTCCCCAAAAGATGGTAACATTCATTATTTCTTTATCCGTTACAAGTAAGTGAGCTATGTTAACCGGAAAAAAAAAAAAAAAACTGTTCAAAATGGGGTTAGAAAAGACTACATTAATAAGAATTCCTCTGGTTAATTTTTAAGCCTTTGAGGCGCAACCCTTTCCCAATGCTGAAAATAGGGCAGCCGTTGCCATCGCTCGACTTAACTACCAGCAAGATGGCGGACGATCGAAACATTCATCGCGTGCCACATATCTAGACCCCTTTTTTGACGACAGCTGGCTGTGCTCGCGCCTTTGCTTAATGCGAGCGCCCTCTTATCCTGCTTCCTTAGGCAACTTACTACCGTGATAGAGCAGAATTTCGACTCTAAACGAAGCTTAATTATAATTAATCGTTCACCGATTTAGATGTGATGAAATGGCCTTTTTAACGCCCGACACTGAACTCGAATAGTTGTACTTCTGTGATTAAAGACAGCTGTGCAGAAATTATAACCTTTTCGTATGTGTTTTGTGTGTACCTAAAGACAGCTGTGGTTATCAACCGAAGTCGAGTTCCATAGTTTGCATGCGTTTTATAGTCAAATAAATCGCTTTTGTAAGCATGTGTCTCGGCTGTTCAGGATTTGCCGATAGATTGACTGCTTCGACTGTTCATGTTTACGTGGCCTTTGTTACCTAGCTATGCACTTCTACGGTTAAAAAAAAAAAAAAATTTTGGTCTTCTGAATTTTATTTTCGAATTAATAAAATACTATGAAGCGGTTGGGATGTAAAGCGAGTTCATGGACTCGTAGTTCCTTCCAATGTCTCACTCGAGAGGGGATTTTGAAAACAGACGAGAAATTAAATCAAAAATCAGACACGCTGTATTTGGAAAATTTGGGAATGGCCTATAAATTTTATGTGTTTTTCGACAGCTGGCTGTGCTGCACAGCCAGCTGTCGTCAAAAAAGGGTTTCTAGATCTGTGGCACGCGTTGAACGTTTCGATCGTCCGCCATCTTGGTAGTAGTTAAGTCGAGCGATGACAACGGCTGCCCTTTTTTCAACATTGGGCAATCTATCCAGCTGCTCTCGCATTCTTCCGCATTCTTCAGCAGATGTCAGTGTTGTTAAAAATAATCGTGACAATTTTTTACGGGAAAATGGCGTGCTAAAAAGTAAAGGATTCTCGTAGAGCTATGTCACCCGCAGCTATTTTTATAGAAATCAAATCTATTGTTCGTGACTGGCAACAGTCAAAACGTCAGAGTTTGGTGTTCCAAGAGCGGGAACACTGCGCGTTAAAGGGTTAATAAACGTACTAGGATATCATATGGTGTCCACACAATTTATTTAATTACGTTAAATACCATTAGAAATGAACAAGAAACTTTGACGCAACACCAGTTTCCTCAATAAAGATAATTATCTACGATATATTCCCTAATCCCGCCAGGGTTTCGTTATGGAGGTATCTATCTCAGTGTGCTATGTTCCCCTTTAGTCTTAATTCCATCCACAGTAATGTCATACATACCCATGCACCTGGCAACCTCACGTCATGTTCTAGTAGTAAAATATGCAAGAACATCAACGATTTAGGAAACGAGCCTCTTCAGTATCATTGCATTTCCCGAACGATGCCCGCCCCCTCCCACTTTTCATCAAAGACCACCCTTAATGCACTTTTAATGTGACGGCACCTGATGGTGCATACGTCGGTGCAGGAAGGTGGTGGAGAAATTTTAGTAATGGATTTTCGATTTTTTTTTTCTCCCAGTTGTATGAAAAGTAGGGGGGGGGGGATACGTAGATGTTAAATGTCTACTGTAAAATTGATCTTTTCTTTTTTTCGGGGGGGGGGGGTAGGAAGAGGGTTTAGTTGTTCCAAGATGTGTGTGTACGAAGGAGAAGGGTTTGGAAAGAACAGGCCCAATTGACATTTAGCTGGCAAGAAATATGAATATTGAATGACATTGTTTAACAGATAAGATTACCTTAGCTTTTTATTCGTTTTTACTTTCCGAACATGTACGACGTAGGGAAGGTATTGTAATCATGAAAAAACTCGACTTTGATATTTTGATGTATTTACGTTTTGGGGGGAGCTCTTCTGAATTCATTATATTTTTACCTGTTTCAGAGAGACAGCACGATGGTTTTTAAACTGTGCATTCGATTTCGCTGAAATTTGGTCTATAAATTATAGACCACCCCCGCACGACCAGTATTTATTTTGGCGTGTATGGGAAGTGTAGTTTCTTACAGGACTACAAAAAAGAAATTCTTTTACATTAAGGCCTACGCACGGAAATTCTTAAAAATAGGTAAGCGTCTAAACGTTGCACTCGATTGAGCGAAAATTGGGTATGTATACTCTAATCACGATCACATATCTCAAATTTTGGAATTTGCACATGCACAGCTGATAGTTTGTTGCAAAAAGGAATTCTTTTACATTGACTTACGGAAGCAAATCATTTAAAGTGCGTTAGTGTCTAAATGGTGCATTCGAGTAAGTTGAAATTGGATATTATGTCACCATCGCATAAGCTGTACAGACTTTAATATGTAAGGCTGATTGTTTATTTACAGGGCTACAAAAAAGAATATTTTTGAGTGCACTAGCGTCTGAGCACTGCATTTGAGTTAAATCAAATTTAAACGCTGGTAAAGATCAAGCATTCGGAAAATCAAGTGGAGTCACCCCAGATTCTTTTTTTTTTTTAATCAAAATATTTTGTGCTGTAATATCTGTCTTAAACGAAATTTGAGAAGGATGGATGCACAAGCCGGGATTTCTGTTGAATACTGATGAGTCATTTTTAAAGCCACTGAACTCGCAACTTTACAGGAATCCGTTAACACTGTACAACACAGATATTTGGATTTTCAAGGGCTTTTTTGAGTTGATTGCTGAGATTATGCTTCAAAGGATGCAATATTTTTAATTTATACTATTGATACATAAATTAAAAGTAATATTATAACCATACAGGGTATCTCAAAAAGTTTGTAACACGTTTTATTTATATATGAGATAAGTGAGCAGTGTAAATTGAAAAAATGTTGAAAATAAGCTGGGAAAAAGTATGTTTAAAAAGAATTCCAGTTTCAAATTTCAAAAACTAACTTTTAAATTTGTATACGATCTCCGTGCGAAAAAAATTCCCCCTTAATAAAATGTGCCCCATACACTAATGAGTTGATGTACAAAATTCGAGAAGTGTACCTTTAAAACAGTCAGAGATATGAAGATAAATACATGCCGATTTAAACCACTTTTCAATGGCTCTCGATAGGGGGAAAAATATCACGTCAGATTATCACGCTTCAGGGGTCGTGCAGAAATCACGAAAGAAAATAATTTCTTGCGCATTCAAATTCACGTATAGCCCCTGATCATCTTAGTAAATATCTGAGACGTTTTATGATGAAAGGCTGAAATTTTGAACATCACATTAGTGTATGGGGCAACTGGGAATTTTTCTTTTCGTACGGGGGATTGTATACAAATTTAAAAAATGTAATTTTTAAAAAATAACGAACTTTTTCTTAGCGTAGTCTTTTTTTTCTACCTTATTTTGAACATTTTTTTTCAAGCTACACTGTTCACTTATCTCTAAAGAATTAAAGCATTTTACCACCTTTTTGGAACTCCTAATTTACAATTACCTGCAATTACATTCGGAAAAATGAGTAGAGTCGGTCAGTGATAGCCGAAAACTTTTATTATAAGTAACAATTACGTACATTAAAGCAACAGTACAGCTCCAAACCAGACATAAAGTTACGGAGAAATATTGAGAAAGCGGGGAGCACAGTACAGAGTATTATCAACTCAAAATATGCGCCTGGCCGGACTTCTGTTTGTTCAGAACTAATTTGTTAGAACATTTCCAGCTCTACTGTTGGATTGTACTTAAAACGACGTAATCTTAAAATGCTTTGATTTGACGGGGAGTATGTGACGCGAAACCTTGGTATGTCTCTTATTCTGTGTTTACTCCGTTGCCTTGGTGGAAAAATCTCGAAAATTCTAGAATTTTTCCTGCCGAACAGGATTTGATAATTAGTTTTGCTTACTCAATATTTTGTTTTGTCGTCTTGTTAACGGCAAGATTTTTATGGAATATTACGGAATTTAGAATTAAGTTATTAAAAGAATGAGTTTTAAATGATTATGAGGAATAAAACGCGGTGTGTCTGAAAATGGATAAAAGAACAAGATATTAGATTTAAATTTTACTACACATAATTTACTGATGGTAATTTCATTATACATATGTACACATACATTTAAGAGTGACGGGGAAGTTTGGACCGTCCCATTGACTCCCGTGTTATTAAAATCTTAAGATATTGCCTTACCTACGCTCTAATTTTGACTTTTTTTCTTTCTTTGGCATATATAAAGGAAGTATCAGAGTTGCATATGATGCAATATTTAAATGTATCAAATATATGAAATATTTAACAGTTCAATATTATACAGAAATTGTCAAATTAGAATTTAGAAGTAAAATCTTTCGTTATTACAATGTTTGATCATTTTGATTTTGAATAAATATTATAAAATTACTAAATTGTCATCGCACGGCTTAAAATAGTTCGTTTAGAACAAAATTAAAAATTATAATTTAAATGTTTTAACACAAATATTTTGGCAAGTAATATTTTCGTTTTGTAAGTTTATACAACTTGTCACATTCATTTAGCACACTGAGATTTTTTAATTTTATTTCAATATCGAGTGCTGCTTTTATTTGCTGAAACTAACTAGTTGCAGAAAGAAGTAGTTAAATAAAATTTTGTATTGAAAAAAAATTTTTTTAAGATCTTCATTTAGATGGGATAGTCAAGCAGAATTATTTCTTCGCAATAAATTGAATAGCACTGAATTTAAAGATTTTTACTTGAAAATCATTACCCTTTATAATTCCAGATGTTTTAAAATTATTGGAATTATTAATTTCTTAAAGAAATTTATGCGATCTAAAATGGAAAATTTTCTTCAATTTTTGACCAGGTTCAATTTTTCTTTCCCTCGCGGCAAGCAAGCACCCTACACCTGTAAAACTATTTCGCCTTCAAGTCGTTATTCTTGCGGCAAAACAAACCTTACGCTGCTACATTGCTCTTTCAACGAAGACGCCACATAAATAAAATCTGGGTATTACCAAACTCGAAACTTCTAAAACAAAGAAAAATACGGCACACTCGTGAATGATACTTCCCAACATAATGGGATAAGGTAGAAAAGTAGGATCGACGCATGGATTATGATACTCGTTTGAAATACAGACTGATCACGGTGCAAAGTTTGAATAGGAATTTTTATGTTATGGGTTATGGGATATATGGTCTAGTCTAAATATTGTAATCGCCTATAAAGTCCCTTTTGTCTGATTTTCTTTGAGTGATTTCAGTCATTTTTGTTTCTTTCGGAAATTTTAGATTCCAGTGTAGTAGTAAAAAGCATTGGTAGAAAGTAATGATAAGTGATACAGAAATGCAAGCGGCAGCACAAGCAGAAACACTCAAAGCATTAAGATATCTTACTTTTTAAGACTCATGAGAGGACTGAAGAATATTTTCAGAAACTACATAACTTAGGAAAAGTACAAAAAATGAAGCCAAAATCACGGCAGCCCTGGTTTATTAAACATTATGGTTTATTTTAAGTAAGGTAAATTATACATAAATAACTTCTGTATATTTTTAGTACACAACTTTACTCAAAGTTTTGATTTTTATAAAATTACTTATTTCTGATTACAATAATTTTAATTGTTTGAAGTCCGCTAAAAAATTATAACCTAATAAACTGAAAATTGTGTACGAATTTTGCAAAGAATTCTGCTGTTTAGTCAATAAATCGTAACTAATATTATAAATGCGAAAGTTTGTTTGTTTATGACGCTTTCACGCCTAAACCGCTTAATCGATTACGATACATTTCGGTTTAGATATAGATGGGACCCTGTAGTTGGTTATAGGCCACTTAGAATTTTAAATTTTTAATTACTTTTTTAATTATTAATTAAAAACCGTTTTTACGTTGCCATGCTTGGCGAGTTTCGCCCGTATCATATGATTCATGTTTTGAGCTAACAAGAATGCTATTACTTCAATAAAGAAGCACGTGCATCTGAAAAACATTAAATAATACGGAAATTATGCCAGTTTTATTCCAAATATATCTATCTCTAATAATAAAAATGTATGTTCTCCGGACAAATCTACAGAAAGCAGAGCTTTGAAAATTTGAGCATGCCTGGACCCATGACTTCGGTAAAGTGTACCTGAGGATCGGAAATTTTAATTACTTTTCTAACTATTAATTAAAAACCGTTTTATCGCCCGCACAAAATGATTTATGCTTTTGAAATAAAGCAGAAATTTTTTTTGCAAAATCACATGCATTTGAAAAACATAAATAAGTATGAAAATTATGTTGATTTTACGCCAAATTAAAAAGCATAAGTAAAGAAAAGGGTACTTACGTATTATCCCGGCGGCCCGCCAAGACGAGCGATTTTTTGCCGAGATAAATGCCGGCCACATGAAATTATTAATGGTTTTAAATACGATTGGCAACAGTTTGGCAACTCATTTGACGAAAAAACAGTTTGGCGGGAATGACCGCCGGAATAATAGGTAAGTACCAAGAAAACTCCAGATGTGTTTCACTAACTAAAGTTCGTAAATTTCAAAATCCTACAAATAATATAAATGTGTACGTTTATGTGTTTGGATGTTTTTGACTGAATCGCACAAAAATGGTTGGGAAAATTTGTAATGAAGATAGCTTATGCCCTGGATTAACATACAGGCAACCTTTCAAGCATATAGCATAAATAATTCTTTTACAAAGACACTCAAAATAATGATAATGCATTGCGCTGTATGGAAATTTTGTAGCAACTAAACCGATTTTAAAACTTTCTTCACTGATTGAAAGTCCTAGGCCTATATGGTCCTAGGCCTATAGGGTCCTAGGCGTATATAGAGAATTCCTCTGTGTGGAATTTTCTAAGGGATCCTAGCCCGTATTTTCGCTAGGTTTTTGAAAAAAACACGGAAAACTGCGAGCGGCTAGGTCGACAGGCGCGACCGGTGTTTGAACCTGGCATCTCCCGCCTTAGAGGTTTGAGAGCAGACCCTCTTAGACACTGGGGGGACCCTGAGTGCTATAGGCTACCTTTTATGCATATATCACAAATAGTTATTTTACAGGGATACTCATAAGAATTACATTACGCTCTATGTGTATCTGTGTAAGTACTGAACCGATTCCAAAACTTTTTTCACTGATAGTAAGCTACACTATTCTTGAGTATTACAGGCTAAAATTAATGCATGTAGCGCAAATAGTTCCTTTACAGGAACACTCAAAATAATTCTAATACATTACGCTCTATGGGTATCTCTCTAACTAAAGAACCGATTCTAAAAGTTTTTCGCTAATAGAAAGCTGCACTATTCCTGATTAACATAGGCTAAAATTCATGCATATAGCATAAATATTTCTTTTACAAGAACACTTAAAACAGTTCGCAAATACTGTCGTAACTGTCTCTATTCGCCAAATGCCTGAAAAAAATTAAATTTAGTAATTCTGCATACTCTGTTATTTTAAATGAAGTATACTACCATGCATTTTACTTCATTTAAAATAAGTAAAAAGCAAATAACATTTAAATGCAGTTTCTTTAGTCGCAAACATATGTGTTATTCACACATGCTTAGTTTCTCTTGGGATCCAATTCTAAAGCCGACGCGGACGAAGTCGCGGGTAGCCGCTAGTAACTATATAATAATGTGTATGAATCGGTTATAAGGTCTTTTTCACGAAGTCCCGAGGAGAAACCTTATATTGAGGTCATACTATGTATATCACTTAAGCGCGTACTTAAAATATGTTTATTATAAATAATTTCAAAATAAGTTTTTCTAAATCACTAAAATGCAACTATTTCGTTCACTCCGGGTTTTTCTGTCGGCATAATTTTGTGGACAGAATTTGGATATATTTTTGTAGACCGATTTTTGTGAATATATTTTTGTAGATCGATTTTTGTGGACATGATTATCGTTGACACGCTTTCGTTGCATTTTTCAATAGGGTTGCCAGTTAAATTTATTATTAAAGCATATAACAATGTACTTCCCATTCAAAATGGTGAACCTAGGATTAATATACTGGGACAGACAAAGTTTCCGGCCTTTTGGTGATGGTAGTAGTGCACAAAAAAAATTCATGTTTATTAAAGTGTTTAGCTACGCTCTCTTCATTGAAAATGGTAAAGGTATTAATGTAGAGGGACGCACAAAATATTTCCGTTTTTTTCAAGTCTGTTGCCGGAAGCAGTAGTTCCAAAGACAATTCATATTTATTAGTGTTTAACTATATATTATCCATTGAGAGTGATAAGCATAGCACTAATAAACAGGGGAAACTATTTCCGATGTTTTACGGCCTACAGGCAGTATTCGAAGGAAAAGAATATGAATATTTATTACTGAACTTAAAACTATACTTTCGATTCGATACCGTAGGGATTTGGTTTCGAATACAAGGTCAAAAGACGTGGAACTTCTTGAGGGAAGTCTTAACTAAATATAAAATTTTTGTTCTGTAGAAATGAAGTATTTTAAAAGCGGGCAGATTTATTTGTAAAGTACTTTCTCTTTTACATATGAAGTAACTCAGACTCTAGTTTGGATATAGCGAAATTACAAAATAATGACACAATATCAAATTAGCATCTGTAAAGTAAAGTTAATGTCGCGAGTCAAAAAATTGAGTAGTTTTAGAGACTCCGCAACGGATTAATTTCAATCATATGAGCAAGAAAAATATTTCCGTGCGAAGAACGGGTACGGAAATAATTTAATATAAATATCGATTTCAAAGAAGTGTTTTATGGAACAAGGAAGAAAAATACAGCACACTCGTGAATAATTATACACTTTCCAACTTAATGGAATAAGGAAGAAAAATAGGGACGACACATGGACTATGATGTGCTTTTACTATACAGAACTTTAGTGCGTATTTAAAATATGAAAGTGTTTCGGATTTTTTTTTTCTGCATACAACTTATTTATTTATGTTGCCATGTCTAAAATGCTGGTCTCTTTCGCAGACGATGAACGAGCGTTCGCCTTTGTCAGAGTCAATGCCGGTGACGAAATGAGCAAAAGGAAAAAATTCGTCCTCCTCACGTGGATAGGCTCGGAGGTCGGCACCTTAAAGAGGGCGCGAGTTTCCATCGACAAAGCCCTCGTCAAACAAGTCATACAGGTGAGTCGTCAGAAAATTCGCTCTTTTTGAAAATAAAATTATTCCGAATGATGCCATAATATTAGTGAACTAAACATTAAAGTTAATACTCAAAGTATAAAATTCGCAGAAGAGCTAGTCCTAAGATGGTGCAAACTGGGCGGCCGTTCCGGTCGCCATTTCTTGGGAGGGGGGGGGGGCGCCAAAATACTTCACTATATAATAAATATATGTACAGGGTGCCCAGTAATTAATCAAACATTTGAAAAATTAAGTAAAAGAGTTTAACCCTTTAACGCGCAGCGTTCCCGCTCTGGGAACACCAAACTCTGACGTTTTGACTGCTGCCAGTCACGAAGAATATATTTGATTTCTATAAAAATAGTTGCGGGTGACAGAGCTCCACAAGAATCCTGTACTTTTTAGCACGTCATTTCCCGTAAAAAAAAATTGTCACGATTATTTTTAACAGCACTGACATCTGCTGAAAAATGGCAGAATGCGAGGACAGCTGGATAGATTGCCCAATACTGAAAAAAGGGCAGCCGTTGCCATCGCTCGACTTAACTACCAGCAAGATGGACGATCGAAACGTTCATCGCGTGCCACAGATCTAGGGACCCTTTTTTGACGCAGCTGGCTGTGCGAGCTGCGTCAAAAAAGGGTCCCTACATCTGTGGCACGCAATGAACGTTTCGATCGTCCATCTTGCTGGTAGTTAAGTCGAGCGATGGCAACGGCTGCCCTTTTTTCAGCATTGGGAAAGGGTTGCGCCTCAAAGGGTTAAAAAGAGATTTAAGAAATATATATTTACTTCACGTATAAGTACACTCATTCCGATTTAATGCACAAGAGTTTCGAAGTGCAACCCATTACTTAGCAACATGCGAATAGATATATGGGAAGCCCAAGATCAAAGTTACCCAAAATTGAAGGAATAGTTCGCAGTGTGATGGCCGAAATTTCACTAGAAAATTAAAATCCTCTGTTCAATGGTCAAATTTGGCATTTTACTACCTTCAAACTGCTTGCAAAGACGCCAACTTTTACTGAAAACAGACACGAAGTTGCGTCCCAGCACAAAATAGAAACTCGTATTGATTCAGACTCGTTTCGTAAATTGTAAACCGTGTAGTGTTGCGTCACCAAATGTTACATCAGTATTATGTCCCGGTAAAAAGTTATTAGTTTCAAATCTTTGGTTAATTACAGGGCACCCTGCATATATAGTGTTACCGTGATAGTAGGAAATCTGTGGTAAATGTAGACTTTCATCGGTGAATGTCAACATCACATAGTCGCTTGGTGTATGTCTGAAATATTTGCTACATATTACTTCCCACTTACACCGACAAATGTGGACATTCAACCATGGACGTCGGCCATATTTTTGCATCTTCCAACATATGAAAAAGAAATCCCCCCCCCTCTTAAAATTTTCTGCCGACGACCATGCATTCAACGTGCACTAACGGTGAATGTCGAAGATTTGCATTTTCTTCTCCATATTTTAGGTACGGTACAACGTCGCTATGGTGACATAACATTTTCGGCTTTTGCTGAAAGGAATGACCAATCATGGTGAAGAGAGGGGGTTTGTAGAGAAGATTTCACTGTAGGACATACCACGGAGAACTTAAATGCTGTGGTAGATTAAAGGGTAGACCTGTTTGTTTGTGTTTTTGGACATGTTTAGATTCGAGCTTGAGAAGGGATGCTCAATATTTCTTGCCTTCTTGGTAACGATAGCAGTTGTACTAGGATAAATGTTGACGTTTATATCGTGTTGGACTTTTCTTCTATAACCATGTGGAACAACGGATTCAAGGGGAAATGACCTCCAACTGAATATAAATCTTTTTGCTACGTTTTTGTCTTAACAAAGACATGTTGACCTCGCTTCTCTTTCAGTCTCGGCCGGAGCATATCTGTGCTTGTCGACCTATAACCGGCGGTAATCCAAATGTACTAGTATATAATCAAATATTCGGTCTTTTACCGACTTATCTGGTATCTATTGACATTCACTGGTGAAACTCAACGTTCTCCAATCTCGGTCCTTCACAGTAATATATGCATATATATAAAACTCGGCTGTTCGAACCTCGTTAGTGGGGACCCCCCCCCCTAATTTTTTAGTTTCATTATTGCCATATGAAAACGATATTGTCTACGTCATTTTCTCTCAGCTTTCGTGTATTTCGCCTATTAACCCTCTGTTGAAATTATGACTGTACCTATTTATAGAAAAATACATGGGATGCATATTCTACAGCTTAGGAAATATTGTAACAATAGATTAAAGCTGTTGTGAACTAATAGTATTTAGATATGTGTAAAATTATGTCGCATACTTTTATGTTGCATTTTTGGGACACATTTTTCGGACAATTTTCAATGAAGGGGGTGAGAGATAAAATGACATAGTCATTAATATATGCATGCATGCAGAGTGCTCCGTGGCAAAAATTTAAGGGGTGGTAGAGGAAACCGAAACTGTTCAGAATTGTATAACAATTGGCGTCGGAAATTTTGTTAATACGCAATCTTGTTGTCAATGTATAATGCCTACTTAAGTAATCAATCATGTTGAAAATCAATTTTAGTCAAGTGTTTTCTGTGAAAGATCCATTTACTTGACATACTATGGTCGAAAAGTTTACTTTTATTCCAAAATGATTATTGACAGGGTACATGAGGACGACCTTTCTGACCCCACATTGTTATGTAATCATAACTCTTTGTTCACCCTGTAAATTTGAATGTTCATATATTGTTGAAATCCTCGTTTTACCCATTTGAAACCTTTTTACTTCCTTGTACGTAGTATAAGGAAGTAATGTGATCCCGAAAAATTTTGGGGGCCAAATTTCGACAAAAAAACCGATTTTGACTACCTCTAAATTTAATTTTAAAATTTTTTTCGATGCATCTCATCGTAGGCTAGCATGCACGATCCTATTAACGCGTCTGCAACTCATTTTGACCAGCGGCGAGTCTATTGTGGTCAGTTTTTCCATGCCGTCTGTACGTACGTACGTATGTATGTAACTCGCATATCTCAAAAACTATTGGTCGTAGAATGTCGAAACTTCATATTTTGGATAGTTGTAACATCTTGTTGTGCACCTCCCCTTTTGGTGGCAATCGAATGTATAGTTTATGTACAGGACCGCCCAAAAACGATTCGAAACATTAACATATAGCGCTCTAATCATGGGCCCGAAATTTCCAACTTCGAAACTCGGCCTTAACTCGAAAAAACTATTAGGCGTAGAATGTCGAAACTTCATATTTTGGGTAGTTGTAACATCTTGTTGTGCACCTCCCCTATTGGTTCCATTCGACTGGATAGTTTATCTACAGGACCGCCCAAAACATTCGAAATACATAACGCTCAATGGGCCGAAATTCATTAAACTCGCCTAACTCAAAAACTATTAGGCGTAGAATGTCGAAACTTCATATTTAGGATTGTTGTAACATCTAGTTGTGCACCTCCCCTTTCGGTTCCATTCGACTGGACAGTTTATCTACAGAACCGCCTAAAAGATTCGAAATACATTACGCTCTATGGACCGACATTCATCAAAGCGTAATTTAGAGGTTTTGGGCTATTTCAAACGACTCAGGAGTGATATATGCTGTAAAGAGTTAGAAAATGAATTTCTCCATTAAAAAAAGTGTCTTTATCATTTACAGTTCTGCTACAGGAACACTCAAAAGATTTCCAATACATTACGGTCAATGGCAATTTTAGGGGCATTCATCCATTTCAAGCACAATACCGTCCTACCACATAAGTTAGGTAATGGTTCGACCACGGTCACGTGCCTCCCTCAAGAACTATGCCAAAAGTCGCCAGGCTTGGCGACTTTTGGTGTACGTGTGTGCATATTTAACTCTCAAATCTCAAAAACTATTATGAAATTTCATATGTAAGATTGTTGTAACATCTAGTTGTGCATCTCGATTTTTGGTTCCAATCTACTGGAGTTTCTTTACAGGACCACCAAAAAGAATTTCAGTACTTTAATGTCTATGTAAATCTTCAATATAATACAATTGTGGTCAGTCATTGTTTGGTACATGCCCAAAATCTCGCCGTCTGTCCTCGACCTTGGCGAGTTTTGCCGAAATGTCGCCAAATTTGGCGATAATCTGTCATTGTTGGTCCATGCTTAAAATCTCGCCAAATGTCGTCGACATTGACGAGTTTCGCCGAAATATCGCCAAATTTGGCACCAAAAATTATTTCGTATTTTGTATAACTCTAAAACTTTAACCCGTAGAATTTTGAACTTTTGTATTTAGAACTATATTATAATATCTAACTGTTTTCAATATCTTTTTTGACAGCAATCGACTAGGAATTTATTTACAGGGTGAGCCAAATGACTTTAAATACATTAAGGTGTATGGATGCATTCAATTCATTGAAAGTCAGGGGTCAATGACTACTTTGGCTATCCCCAAAATCTCGCGAACTATCTCAAGTTTGTCGGCTTTTGGTGAAATATCGCCAAATAAAGTGTCAGAAGGAAATCTTTCAAATTGAACTCAACTTGGCGATATCGAAATATTTGGCTAGAAATCGCTATACCTTACTATTATTGATATTTTATCTCTTTCAAAGAAATAAGTTTAGAGGAAGTGCGTAAAAAACATTTTTGAATTAATAGACGTGCAAGGAAGTCATGTGTTGGACACATCAGATTTTTTACTTCCTTGTACGTAGTATAAGGAAGTAATGTGATCCCGAAAAATTTTGGGGGCCAAATTTCGACAAAAAAAACAGATTTTGACTACCTCTAAATTTAATTTTAAAAATTTTTTCGATGCATCCTATCGTAGGCTAGCATGCACGATCATATTAACGCGTCTGCAACTCATTTTGACCAGCGGCGAGTCTGCTGTGGCCAGTTTTTCCATGCCGTCTGTACGTACGTACGTATGTATGTAACTCGCATATCTCAATAACTATTGGTCGTAGAATGTTGAGATTTGATATTTAGGATTGTTCTATGATCTAGTTGTGCACCTCCCCTTTTGGTGGCAATCGAATGGATAGTTTATGTACAGGACCGCCCAAAAGATTCGAAATACATTTTTTTTTTTTGTTACATGTGTGGGTGGATGGTGCACATTTTTGTACTTCGCACCAGTGGCGTAGCCAGATATTTTTCATGGAGGGGAGTTACAAATACTTCAACTCATATGTATGTATAGGTGTCTGTGATAAGGGAGTGAAGAATATACATTTTGCATGGCAAAAAATTCCTCATGGGGGGGGGGGTGTGATTCCCCCTAACCCCCCCCCCTCCTTGGCTAAGCAACTGCTTCGTACCATTTAGTTTGACAAAGTGTATAGCCTTTGTCCTCAGCTCGTAAAATGTCTGACATCCCCCCTCTGGTGCAGAGCCTAAGACATTCGGAGGCCCTAGGCCAAGCACTCTTTGGGGGACCCCCTATACTGTTGATACATATTGTCACAGGGTACAAATTATTTGTAGTAAATAAGAAGGGGGCCCCCTTTGTTCAATAAATCTTTAACTTAGTCCACAAAATTCAAATGCTCAGAAATTATGCTTCAGATGAGGTCGCGTCCCTGAATGCTCCAGTGTAGAATGCTTTGGACCTTAACATGGCATTTCTTCCATCCGTGAATACAGAGTAAACAAGCACTTCATCACAGCGGATGCATTGTAAAATTGCATCCGTTTATTTCTCATTCATGTTTTTGCGTTATCTTTAAGAGTTTAAAACTATTTTAATCATTTTGGGTCCCCTAAAACTTGGGGCCCTAGGCCGAGGCCTAGTTGGCCTGTGCGGTAATCAGGGCCTGCTCTGGTGTGGCATTTAGAGGTCAGATTTTAAAGATGGCTAGTCTATCTTAATCTCTGACAAGAAATGTATTCTGTTTACAATAGATAAGAATTATTTGTGTTGATTATCTAAATCCCTATAAATCTTTTTTTTCCTATCCAAAGGCTTACTTTTAAAAATGCAATCTGAAATTCTGTAAACTCACATTCGCCATATTTATATTTAAATTCTACCTCTACCAGTTATTACAGGTTTAGAACTATGTGCAACTAATTATGGCAGCATAATATAGCGCACAAAAAAAAGCAAGAAGAAGAGAGAGGGGGGGAAAAAAAAAGTACCAATATATCATGTTTGTTAATAGCAATCAGTTTCTTGCATTATCTAAGAACTTGAAAAGTGGAGATGTGAATTTTGCATCTACATACTCTATATATTAGTTAAATCCTTTTCACTTGAACCTTTAAGAAACATTACAATAGACAGTTACGATAAATAAAGTATTGTTATTTTGAAAGCAGTATAAATTGACTTTTGAACATGGCTTCAACCAAAATCGAAGTGACATCAATTACAGCAAAGTTTGGATGCCATAACTTAGGAATTTTTTTTTCTGTTTATCTTGTGGGTGAATTAGGTGCTTGATTTGAACATTTTGTAAACCCTGTTTAAATCAATATATATTCAGAATAACTAAGTAAATATGTTAGTAATGCAAAAAATTATTTTGTAGTCGTATGTGACACTAATAACCTAGTAATGTTAGTCTGTAGAGTTTCAATGATTAAAAGAGCTCAGCTTCCTGTGTTAGGACAATTTCAATTTGGGCAGTGCAAAAAATCCATAGTGAATAATTTGACTTTTGCCAAACAATGTTGTGTACTAACTAGAAAACGTTTTCAAAGATACCTTTTTTTGTTTATCTTTCATGAATAGTTCATGGATTTTATATTGGCTACTTGACTAATTTCCTCTTTATTTTGCAGAATTTTGCAGTAGAGCTTCAACTTGAAAGTCCAGATGAACTTACAGATGATTTTCTTCGATCTCATGTCGATAAAGTAGGGGGTGCCAATTACGGCACGGGAATGAGAAATAACTGAAGGCTGGACCTTCTAGTGTATTTAAACAACTCTAAGCTAAGATTTTTTATGATTGTATAATTTCTGATTGCATCTTGAGTGTTTATATCTACTGCGGAAGGAGCACAAAAACTTTCTAAAATAAAGTTGTTTATACTTATATTTTATGCCATAGTTTTCATGAACATTTTTTGGTATCCATTTACTTTGGCATATTTGAAATGTTTTGTCACATTCAAATAAAGATTTTGTACATTCGTTTTTTTTTTCTGCTGTTTAGTGAATTTATTATACACACGGACAAAACAAACTTTTTTTTTCTGTCAAACTACTAAATTAAGTTTTACATCACAATAATTATACCATGATTACCAACTTCTGAAGAAATTAATATAACATTCATGCAGCAACTTTTTTAATGATTGCAGGGTCACACTGGCTTCTTAATCGTCATAGAATCCACAAATTTAACTACTTGAGGTCTCTTGATGAATTTTCTGGGTCCTTTTGCCCCAAAACTCTGAAAACACTTAACACGGGGACATAAAGTATGGATCCTCAAGAATAATTAAAGGCCTTATGAAACTGGGTCCCAGAGTCCCTATGGTTTGAAAGAAAATGAGTACTTCTAGAGAAAAATGGATGAAATGTGTAACATAGCATGATCCTCGAATCATGTTTTAATGCTAGACTGCTATTTTATGATCCCCTAAAAGTTTCATTTTTAAAAAACTTGTGTTTAAAAAATACTTACTTTTAACTGGACCATTAATATCCAAATGTTCAGACAAGTGAACACTTAAAATTTGTTAATCTGCAAATGTTCAAAACTGTAAACATCTCATTTTACTTGCGTGCCTATTACTAGGTGAGCGGTAACAATGAGAGTGTGGGAACCTCAGATTTTTACCAGGTTTAAGGTTACCAATAAATGCCACACTTTGGTGCAACTTATCAATATAGAATGTTATTTATTTTGTGTAGTAGATAGATGCTTTCGAAAACGATAGCCTTTAATCAAAGATATTTAAGGATGCAGTGTGAAGAGGGGGGGGGGATTACATTGTAATTGTGTATATTTAATTTCGAAATAAAAATATTTTACTTATTTCTTTTTAATAAGACAATTTTCATTGCAGTATTTTTGGTGAAATTTGATTTTGGATTGACTTGCATCTTCAGTATTTTTTAGATGATTCATATATTCGAGACACACGATGGCACGATTCATATATTCAAGCCTTATTTAGGTTATTTAAAAATATTTAGATTTTTAACCATATATAATATTTGATACATTTTATAGAAAAATACTTTATGTTTAAAATTTTAGTTTAATGTTGCATTCTTGTCTTTGTGTTAAGTAATCAATTTTCGTGTTTCATAACAGCCTAAAATCTTTTATGGGGGAAAAAATAATTCTGTCAGAATATTTTAACACTAAATAAACAGCACCATTGATTTAAAAAAAAAAAAATGTTAGAGAAAATAAATCATTAGTAACTTTTTGTACTATTATTAATTTTAAATTTGAAATACACACTAAGAAACAAATAAATTAAAGTAAAACCACGAATTTATAAATGTTTTTTTGTTTGCGAAAAAACACGCCAAAGCATCAAAAGCAGTTAAAACACACACACAAAAAAAAAAAAAAAGTCGAGAAGAGAATGTCAGCAGAGGCATGGACAATAAAGAAAACCCTTGCAATTTTTGAATGTCCTGGTAAACTGCTGTATGGAGAACAACAAATATTGAATTATATAGAATTTATGAAAATCTAGCATTAAGATGGGCTGGACACCTAATTAGAATTACTGACTACAGATCTACAAAATGTTTTCACAGCCTAAGCAGCAGGCATTCAGAAAAGATAACGGCAAAAACTCGTATGGTTAAAACTCATATAAGGGGAAAGATGGGTGACCTTGAGCTGCCTATTCTAATGGAAAGGACTAATGACAGGGTGAATTGCCACCACTCTCTCAGTATAGAGGCACATTACATTGTATTATCTACCTTTCGTACATGGTGACTGGATACCTTAATAGGTACTTGTTCTGATTTAAAATATATTGTCAGTGGTGACACTATTCTCAGTTTATTTATACTTCACAACATAACAATGTATGGCCAAAAAGTTTAAGACCATGTTCTGTTTTTCCCCTTTATGATATACCCTGTTTAAGAGTTATTTAGAAACCATTACAATAAAAAAACCTGAAGGCGGTCCTAAAATTCTATTAAATCAATAAGCAAACATGTGTAGAGTAATTTTTCATTACTGCTAATAAAATTCTGAATAATCAAAATAATGAAATTTCAATTTAAAAGTTTTTTTTCTGTCAAAAGCACAACTTAGTAATATGACGAAAAATCTAATTTTTGTTTACATCTGTAGTTTTGAATTATCTATGTTAAGACAGGAACTGAAGTTATATACACTGTAGGATGCTTCAAAAAAACTTTTTTTTTTCGAATTTCTTTGTTCCCACCCTCCAATTTTTTTACACTTTTCATAAATATAATGTATGCAAAATTTCAGTTTCATCGAATAATATTCAGAAGTCGCGCAATACAATCGAATTCTGTTGAAAATTAGCAAAATAGACATATGAAGAATAGTGTATAATACCATAACCCGAAATAATGCGACATTCCAAAAGGATATAATTTCAAATGTTTAATGACTGTACAAAGTAAACAATAGCAGATCAGTTAAAGAAATAAAATTTTCCCGCCTGGTTTTCTTTGCAACCGTGCGTTGTGAGCGTAATCGTATCACAGTACGGTGGTGAACATGGAAGCAAGTATGCCCATAGCTATCATAGCAAAACTAACTTACATTTACACATCTAGAATGGAAGCCACAGAAAAGCCACTTTAATAGTAGGTGCTACAGTAGAAAATATGGGTCAAAATCTGGAAGATTTTACACTTAGTCACTCTTCAAAACTATCCGCTCCGAACTGGTCATTACTACAGCCATATATTGAAAGGATTCTCTCTATTGTAAAAAAATCTGATGTGTCCAACACAGACTTCCTTGCACGTCCATTAGATCAAAAATTTTTCGACGCCCTTCCTCTAATTTTATTTGTTTGAAAGAGATAAAATATCAATAAATAGTAAGGTTTAGCGATTTCTAGCCAAATATTTCGATATCGCCATAGCTGAGTTCAATTTGAAAGATTTCCTTCTGACACTTTATTTGGCGATATTTCACCAAAAGCCGACAAACTTGAGATAGTCAGCGAGATTTTGGGGATAGCCAAAGTAGTCATTGACCACAGACTTTCAATGAATTGGAATGCATCTATACACCTCAATGTATTCAAAGTCATTTGGCTCACCATGTAAATAAATTCTCAGTCGATTGCTGTCAAAAAAGATATTGAAAACAGTTAGATATTACAATAGTTCTAAATACAAAGTTAAAAAATCTACGGGTTAAAGTTTTAGAGTTATACAAATAGGAAATAATTTTTGGCGCCAAATTTGGCGATATTTCGGCGAAACTCGTCAATGTCGACGACATTTGGCAGATTTTAAGCATGAATCAATGACAGATTATCGCCAAATTTGGCGATATTTCGCCAAAAACTCGCCAAGAACGATAACAAATGGCGATACTTTTGGGCATGGACCCAAATGACACTATCGCCAAATTTGGCGATATTTCGCCAAAACTCGCCAAGGTCGAGGACAGACGGCGAGATTTTGGCATGTACCAAACAATGACTGTCTACAGTTGTATTATATTGAAGATTGTCCATAGACATTAAGGTACTGAAATTCTTTTCGGTGGTCCTGTAAATAAACTCTCCAGTAGATTGGAACCCAAAATCGAGATGCACAACTAGATGTTACAAAATTCTTATATATGAAATTTCATAATAGTTTTGAGATTTGAGAGTTAAATATGCACACACATACACCAAAAGTCGCCAAGCTTGCGACTTTTGGCATAGTTCTTGAGGGAGGCACGTGACCGTGGTCGGACCATTCCCTAACTTATGTGGTAGGGACGGTATTGTGCTTGAAATGGATGAATTGCCCCTAAAAATTGCTATTGACCGTAATGTATTGGAAATCTTTTGAGTGTTTCCTGTAGCAGAACTATAAATGATAAAGGACACTTTTTTTAATGGAGAAATTCATTTCTAACTCTTTACAGCATATATCACTTCTGAGTCGTTTGAAATAGCCCAATACCTCTAAAAAACGCTTGTGATGAATTCGCCCATAGAGCGTAATGTATTTCGAATCTTTTGGGCGGTCCTGTAGATAAACTATTCAGTCGAATGGAACCGAAAGGGGAGGTGCACAACTAGATGTTACAACTATCCAAAATATGAAGTTCGACATTCTACGCCTAATAGCTTTTGAGTTAGGCGGTTTAATGAATTTCGGCCCATAGAGCGTAATGTATTTCGAATCTTTTGCGCGGTCCTGTACATAAACTATCCATTCGATTGCCACCAAAAGGGGAGGTGCACAACTAGATCATAGAACAATCCTAAATATCAAATCTCAACATTCTACGACCAATAGTTTTTGGAGATATGCGAGTTACATACATACGTACGTACGTACAGACGGCATGGAAAAACTGGCCACAGTAGACTCGCCACTGGTCAAAATGAGTTGCAGACGCGTTAATATGATCGTGCATGCTAGCCTACGATGAGATGCATCGAAAAAAAATTTTAATTGAAATTTAGAGGTAGTCAAAATCGGTTTTTTTTGTCGAAATTTGGCCCCAAAATTTTTCGGGATCACATTACTTCCTTATACTACGTACAAGGAAGTAAAAAGTAAAGGCCGCTGGCGCTGTCAAAGCTTGTTGACCTAACTCCTCCTAAACCGTACGGATTTAAGTTTCGATTAAGGTGCCCACAGATTCGAAAAATTCCGAGGAATCTGCTAAGCTGATTTAAATTTCGAAAATCTAATTATTTTAGAAGATATTAATAAAAAACTGAAAAAATAAACCGAATGGTTGCCAGATTTGGCATAAAATCATTCATTCCTTTGCAACAAAGCGTTTCCAAGTATCTAGAATCGCGTGAAATTTACAAACGTGAGTTAGAATTACGCCCATTTTACGCCAAAATAAAAACTATATGAAATAAGTAACTCAAAATGTGTTACACAAAGTTGACAATTTTCAAATTGTAAGTTCGCTTAGACAGACAACAGGAGTTTAGAATGAGCGATTATTCGTTTTTCCAAAACAGAATAACCAATATCTTGAAAATGAAAAATAATTAAAATGCAGATTATTTTAAAGCCGGTTCTCGTACAGCTTAATTATTTGCTACCAGTAGAAATATTTGGCGGCGTTAACTATGCCATTATAGCAGTTACAGTACACTCTGGATATTTGCTAGCGTGACGAGATGGTATAATTCGTGGTGTTAAGTACGCCAATCTGCAAACGATTATGTAAATGAAAATATAGATAACGGTTTTCCGGTAACCTTAAATTAACAGTAAATATAGGTTGTGAGTATGTGTAAATCGCCAAATAATTAAAAGTCGCCATTGGTGGCAGGCTATTCTATCTGTTCCGTAGCTTTTAACAACTTTACATGTACGCAAGTCGCCAAATAATGAAAAATCGCCATGGGTGGCAAATTCGCAAGGTGTCCAATAGGTTTTACATTATCAAAAATACAGCTGAAGCAGATGTTCTGATTTTATTACGCTTTAGCTCCTAATCTATATATTACTTTGAAACATGTTTTTCTTTCGACAACCGAATTGAGAGAACGGCTGGGTGTAAAAACTCGGTTGAGGTGTCTGAATAAAGGTCTCGGCCCGTAGATGTGCCATTAAAAGAGAAAATCGGAAAAAGTCTAACGGTTTAGGCGTAGCGGAACGGCAAAGGTGCAAATTTTCGCCATAGAAATAACATTGTGGTTTATTAACGCAGACGATTGATGACTCTGACGATTGCTTTAGCACCGCAAGGTTTGATTTATTTGGAAAAATATTTGTTAGAAATTGCATTCGTTTGTAAATATTGTGTTGCAAATGTGGCAACACTGTTTAGTGATAATAAATGTGTTGTTCTAAATTCTGATTAGAATAAGAGCGATTAAAAAAAAAATAAATGAAAACCGACTTCAAATTAGCTTTCTTTATTTTGGCGCTTTATTGCTTATTTCCTTAATTTTTTCTACATATTAATTTGAAACATGTTTTTCCGGTATCCACTAAATTGAAAGAACAGCTATGTGTAAAAATTTAGTTGAGAGGTCTAAAAAAAGGTCTTGGTCCGTAGATGTGTCATCTAAAGAGAAAATTTTTTTGTGTATATTAAGAGTCGTATGTATGTTGTAGTATATTAAGTCGGAGGGATCAGGCGTAGCGGAACTTCATGTTACGATGGGCCCATATTAAAACATGAAATAAATGGGTGAAATAATTTAAACCTTAGTTTGGCCGTGAAATAAGGTATGAAATAATTGGATTCATTGTTATAAAACCCATCGGTAATTTATTTTAACTCATAAAGTTATTTAAACTGTTCTAAATAAGTATAAAGTAAAATTTGATATTGCGTTGTGTTTTCTGAGGAAAGAAATAAATGGATTTAAAATATTAACTATAACAAACATTTATTAAATATAAAAATCTTATTTACATTTATAAAAAAAAATATTTAAACTGATCTCGAAAATGGCTTAAATTTAGAGCAATTAAATTATTATTGTTTACCAAAACACATTCTAACTACTTTAGCAATCATAAACAATATTATTAATTATTAAAAATAAGTCACTCAATATGGAAAGGATGGCAATTGGAGTTTACCTGTAATCCGGTACAGAGCAGTGATGATCATTTTTATTTTTTATTTTCTAAACACACTTATTTATATAAATATCCACTATAATGATGATCCCGTATGTAAAATTCTGAAAATTCGTAAGAAACTCTGAGAAATCTAAAAAAATCTCTGAAAATCTAATAAAATCTACGGAAATCTGCAAAAATCTGCTGAAATCTGAAAATCTAATAAAATCTGCCTTCTCTGGCTGTGCAGTCCAGTTTTTCTCAAATCTTCGTCCCCCATTTTCTTCCCTAAACTCATAAATAATTAGTTTAGCCACTCTGTGGCTCCTAAGCCGACCAGTTACTAACTCTTTTGCCCGAAATTTACCTCTCTCTAACTTGCCATTGGTTATTTCTCAATTCTCACACTTTCTCATTGGATTTCTACAGCCTTATCGTCAACACCTCCATGTTTTTCTTAAATTTTATTTTCAATTTTTCTCCCCTTGATGTTTATTATATTTTTTCCTTTTCTGAAGCTTTGCCAACGAATTCTCACCGACCAACATCAAAAGCTTCCCGCAAATTGCGCCCTGACCACAAAGGTCATAGGCATTCAATGGTTCCCTCTTCTGTCGCGGTTGCTCTCTTTGTAAAACTGCAAGGCGTCCCGCGATACACAAAAATGATTTCTAGCTAGCGAACATTCGTTTTTCCCACACATTTCAAAGAACGCCAAAAGATGAAATTTATATGTTCGACTTTCACCAAGATTTCTTTTAACTCTTCCGAGCGCAACGCTTAAAATTATTAATAAATTTCCTGTCCTGACATTTAGCTAAAGTACACTTTTCTATGATATCAATGACTTTTGCACGTGCATGAATCCCATTCCTTCCTACATTATCCCTTATTCTGTTCAATTCCGTATATTTTTGGAGACTTGCTTTTATTAAACTCCTGACGCAACTTTTGTGCTAAATTCTTTTGAGAATACCGCATGTTTTTAGTCGACCTTCAGGTGGTCACTAATGAACGGTTTTTAACACCTGCAGATTTTTCTGGAATCGCACTTTCTTAATAAAGGCTTTTTATCTGCATTGGGGCTGTATACAAATTTCTGCACATTACCTACAGGCTCAACCTAACAATCCTACCAAAAATCCCGTAAAAGAAAAAAAAAAGAAAAATTACTGAAGTCCCACTAAATCCAATTGCCATTTGAGCGCTAACCATTGAATAGCTAATTACCTTTAGCTAACACAAGAAACACAAATATAGAAAAGATATGTGATACTGCACAATACACAAATAATAATAATAATAAGGGAAAAAATTAAAATAAACACTTTACATATAATAATGAACTCACAATAAATAGACAAAGTAAAATTATCCGATAGGGATGTTGCAAAAACACACTATTAGTGTGTACCAACGAAGAAAAATAATAATAGTACCGTAATTTCCGGAAGAAACGCCGCATCAGCATAAACGCCGCACTCGAAGAAAACAGGCCAAGAAAAATTAAAACTGTACAGAAACGCCGCATTTACGTAAACGCCGCACTAAATTAAATTGCATGCACATGACCTTGAACTTCACAGTTGGAAAATTTTGCTCTGTGTCATGATGTATGGCATTTCATTTAAGAGAAAAAATGAATTATTAAGTAAGAAATATGAAAATTTACTTACGTTCATGAATTTTGATAATTATCCGTTAAAGAAGTCCATATATACGTAACACTGATACTATGTTACTGAGAAAAAGGATCCAACAAAGAAAAAACAAAATGAATGAAAGATGAAAATTTCAAATTTTACTTTTGCTAAGAGAAATCAAAATTTACATTATGTGAAGCCCTCAAAGTCTGAATCTTCCGTATCAGAATTAAGTAAATTTAGCATATCCTGATCTAAATCAAGATCCAAGTCTGCGACATCGTCAAAATAATTATCCGGGGGTATCATTGATTTATTATCTTGAGTTATGATTTCAGCTTCTCTGAATCCTGAAACTATCGACGATATTTTTACAGACCTCCATGCACTTTCAACCCATTTCGCAACCTCTTCGTAAGATGCTCGTCGCATTTTGCCGCTTTTGGTGTAAGTGTGTAATCCTTCACTCATCCAAGATTCCCACAGCTTTCGGACTTCAGTTTTGAACGCTTTATTTACAGACAAATCTAACGGCTGTAATATCTTCGTCAATCCGCCGGGAATTATTGCTACGGTTGTAGACAATTTCTGACATATATTTTTCACTGATTGTAACAAATGAGAACGCATGGAATCCACAGAACAAGTGAGATAACGGCTCTCTAGCCATAAATCTCCAAAAACCCGCCCCCTCTTGAGGGGGGGTCTTCAAACACAAACTTCAAACTTCAAACGCATGGAATCCATAATCAGCAATCCTTTTGGTTGAAAAAATGATACTTTACGACACTGCCAAATTTTTTGCAGCCACTCATGCATGATTGTTTCGTTCATCCATCCCTTCTCATTTGCACAAATAACTATGTTATTAGAAAAATCCCCCTTAGGAATTGTTTTCCTTTTAAATATTATCATTGGCTTTAGCTTGTCACCATTTGCGGCACAAGCTAGCACACGTGTGAAAGATGTTTTCTCATGTCCCGTTGTAAGCACGGATACAGTTTTCGCACCAGTTTTATCAACATTTCTGTTGGCAGGAGAGTCAAAAGCTAACGGGGTTTCATCCATATTTATTATTTGTGATAGAAGAAGTTTTTTCTATTGAATATTATTTCTTACGTATTCCAAAAAGGATGATTTTTTTTCTTGCCAGTCCGTTGGTAGTTGTTGTCCAGCCGTTGTTCTGGTACGCTCAGAAATTTTCTTTCTTTTCATGAATCTGCTGCACCAGCAGGGTCCTCCTTTGAAGTCCTTTATATCCAATTGTTGTGCCATAAGCTTCGCTTGTAAGCGAATTTTTACAGTCGAAATTGCCATTCCTTTTACTCTTTACTCCTTTATCCACTTTTCAAGGTCGTCTTCAAGAGTTGGCCATTTTACAGTACCACTCCGTTTAGCACGTTTATGCTGTGGCATATTTTGGAGTTCTGACTTTTCGGTCCTCCATCGTCGTATGCAGCGTTCATCCACTTCAAATTCTCGAGCTGCTGCTCTATTTCCAATTTCCTCAGCACGAGAAATTACGTTAAGTTTAAAACTAGCTGTGTAACTTTTATGCCTTTAAGTTTAAAACTAGCTGTGTAACTTTTATGCAATTTAGGAGCCATCCAGAAAAATTATGTTAAGCTTGTTTAACACTATATAATTCGACGTGTACCACGAGACGATAACCACGAGATCTACAGTGTTGCCAGTTGCCATGGCAGAAGAATTATAAATGAATTCCCTAAAAATTTCCTCCCAAGAAATAAAATTTCCCCCCATTTCCAAATGCCTAATGCAGTTTCAACCAAATCTACTTCTTCCATGAACTGAGCTAGCAAACCTATTGGTCAGTTTTGGTTCACAAACGCACTGTAACATAACGCTGAACCGGCCGATTGGTTGCCTTTTACCTCACAAACGGCACTGTGAAGGCTTTTCCTACCCTTTTCCCCTATTCCTCATATATAGCTGAAAATTTTCTCGATCTGGCAACACCGATGTTGAAACTGAAAGAAAAGAAACTGGGACAATCATATAGGACGATTTTCGATGCATTGTACAAGAGCAAAATGAAATTTGCCTGTAAGATAGCGCTGTGAATCATAATCATTAATTTTTTATTTTTCGCATGCGTGCGCACGTGGCGAGGGAGCTGCTTACGCTTTGCGTCGTCAGAGGGCGCGAGAGCGCTAATTATTATAATGGGGTGCGGTATTTTCCTTTGAGAGGCTGACATTGTTTCGCTGCTCTGCCGCTTGCCGATGATTGTTCTATAAACTCTTAGTCCGTGGAAATAAAGAATGTAGTTGACGACTTGGCTATTGTATCCATTTGCAAGATACGTGGAGGCGTGACAGTTTTCCGAAAGAATCACTGTGGATTTACAAAATAAGGGGAAGGGGAGAGGATGGGTTCTGAAAAATTCATTTAAGGACAGAGTTCCTCGAAATCCGACGATCTTCTACGTACAGAACCAAAGTGATAAGCTAATATTTGTTCATGTGAATGGATATTTTTTTTGGCACGTAAGCGCCGCATCGTTAGAAACGCTGCACCTGTTAAAATTTTACTTTTTAAACATGTAAACGCCGCTGCGTTTCTTCCGGAAATTACGGTAATGATAATAATAAACTGAAAACTTACAATAAATGATAAAAAAAAATTCCAGAAAGGAGAGAAAAGCGAAAAGAAAAAAAAAAAGATTGAACCATAACGTTCGATTTTGACTACATGATAACGGATATTTTTACTTCGTACGTATAATAAACAAAGTTAAATGAAATTACAGTGTTATCTGGATCTACAACAACACGTGACTGCTGATGAGATGAGTGTAATTAGCAGACAAGCAATAAATAGTGATGACCCTATTAATTTTAAATAATATATAGGAGATGCTAAACCAATCAGGCCATGAATATGGAGTAGTAGACGTAGCAGATTTTGTGTAATTTAAATTTAAATTTAGCAAGTCTACCGAAGGCTCATCCAAACAAAATTGAACAGGTTTACATTGTATTAACGTTTACGTTTTGGACTTTAAGCACAGTTTTTCATCATAACATTGCTTATCTGCTAAAAATTTAATCAATAAGTTAGTCGAATCTAAATTTAAATGAACAGCTTTGGTATACACAGTTAATTGCTGGAAATGAATGTCCACTATTCCAGGTTCGCACGTGGATTTAGCAATAATGTTCATTCGTGCCAAAAGTCCACAACGGTAACAGCCTGTAATTTGAATCGGCCCATCACTAAAGGATGGACAGACTGTGATCGTCTGCAGTTTGATTTTGTAATTTTTGAAATGCAGTTGCAGTCTAACTGCTGCAGAAAAAAGCATTGTAGATGTTAATTGTCCGTTTTTTATGTGAAACAAATGTAAGTTCCGCTCTAGAGGTAACGCTCTGTCTTTTGAAGCTCGGAGATTCTCTAGAGCATCAGGAGAATTAATACATCTAAGGGTGTCTTCAAAAAAAATCACAGGTGGAAAGATTGGGGTCAAAGATGAAGTCTGTGGAAATGGAGGAGTTCGATTGTGTCGCCCCAATCTCTCCCGCTTTTGGGAAGTTTCGTGCACTTGCAGGGGAAAGATAGGCCTCAGAGGATTTTCCTACCCTTTGAATCAGCGAGTCGGTGATATGCAATTGGGGCTGATCACAAATTTCTGCACATTACCTACAGGCTCAACCTAACATTCAAATGTACAATTTTTCGCCATAGAAATAGCATTGTGGTTTATTAAATGCATTTTGCTGTCATAAAAAGCCTTCTTTATTTTAGCGCTTTATCGCTTATTAGCACTAGGGTGCTATTTCGTTCACGCCCAGACTTTGTCTACTCGACTCTGTCGACATGATTTGTGGACAGGTTTTGCAGCCATGATTTGTAGACAGGTTTTGTAGAGATGAACTTCCATGGTGAAAATCTTTTTAAACGTGTTTGCCACATAACGCGAAACGGGGGGGGGGGGGAGAGAATAAGTCTGACAAGGTTTGCTGACAAGGATAATTGATCGCCAAGTTTGCTGAAAAAAAAAAAAAAAAAAAAAAAAAAACCGAACCATGCCTGGCGATGGTGGTGAAATAGTTTTAGAAGGCAATTTTAATATAGTTTTTAATTCCAAAGATGTGTTTTATGCAACGAGAAAGACAAATACGGCACACTCATGGATTAAGATGCCCATTCCGAACAGTACTTAAAATGGTGAAGTATAGTTGGATTATGCTCGGCGAAGATTGTAAAACAGCTTTAATAGGCGATTTTAAGTTACATTTCGATTACCACAGATGTGTTTTATGGAACAAGAAATATTTGATTCCTATCTTAACGCCCCCACTCTGTTCAACCTAAATAACCGCCACTCAATGGCGTACTTTACAGTCATCTGTCTCGGGAATTATGCGCAAGTTTCAACGCTCCCAAAAGAATTTAAGGAAAATTAAATTGAACAAATTAGCGATAAACGCACCAGTTAAGGAATTTAAAGACACTTAATTATTAAAACTACTTTAATTGGCAACCCAAAATAAATAAATATGTAATGGAATGCTGTACTTACAGTTGTTTCAAATCACTATTTTAATACTAAATTACGGTTGCCACGTACAAAAAATCGTCGTGGTTACTGCATAATATTTCATTATCGCCATTTTGGTGAGAGTCTGAGCGTTAAAGTAAAAATGAACCCAAGAAAAACGAACATGGCATACTCATAGATTATGATGCACATTCCAATAAGTATTTAAAGGGCAAAGTTGGAAGATGCCTGGCGAAAATTGTAAAACAGTCTTAGTAGGCGATTTCGAATGCAAAGATGTGTTTTATGGAACAAGGGAGAAAAATACGGCACACTCATGAATAAGGATACACTTTCCAACTTACAGGAATAAGCAAAGAAAATATGGAGGATGCATGGATTATGATACGCTTTTAATATGTTGTACTTTAGTGCGTAGTTAAAATCTGAAAGTGTTTCAGATTTTTTTACTCTTTTCTTTAATTTTTTCTATTTATTCTTTAATTTTTCTATATAATTTTTCTCTCTGTATAATAAAGTGTCCGTCGAATTCGACGAGTTTCAGCTAGTTAATATAACTTTTGAATGGCAACATTAAATATCATTGTATTTCTGAGAAGTGCAAGTAATTTTTCCAGCGATTATAAGCGGAGTCCGCACTCCATGTGGAGTATAGCTCAGGACCCGTACAACACAGATTCCCATAACAAAATATCTTCGATGCAAGAACCAAGCCATGCCATGTGTAACTCAGTAACATTCTATCTGATCCAATCTTCGGGTTTTGTCTGTTGAAATTGTCTTTTTTACGAATAAGCCTGATTAGGGGCCCGAATGCCTCATACGAAAAGCGAGCGTAGCGAGTCTCGGGGCCTTGGCCCCTAGTAACGTACAAAAATCCTTTCAATACATATCTGTTGTCCCCTTGATAGTGCACTGGTACGGAAAACTAATTCAAAATTTATCTGGAAAAGCAAAGGAGGATAGTAACAGCATCGGGACCAAACATTGAATGCCCATATAAATCGTTGGGTGCTCCTAAATTACAGTGAGGACAGGAATTGTATGGCAAATACCATTGCAGAAGTGCTAGAAAACTGTGAACTTACTGAGCTTATACGGGATATGTGCTTCGATGCGACTTGCGACAGCCAGTAATGCTCGAATTTATTTGACATCGGAAAAAAAGCTAGAAAATAACTTTTGAATTTTGTTTTCTGGCACCACATTCTAGAAAATGTGCTTCTGCCGTATTTACGCAATGCATGGTGCATCAACATACAGTGGACCTACTGTACTGCTTTTTAAACTATTTCAGCAGTTCTGGTCAACAATAGATCACTCTAATTTTGAACTTGGAGTGAGGAACTCTGAGGTGACGGCAGCCATTCAGAGCGATATGCAATCAGGGATGGAATATGCACAAAAGCCAACTTCTGATGACCCATTCTAGAGAAGATTACAGAGAGATGATGCAGCTTGTTATATTTTTTGTGAGAGGAACACCAATTTGTGGTGTACTCTTTCATGCATCCATTATGCCAGAAAGATGTCGAAGATCCTTCATAGCTTCAAGTAGTGGATGTTTCGTAACCAGCTCAAATTTGCAGCACGAGAAAACAAAGATATTCGTGACTTCTGTAGCTTTAATGTGAAGGAATATCTGAAAGCTTGTTTTACAGCACCCCTTTCCTGTGTAAGCACTGACAAATGATTTGAAGCTCCTTCAGCGTCTTGTTGCATACAAATAAGAAAATTAAAAAATATCAGGTAAGGATGACGACAAACTGTCACGACGTCTTTAGTATCTCAGTGAACATCTGTAGCACTATTCTTTGTTTCGGGTATTTCAGTGGAGTAAAAGCGAAACACGGTATAAAAGACCCTCATGAACAAGATGGGGAAGAAGGACCACTGGAACGTGCAAGACTGCAAAAGCAATTGACGAATTGATGACTATATCCAGTTTTGTGATGAAAAACACAGCATGTTTTTAGCCTATCATGTACCGTCAAGGAGTTCCTGTTAATAGATCCTGAGCATTGGGAACTATTTATTACGAGCGAGGCTTCGAAATAGCTAAGAAACCGGGAATTGTGAACGACATTGCAGAGCGTGGCGAGACCCTTACCCAAGCATTTGCAAAAGACTATCGCTAAAGAGCAGAAACAGTGTCTGCTTAAAGTGATTCAGGAACATCGAAAAAAGTACCGAGATTGCAATAAAAGTTCCCTCAGAAATTAATTTCACACCTACTGAATGAGAGGTTACATATTGTGTGTATTTGATATGATTTCTATATTTTTTCGCATTTGATTTGTATTTCATGTTTTCCCTGTATTTCATTTGTTTTTAATCTTTTTCCTTATTATTGTATACTTTCCTTTTTCATAAATATAAAATATATATAATGTAACCTTATTATTAACTACGCATCCTTGCGCATTTTTGTGAATAAGTATTACGAAATTTGAATACGCCTGCGCGACCTCTAAATATAAATATATTTCGCCAAAATTTTACACAAGTTATCATGGTGCATAGTGGCACAAAATGAGAGGGTGAGATCAACAAAAATACAAAGTTCATTTTTTTCCATAGACTTCTGAAGCACCCTAATACACTGGCCTCCAAAAGTTATGGAACAACCAGTTTTTTGCACCTAATTTGCAAATGAATGAATGTAGAAACGCCAAATTTGGATGACCTATACAAAACAGTTAAGTAAGCTTCTCTGTTGCAGTCAATATTTAAGAAAAATGCAAAAATGATTTATAAAAAAAAGCAATCTCGCTGGAAAAGTCCATTCTTGGAAAAAATAATATATAGCAGCTTTATGTGGTAAAGTGTCATAGAACGATAACAAAAATGAGTTTTAATAAGGGATATGCCCACCCCTAGCTTGAATACAATTGGTGGCATAGACTTTCCATGCTGTCAATTAAGTTGTCGGTTAGAGAAATGGGAAGTGAAGACCAGACACGGAGTAAGCTTAGTTCCAGCTCTCTTAAAGATCTCTGAGGTGGACTAGCAGCAACCTGTCTACCAAGATAGTCACCCAAAGATGCTCTATCGGATTCAGGTCTAGAGATTGAGATGGCTATTCCATTCGTTCTAAACCAAGACCCTCAAGATATTCCTCGACTACAGCTCAGTGAGGCCGTGCATTTTCATCAATCTGAATGAAATCATTGACAGTTGCACCGGCATATGGGAAGACATATGGATAAAGGATCTTATCGCGATATCTCACACCAGAGTTCCTCCCTGGAGCACATGCAGGTCAGTGTGAGCACTGAGTGAGATGCCTGCCCAAACCATTATTCCACCACCTTGGTAACTGTTTTTCGAGTGTTGGATTGATGGCATCTGGTGCTTTGTTCCTTACAGATCAGCAGACCTCCTGAATCGCCCTCCCGTGTGGATCTGGACGCATCTGTAAAGAGTACAGAAACCCATTGCTCTCTGGTCCACAAAACGTAGTCTCTTGCCCAAAATAAGCGGGCCCTTCTTCGTAGTCTTTTGAGGAGAGCACACACAACTGGTCATCTTGCATAGAGACCTGCATTGTGAAGACACCTTTGCACCTTACTAGCAGATATTTTTCCTCCGGATGCTACAGAGTGGTTTGCAACAAGTTACGGCACAGGAATGCTACTAATCCTTCAGGCCAAAAGAGCTATAAAACAGTCTTCTGCAGGTGCTGTAGCTTGTGGTCGGCCTGGAACATGTTTTCTGGACACAGAAGCTTCCATTTGATACTGATTCCAGAGACGGCGGACCACACTGTGAGATACATTAAGATGCCTAGCAGCATCAGCCTGAGACAACCCCATTTCCATCTATCCGACCGACCGCCACTTTAACAAATCAGGCAACTGGCTTCTTTCAGAGACTGTGGGACCCTACTGCCTATTGTCAACGAATCTGCTGACAAAAGTTGTGTATCAACAAAAATTACATGCATAATTATATAAGCCTGATATTTGAATATTTTTCTGGCACTCATATATGCCTGTTCTTTCATATTAAAAAAAGTGGTAGCTATCATTTTTGCATGTACTTGCATAAAGTTCATTTATATCATTTATATAAACTATGAATTCATTGTTAGTCATTTTTTTTTTATGGTGAGCTTCAAAAAACATGTTGATTCTTTACTTTTAGAGGCCAGTATATTTTAAATCTTGAAATTGCATATTTAACATCAAAACAGTCACCATATACTAACTTCGAAAAGTGATATTGCAAAATTTCATAGGTCACTTTTTATTTCCTTCAATCAGAATGCTTGTTTCACACTTTAAATATGACACTATATTTATGTTCACAATGTAGAATATAATAGCACAGAAATGTATGGAATGTGCTATATTTCCCCTGTAAATCAGGCCGCCTGAGGTTAGACAATCAACATTTGGAATTGTTTTCAATAAATATATAAAGAATTCCAGTAAATCACAGTAAAAAACCAATTTTAAGTGCCCCTCGTCCCCCACAAAAAGGGGGGGGGTTACTGTTACAATGTAATATTCCTCGAAAATGTAAGTATTACAAAAGAAAACATATGCACAAAATGGTCATTGCGCAAATTGTTCACCAACATTTCTGACATCAAATACCCATGAATTTTAGCTAATTACAAGTACAGTAGACACTGGTTATAACGTACTCTCACGGGACCTAAAAAAAATAGTACGTTATAAGCAGTACCGCTGGTAAGATTCAATATTACACACACAAAAAAAGTGGACTCAATATGTGTTTTAAACAGGCCTGATTTTTTAAAATTTAAATTGAAGAGAATCCTTTATTACTTGCAATTTTTATTGAGATAAACAATCTGTAATTTTATTTTGTTTTAAATGGGCAGATGCTATTTTAAAAATACAGTTTTAAATATCCATAAGACTTTTGTAGAATCTCTGCATCATCAATTCGGCATTCAAAAAATCGTGATGTTTTTGCAGCATTTAATGTGTCTGGTATGCTTGGTATAGGCTCCTCTGTTTCATCTTCACTTTCATCGTTATAGATCGGGCTTTTCAGGAGACATTTTCATTGATGAATGACAAATAAAACATAGTCTTGTTCTTAGCCCTACTTAGCAGGCGAAAAAGATAATAAAAGATCGCTCCCTTCATTCATGCGCAATTCATCTTGCTAGAGAATCTGAAAACTGACAACGAGTGTTTTTGAAGTTACTGAAATTTTCGAGAACCAGGAAATAAAATTCTTAAGAAAAGCAAAATTTTATTTTTGGCTTTGGTATAAAAAGTACGTTATAGCCGAAGTACGTCCTTTTTTGTTAAGTATGTTCTAACTGAAGTTAAGTAACATTATAAATATAGGACTTCAATCGGGATCTAGCTTCTAGGTACGTTATAACCGATAGTAAGTTATATTCCAGGTTCATTACAACTGGTGTGCACTGTATATCAAAATAAGACTGGAAAATGTATTTACAAATAAAGGCAAGATTTTTTTTTTTAATTTAACAAGCTAAAATTTGGGTTTTGATTGCATTAACTTCAGCAACGGACTGGGACTTCTTCCTCATTTAATAACTCAATTTTATATTTTCATAAAGTTTTCTTTTTTAATTAAGTAAAAAATTATTTATATTTATGTTAAATATCTTTATAAAAATC
Source organism: Cheiracanthium punctorium (assembly GCA_038373885.1). Classification (NCBI taxonomy): domain Eukaryota; kingdom Metazoa; phylum Arthropoda; class Arachnida; order Araneae; family Cheiracanthiidae; genus Cheiracanthium; species Cheiracanthium punctorium. Next base: position 295,948 of record JAWZYV010005020.1, on the reverse strand, counting down.
TAAGATACTTAAGTACAATATTACTTAAATATGGCTACCCAGTCAAGAGCATGATAAAATTTAGAAGAATTTAGAGACTAGCTTATATAAAAAATTAAAGTTAGATATTTTATCACAAGATCACTTCAAAAATTTTGAACCTTGGCACTTTTATAATCGTAATTGCTATGGAAAAGCCTAAATCAGTTCCTATCAAATTCTATTTTAGCAATGTTCGTCATTTCATTTCTTTCTTTAAAAAATTGAGTTTCCTTTTTTGTGATGCTGGTAGTAAAATTATTAAATATGGTTACAAACAATTATCTGGGAATAATAATTTTGAAATGACCATTAGGGTTATTTTGAATTGTAAAAGTAACTTTTTAACTTATTATGTATTTGTTTGATAATACTAATTTCTAATAAGATTGCCATGTTGTAAGATGAGCTAAATATTCTTGTCAATTCATGAAAGAATAAACAGTTTAATATACAGTAATACCCTGACTTACATAATCATGGAGTTGCATGCTTTTCAAATCTCAAATTTACTTCCAAAATAACTTTGTTTATGATTTTAATAATGCAGTTGAATCCTGTTTTTAAAAAGTCCAAGGGACCAGAGAAAGCATTTTATTCTAATGAAATTTTGTTATGATAATATTGTATCTCCATATTGTAATTTGATTCAAGGATTGCCAAAGTCTTTTCTATAGGGAGATTTTCACTGTAACGGACTTTGCTAAAACAGGATTAGACTGCGAGTGATTTTTTCTAAATTGTTGCTTTCTTTAGTTTCTCACCCCAACTAAAAATAATTTGTAATGCATATTTATATGCGAAATTATACCTAGACTTGCATGAATTTGACTTTCATGATTATTGCTGTCCCATCTATTTCATAAGTTTAAGGTATTACTGTGCAATAAAATTTGTGTTGGACAAAATCCAAAGGGTTTAAGACAGGTTTTATTGTACCTTTTAATAAAAGAAACTTATTCTTTGATGAATTAATTTATTTGACAAATAATTGAGCATAAGAATTATTCTCTAATCTTAAATAGAATACAAAGTCTTATATGATATAGAAGTTATCACAGTAATATAAAGTCTACATAATGGTGTAAAATTTCTGAAACATTTCAGAGCACTAACATTAGATTCAAACACTTGTACAAACTTATTTTGATTTGAATGTTTCTCTGAACAAAAGGTACAAGGCCATAAGGATTAGAATTGCAATATATATACAGTTTTGAATTGAACAGTATAAAAAAATGTAATTAAGCTATTTGACTTTAACAGAATACCAACTACAGCAACTTCATAAGTCAATCACTAGACAATACATACTTTCATCAATCAGAAATTGAAAATGGCATATAGAATGAGTAAGTGCTAAAATAATCTGCATTAAGATTTATTTTTAAAAACATTAATTCTGATTTCATGATTGAGAGGAACAAAACAGTAGCAAAGAAAAAAATGCATATCGCACATAGTACTGTTATAACTCAAAAAATACTATTTAAAACACAACTACGACTTTAAAGGTAGTTTTTAAAAACTGAAATTTTGAGCTTTTATTTTCAACAGAATAAAAAATGTTGTTATGCATAAAAAAAAAAAATGTTGTAACTTTTAAATATTGCAACTAATAATTTCAATAAACACAATTTGTAAGTTTTGCCCCCCCCCCCCCCCCCGAAAAAAAGCTTTCCCAATTTGTACTGTGACTACCTTGACACTTTTATATATTAGGTGTATCAGAAAGTCATGACGTTTTCTCATATGCCAATATTTTCCCTAGTCAAAACTACTGATGCTAATAATATGAAGTTTGGCATGCATTCAAGTTTAACATAGGTGCTGGATCAGACAAATGTCAGAAGTAGTAGGTGAGTATGAGAAGCTCATCCACAAAAGTATGAAGACACTTTTGTTTCTACTATAATATCTTTTAGTAATAGGAACGAAGTACATGTGCATACTAAACTGAAAAGATTGGTCCAGCAAAGCAACTTGTTAGGAGGTCAGGTGGAAACTGACTTAGAAACATTCAACAGCAACACACAAGAGTTTGAGTACTCTATGTGACATCGTTTTCCTTTTCATTTAAACATATGAAAGAATGTTTATTTCAAAGAAAACAGAAGTGCATAAAATTCTTGCTGTAAAATACAACACTCACAAATATGAAAAAATCAGTTTCAGGACATTGAAAACAAGTTGCTTGAATTTAGTGTTAAAAAAAAGGAGGGCATCACTTTCTAGTACACCCAATATTTAAGAGTCACAAGTGAAAATTAAAATATTCTTAACAGATTCCATATCAATTCTAAATTTTCATTGAGATATTAAAAAGCAATCCCAGAAATCTAAAATTCTATTAGAGTTAAAATAATAACCTAGAAACTAGGTAATTGTCTTAACCCAGTTGAACCTGGTTAAAACAAAACACAAAGATGTATGCACTCCAGTATTTTTTTAATATAACTTTGAATTAACCAAAATATATTTTAACAATTAAAATTTTATTTTAAACTTTCTAAATGCACAATTTAATAAATATGAAAAATCTTAAGTTTTTGTACATTTGCAGTTTTTAATTAGCTGCAGTAAGACAGGAATTTTAGTGTATTTGCAGCATTCATTCAAATATCTAAAACAGCATGTTGTAAATGAATTTTATAAATTAAATTTATAAAAAATATGATAGAAAACTAATATGTAATAACAGATTTAAAACATTCTGCACTAATAATTAGTCAAACATCAAAACCCCTGAGCTCCTTTGTAAGCTGTGTAAGATTTTGGAGGGACTAGTGAAGTCAGATCACAAAAATCAGTGTTTTATATATCCCTTAAGTTTTATTTCTGAATATTTAAAACTTAAAACAAATTACTCAATATTCAATTCCAAGAATATGGCATGTCAGATTAAATTAATATTTTTCCATCAAAAATACTTTTGCAACACTTAATTGGTCTTATGCTGCTACAGGGTGGCTACAGAAACTGAGAAAAAAAGTTCCCTGATTTCCCTGACTATCTTTATCAAATTTCCAGAACTAATTACATACATACCATAATCTTTCATGGAAATCACCATTGTGTATCATGCACCAACAGGTGAATGCTTCATATAGGGAAATAAATAATAGAAAACCACAAAAATGCTTAATATTAATAAAATTGTAGTTCAGTTTCAGAAATCCAAATATAAAATTTAGTTGAACACTAAAAGACAATATATAGCAGAAAGTTTCCTCGTTTTATAAAGATAGTATTCAATTTTAAGCGTAAGGATGACTGATCAAAATAAAATGGCCACCTAGTCAACTTATTTTATTTCAGTCAATGTATCGTTTCAAATTTTAAAAAATATGTAAAAAGGCTTAAAAATGAGCACTATCTATAAAAAAAAAATAGTCTTGCGTGGGAGCTTAGCCCTGGCATCACTCAAATGTCCCATCACTTTAAAAAACCACAATGGCGCAGTAGAAGACTAAATCATCTTTTACCATTCATTTTACCTATGACTTTATTCAGGAAGCAATTCACATGCGAAATTGATTCACATGCCGATATGATTCGCACATCCGGTTTCTTGTATGATCCACATCTTAGAACGAGTCCGAATACATGCACTTTTTCGGATTCGTATAGTGATAGAGCTTACATCACTTGAGTCTCGGATTCATATTTCTATGTTCTCTTATGATCTGTATTCTGATTTCGGATTCGTAAAATCTCTGTATCTGTGCATCAGTTGAGTATCGTGTGATCCATAACGGAGCCGCGCATCAGATTGACAATTAAAAATGATCTAGTTCACTAGGCAAAAACGAAAGTTCCCTGATTTATAAATTTTTTTGCAAAATTCCCTGATATTTCCATGATTTTTCCAGATTGATAAAGTACCCTGATTTTTCCATGATTTCCCCGATTTCCCTGATCTGTCGACACCCTGTGCTAAGTTCTATTTTCTTTTGTAAGTTATCTTTTTCTTTTCTTTTCAATATAGTCAAAAATACATTTAAAACTGTCTTGATCATGAAAAATGTAACAAGATTCTATTGACCCTTTCTAGATGGCTGCTAAGTTTTGCAGAAGTTAAAACAGGGACAAAAAGCACCGTGGTGCGAATTACCTCAAAGGATGGGAAAATTTCACTGCTAGGCCTAATCTAGATAAAAGTCTATTTTATAAGAATTTTTTTACATCAATTGGAGTACATATCACTTTGATAACTCATACCATCACATAGTTGCCAACTCTTCCGATTTTATCTGAAGATTTTCCAGCACTAATTTTTACTTAGCAATTTAAGCTTATAATAAGTCCAAATTTTTAATGTGAAACAAAACTGTTCACAGATTGTGGTGGAAAATTTTCCGGGGAAACTCAGAAGAGTTGGCAGCAGTGCTATCATCATGTGATTCTTCTTCATACAAGATGAAGTCCACGAATTATATACTATCCACTGCACTTTCATTAGTATAATGGAGACAAAATTTATCATTTCCTTTTAGCCATCCTTTCACCTTGCTTTCTGACAACAAATCTTAAAAATATTATAGAACAAGTAACCCCCTGGAAAATAAAAATAAGTAAAAACAGACATGTTATCAATTGCAAAAGAAAGAGGAGTCTACAGAGACAATAATCAAGAACATGTGCATTTGTTTATGTTACCAAAACAACTGCGCAATTTCTCCCTAAAACTTTATTTATTTATTTATTTCCAATGGCATCGCCCTAAAACTAAAACATGAAAAAAAGTTTTTCTGGAGGTCAGTAATCTCTGGAAAAAAAAAAAAATTATAACCATTAGAGATTGTTATAGAGATTTTTTTTTTTTAAATACAAAGCATTTCTCTTTTAGATGTGCATATGTGGCAGCCTTCTTTAGGGGCAAATTCACCGTCCTTTGCAGTAAGTTTCTGCTGAATGTGTATATGTGACAATCATCCAGAATAAGGGCTGAAGCAATTCTTTGCAGTGTTACTAAATGCTCTTTTACCAAAAAAATCACTATGCTCAGCTAAAAAAGTTGATAAAATTTCCCAAGACACATTTTTCCAAAAAAAAAAAAAAAAAAAAAAAAATTAGAATATTTATCAGTGTAATAGTTAAACACATTGATTATAATGGTCTTTTATAACATATGGATAATAGCAATAAGTAAAAATTATATTTAAGAATGTCAAATTCAGGAAAAGGAAAAAAAAAGAGAGAGAAAAAGAAAGTTTAAAAAGACTTTTTTAGGCTTGAGCCTTCCCTCTTTTCTGCTCGATTATGTATGTCCCTCCCTCTTTACATTTGGCTTCATCCATTGTCTAATGCTAGATGTTCCATACTACTGCGTGCAGATAGTAGTTACGATTTCAATTGTTTCTCTAAAAAAATATTAATATAAAATACTTAAGAATGCCAAAAAACTGGCATACAACAATTAAACATAGAGCTTTTTAAGCAAAACAGCTGGAATTCTAGCTGAGCCATCCACATGCAATAGTATGGAACACTCAACATTAGACAATAGATAAATTAAAATACAGTCAACTCCAGTTATAGTGAACCCGGATATAGTGAACTTTCGGCTATAGTGAACACAAATTGTTAGTCCCGATTCACTTAAATTAGAAATATGGATAGCATTTTTGTTTTAGTGAGAACATGACTTCGGTTATAGTGAACCTAAAAACTAAACTTCGAAAATTTTGGAAATAGCAGAGATTAAGTTTTTCGATGTCTACATTTTCAAAGGTTGTCTGTATTGCATTTGATAAATACACAAAGAAATTATCAAGCATCTGTTCCAAAATACAGGAGAATTGTCAGTTGCTAGGCTAACATAGCGAAGGGGAGAGGGCACTAGAGTAAGGGCTTTTAGACTCTTGACTGCTGTGAAACCAGGAATTTATTCATTGCAGTGATGCATACTTATTTTTAGCTCTCCAATTCCCTTGTAAAATAGCCCAAGTCTTGTGGTGTATGCCACCCCGCACTCCTTTTGTCCAATACCCCCAATGCTTAAATACATAAGCTCATCTTTTCCACCCTGCATGAAAGGCCGTGACACCCACACTTCCACAATGAGGAAGGTAGCAATGACAATTTTTAAAAGAAACATGCAACTTTTTCATTCTCATTCTTGACCAGAAAGAAAAGACCACAAGCGCTTCAATCCAATGCATCAAACTGTGCTCCTCCTAATCATACTCAATGCTTGCTATCCGGGGACATCTGTAAAAGGGGATTAAATTCTTAGTCGGTTAGAATCAATGGCACTTTTTGGCTACTAAGCACTTAACAAAAAGTAGGGTACATTTCATGGTGAACAAAAACAGACATGTCTCTCTTGCACTTGAACGATTCCATTTTCCATTCCCGGTGCAATTGCACAGGTTAAGGATTACCACTACATGCTATTGCTTGATTGGCTATAGCACTTTTCGGCCAATTAAATGGAATCCCAAATTATTGTAGCACTTGGACGTAATAAGACATAAATGATTAATTATGTTTGATTTACACAAATATTCAGTGCGGGTATAAAACACTTATTTTTTTACTTATGTATATAATGTATTCCTTTTTCATATGGGGACACTTCGCTTATAGTGAACTTCGGATATAGTGAACAAAATTTAACGGTCCCCAGAGGTTCACTATAACCGGAGTCGACTGTATTAAGAAGAGGGGGAAGGCTCAAGCTTTAAAAAATATCAGTTGGCCCTGAAGATGAGACAGTTGATGCAACTTCGAAAGATCTTGGCAATCTAGCAGTGTGAAAAAGGTAAATGTGACGTTAGTGTAGTCTTCATTTAAAAAAACAATGCAAAGAATCTTTCCATTTACTGCGCAATTGTTTTGGTAACAGAAACAAATGCTTTCCCGAGATGAAAAAATTCAAGCACATTTCCCGATTTTGCCGACTGCTGGACAACCTGATGGAACATGCAAGCATAGGATGAACTTAATGAATGGTTTTTAATATAATGAGTGAATGCCCTGAGATATATCAAAACAAACAGTTTAAAATACGATACACACAAACCTTACAAGATAAACAAAATACAATAATCTTAATCTTTCATCAACAATTACACAGGATATTTGTAATTTCTGCATACAGTAAAAGTGCATATAAATATAAAATCAAACACAGACATTCACAATTTAATATAACTATTACTAGCCCGCTTAATAATTTAAAATGCATAAATCCACCAATAATAGTCCCAGACTCTGTACAATAAAATTCACACAAGTTTTATTTTTTTCCTTGCATTCTCAATTCCATTTTCATCACCTAAATCTAATGGAGGTGCTAGAGTCTGGAGCATATTATTTTCAGATGCTGAACCAAACAAAACCAATAACAAGGCCACACCATAAGCAGTTGCTCTTTCTCCCTGGAAAAAGACAAAATTATTCAAATATTACTTTTCAATTTTTATTACCTTTAAGAAATATGATATTCAATTTATAAAAAAAAAAATACAGTGCTATAATTTTCACTATGAAGAAATTTAACTTTAGTGAAGACACATAATTTCAACACAGAATTGCTTGTTATGTACTGCAGAAGTTAGTCACTTGAATTATGCAATGTACAACTCAGTAGGCAATTTTTAACAAACATCTTTAATAACAGGGGGAAAAAATCTTAAGATTGTACTTTTATCTATCAAAAAACACATCACATGCCAGTGGCGGCCCGTGGTCAAAAATGTTAGTGCAGCCGGAAACATATGACCCACCCTCCACCCCCCCCCCCCCCTTCCTACAGACAGGAATGGAAAATCTTGTAACTGAATTCGAAAGCTGACGGATTAAGCCCTCACCCAGGATAAAAAATAAAAAAAAATCTCTTACATAAAAAATCTAAGAGATCCTATTTTACTTCCATAAAATGGACATAAATTTTAACCAGCTGCTCCTATCCTCAAAATTGCATTAATCCGTGTCTGATTCGAAGTTTCCTGAGAATTTTCTTTGGTAATGATAACTTTAGAAGAAAAGAAAAAAAGAAAACTTACTTATTTTTTATAAGTCAAACCAATCCTCCTTTCGTTTAAACTTGTGAATCAGTCAGTGATGTCCTCATAAAAAGGCGTTGTTTTAATTCAGATATCATTAATTTTAAAAGCTCTTTAAAATTCCCCATGTTTAAAGAATTTTCTCGCTCACCATTCCACTAAATGCTAGTTCTTGCTTACTTAAAAAGAATACTGCTTTGATGGGTAGTTGCATAAAGTGTCTATTCAGGCTTACCTTCTTGATAAATTCAGCAATATAAAGTTGAGAGTTTTCCTTTAATTTGTCAGCAATTTAGCTCCCACTTCTTATCAACTCTTTAAATTTTAAAGAATTTTTTTAATGTTCGATTGAGCTTTCATGTGTTTTACATGCTCGTGTGATGGTGTTTAATCCATCCTATCCAGTACCATTCCAAACGCTCTTTTTTATCTCAACGATTAAACACAGCCAACAAAACATTTTTTTGTAAATAAAAACTGCCACATAGCCATGAGAATAGTGCATATTATGATGAATGGAAGCTACGACCATGCTGAGACCAACCTGCTTTTTTCTTATGAATGGACAATTTTGGTGTCGGTCTATTTTCAATTAGTGATTGTTGTTTATCATCTGTCATCATATGTTAAACGGAGTTTCAAGCAAGACGCAAACTGGATAATAACGAGGATTCATGTTTCAAAACGGTTAAATCATAGATTCCAATAATACATGGACACAGTAACAACAGGACAAATAAAGCTAAAAACTTTCAACCTTCCCAGACACAAAAAAAAAAACCTATTGTTTCCGTTAAAATGGGCTAGGACAGCGGTTCTCAACCTTTTAACGTCGTTGCCCCCCCCCCCCCCCAACAAAGGCTAATTTACAGTGGCGACCCCCCTCACATTTTCCAGCATACATTGAGTTTTTTAACAGGGTGTCTACCATATTTCTGAAAGTCAATTTCCGGACTTTTTCCTGACTTTTGGGAGGTCCCGGGGAAAAAATTCCTGACCAATGCATTTTACTTTGGGGAATTGCACAATGCCCTCTCCCTTGTATTTATATTTGCATATTTTGTACAACTTCTTGAAATACGGGATTAAGCTTTCATCAATTAAAAGAAACAGAAGTAGTCGCAATTTATGATAGAATTAACTAACTGTTCTTGGAAAGACGGTCCTAACCCATAAATTACCAAGTAAGATAATTTGTCTTTTACCCTCCCATCACGATTAATGAGCCCCCATTTTTCCCTCCTTATACAAACACATCGCTTGATGCTTTCGCGGTCCGAAAAATGCATTGCAGTTGCTTTCGGTTCCAGTCTGACAATTAAAGAGGAATTGTAAAAAAAATTGATTCTTTTGGTGAATTTTCCGGACCCATTACCCAATTTCCCGGTTTTTTCCAGACTTTCCGGACCCATTTTCCAATTTACCGGCTTTTTCCAGACTTTCCGAATTTTCCGGAGCGATAGACACCCTGTTTAATCTTAAATAATGAACATTTTAAGCGAAAATGGATATATTTTTGAGTAAAACTGAGAATAAATAAGATAATTTTTTAAAAACATGCATCACTACTTGCTCTTTAGTTTTTCTTGCCCCCCTCAGGGGGCGCGCTTTCTGTACAGGGAGCGCCCCCCTCAGGTTGAGAAACACTGGGCTAGAACATATATTCTCTGTGTCTTATTCTCTCGCTCACTTCTCCTCTGAGCCAATCAGTTAGTCGAATTCACAAGTGCAGCCGTAGTCAGATAACCTTTCTTCAGCTGAGTCTTAGCTACATACCCATGCTATCCTATGCCGGAGACACTGCTCACGTAGTCGTTACCATGGCAACGGTGCTGCCAATTCCTTTATCAGCTATGAGGGCTGTACCGAGGCCTCCGAGAGAGGAGAAAGAATAGGGATTCTTTTTCCTCTCTCGGAGGCCTCGGCTGTACCAACGACTTTCGTAGTTGAATTGCGGGAAGATTAAAGGGCTTTTTTTCTGAGTGAGCGATCCTGCAGTTTCTACAATACTTTTTTTTTTTTTTTTTTTAGATTTTACCATAGGAATTCCATAATTCTGATCTGAATTTAAGAAAATTTGTAGAAGAAATTATTTTAAAGTATGTGCTGATAATTTCAAGTACAGCCCGGCAGTACTTGCTGTATCCCACGAGCCGCCACTGTCACATGCACTGATATTTAAAAAATTTATAACACAATGCCTTACTAAAAAAAGTGCATTTAACTATATAAAAAAAATTTTAATGGACAATCTTTTAAATTTTGCAACCATTAAATGTTTGCTAAGTGCAGTCAAAATTCAAATTATTTTCAGAATGGAAAAAATATTTCAATATACAACAGCTTCATAAGTGTTCTTCTTCCCCGCCTCCCAACACACACACAAATTGATACTTTTATCTAATTGTGGGATAGTTAAACTAAGGGAAACTAATTTATTGAAAACTCTACTGAGAAAAAAACTCATCTATACTATCAATATTTTTCTAAATAAAATTTTAAAATATTCAACTGGTATTTTTAAGTTGCTTTATATAGTTTAATAAAAAAAAAGTAATCTTTGAAATGCCAAGGAAAATGGTGTTACCATCTGCTTTCTAAGAAAAGTTTTCCTCTTAAAAGGTACCAAAATAAATAATGAATCAGAATATAAATGGCATATAAACACTGTGTCATATAAATTAAATATTAATACATTATACTGGATAACAAATTAATTGGGATCATGATAAAATAACCTATGGAAAATATAAATGAACCTGTATACTGTTCATTTTTTATTTCAAATTTCAGAATCTTTTTTGGTTGCCTAGTGAAGTCACATGTAAGTTATACACAAAACCTATTTGAATAAAATTGAATAGAAAATTCCAAATTCTTTTAAAAATCTAATTTAGAGTTAACACTAGAAAAATAGGCTACTATCAAGTTAAAAAAAAAAAAAAAACCATACATCTTATATGTTAATAAATAATTACAATGAGCATCGCTACAAAATTAGTATACTTTTTTTAAAGTATATATATTTACTACTAAAGCATTTAAAAGTACTATTTTGACCTATTTAGCATGTGAAGTACATGCTAACCATAACTATCCTGCTTAAAAAAAATGAAATTATTAGAGTCTAATAAGAAAGCTACTTACAAATTGTGCAGTGTGAGCCATATCAACATGTATCCAATTACCCTCAAAGTCAAAACCTACTTGAGCACCAATAAAAAGTCCAGCACATGATACTAGAGCATTGGTACGATCCTGTATTTAAAAAAAAAAATATTTATTAATCATATTATGTAACTGTTGTAGATATCAAGTAATTATAAGAAAAATAGAAAAAATATTTTAAATACTTTTGTGAAAAATGGTTTAAAGTAAAGTCTATTTTTGTTATAGTAAGTTAAAGAAAATTCTCATGATACCAAAACCACTCTAAATATAAAATAAAGATAGTCATTAAGATACTTTACATAATTAAAATACATTGCGAACTGTTGACTTTAAATTTCTAATCTCAGTTAATACTGATATTTTAAAGGCAGTTTAAAGATTTCTCAAAAAATTAGATAACTCCTGAATTTCTATTTTAAAATAATTACAAACTGAAAACAATTTAAAAGTTTCTTTACAAATTGTATGAAACCCTCTTGCCTTTATGACTTATGAAACTTTTAGGAAAGAAATCTTAAATACAAAATTATACAGAATGATTTACAGAAAAAGTAAAATATTTAGTGTATGTATGATCAAGAATTTTCTTCTGGGTATATTATGACTATCGGATGTTAACTAGTTGAACAGTACACAGTACAGTTTGTGATAAAATATTCCCTTCCCCCACCCCCTTAGTTCAAGTAAAAATTTATAGTGACTGGTAAAAATAAACTGTCAGTAACATTTTCATTTTTTTTCAAACTGTTCATAAGTTGCATGAATTTAAAAAAGGAAAGAAAAACATGAGTTAAAATACATTTCATTCTTGGTTCAGCGAATAACATTAAAAGAAAAAAAGAATTAAGAATGAAAGATTTTTCAAAAAAAAAAAAAATCAAGAAAGACATTTAATAATTACAGATGAAGCAATTTTACTTCTAACATGGATCTCAAAATTAAAAAATTCTTTGTCTGGATATTTATTACATTGAGTTACACAATGCTTATTCACATTATCCATGGGAATACTGTACCAATTAAATGAATATTTAGATGTAAACAAGACAAACTGACTAAAAATCAATAACTCATATGAGACTTGATTTGTACAGCCATTCTCTTTCTGTAAATAATATTAAGTAAATAAATAGCTTACTGAAACAGAGTTCTTGAAATCTGCAACACAGCTGGAGAATTCACAAAAGTGTAATTCAGGAGTATAAGGCACAGGATGTATCAAATCTCCAGATATCTGTCCTGCTTTCACAGTTCCTATTTCCCATTCTTCACTGTTTGTCAGAACTGCTGCATGATATTTGCCAGTTGCAATACCTTGGGCACCAGTCAACGTGGCCATATCCAATATTGTGTTGCAATTCAGATCTTTCTCGGCATATGCTATCTGTTGAACAGGAAGAAAAATTCAAATTTACTTATATGTTACTACATATAATTACTATTTTGTTGTAATTCTTTTTGTTTTAAAACTGAATGCTTAAAAGGCAATAACTGGTCTATTTAAATATAGTAGGATACACAATCTAAAATTGCTTAGAATATTTTAAGATTTAACAAAATTCTGGTATCAAACAAAAAGATGAGGGGAACAATGCCACAAATGTACTAACTTCCTTTTAAAGTCCAGCTTTTATTTAGCTAGTAACAAAATATAGAAATGTATAACTTTATTAATTTGTGTTATACAGGATCCATAATGAAAGTAATTTTTTTTTTCTTCAACTATTTGTCTTTTTTATAACTTATTTTAGTTTCTATACGTATTTAAAATTATATTTATTGCATTTTTTCCACAATAATTTAAGTTGAAAAATTAAATATATTCAGAACAAATTTAATAACTACAAAACAGATGTCTGAGAAACAAGTACCATTGTAAAAATAACATTTTAATGAGGTTGCATTACAAAAACATTTTTTAATAAATTAAATAGTAGTTGAACTCAGATAAATTATGCATGAGAAATATGTACAAATAAGATAGAATGAAAAAAGTGGATACATTTATAAAGGTTCTGATTTATAATAAATTAAAGAAAAAAAACTTTAAAAAACTGCACAACCAACATCAGTTTTTAAAGTAAAAGCAAAACTGGAATATTTTGTGCTATATATACATTTTTTAAAGGGACTAAAGATACTTTTTCCATGGGAGCATTCTGTCTCAATAGAAACTTCCTCACTAAAATTTCATTTATTGGATTATGCCCGTAAACCTAAGAATGACTTCCAATAAGTGGCAAAATTTCTATTTGTGGTTAACAATTAAAGTTGTACACATGAAAGTAAAATATATTTAATTTACATCTTCATTCTTTTAGAAGAAAATAATACATACTCCATCTGCTAAAACTAATCGTCCTTCTGCATCAGTATTATTAACTTCTACAGATCTAAAATATATAAAAAAAAAGGGGGGGTTAAAGTTATATAGTTATTAAATTTTAGTATTCAACATTTTTTAACATTTTGCCTACAAATATTTAAAACTTATCAAAATTTATTCAACAATGCATTTTTATTTGTAAAGCTGTATCTTCCATACTAATATGCAGTCAAAAATAAACAATTCAGATACCATTTTTTAAGATAAAAAATTATGCAATTCTTTCCCCGCAAACAAATTTTATTACTTTTAATTTTATACAACAACAAAGAATCAGTCATATTTGAATAATATTTCATGGATAGTTAAATTGTTAGAATTTGCACCTGCAAAATGCTTAGTAAGAACAGAATTAATCGTTTATCTACTCATAGAGCTTATAAATACCACTCACTTTTAAACCTTCATCCCATAACAAATATTACTAATATTCTGACAACTGACATTCATCCGACATCTATTACAGAAGTACAACTGTTTGGAGTCCCTCATTTTTCCCATACAACTGTAGAAGGGAGAACCTATATACTATATTGGAGATGCATTGGCATACCAAAAAAGAAAGTGGGCAAGTCCAAGGTGATGAAACGTTATATTCGATGTTTTACAGAAACATTCATTTGATGACAATGATGCAATACCTGAAAGGGAAGTATTAGCATACACATAATGGCACTCAATGCAGTGAAAAAATAATGGATAAAGAATGAAATATAAATGTGTGATCAACATCTCTGTTGTCATCCTAAATAATATTTGGCTCTTATTTTAAGTAAATGATGTATGAAATTGATTTAACAGTTCAAATTTCTAAATGGTACTTTTAAGTACAATCAGTACAATGTGTGTTAAAGAAAAACTCTGATATTTTTCTTATGCATAGCCACCCATCATTTTACATAACATACATTACTGAAAACAGTTTTCAGACTAATCTATATATCATTCAAAACTACAAATTAATTAAAGAGAATACTTGCAAAGAACTAATGTTAAAAGAAAAAATAAATTTAAAACTTTGTAAAATAACACACATGAAGTATTTATATTTTGGGTGGTACAGAAGATCCACTCTACTTCAGTTGCAAAAAAGTTCTACCATTCAAGTAGAAAGATTAGAATTCCAATTGTTTTTAACTTTTTACTTCCTTGCAATAAGTATAAGGAAGTAATGTGATCATGAAAAATTTTGGTAGTCAGATTTCAACGAAAAAAAATGTTTTGACTACCTCTAAATTCACTTTTAAGAATTTTGTGATGAATTACATTGTACGCATGCATGTATATTCATATAAATGAATGTACAACCCATTTTGAACAACCACGAGTCCATTTTGAGCAGTTTTCCCTTCACATCTGTATGTATGTATGTAACTCACATCTCAAAAACTATTGATCATAGAATGTTGAAACATTTTAATTAAGGATTCTGCTAACATCTTTTTGATCTTCATTGGTGCACCTCTTCTTTTGGCACCAATATCAACTGGATAATTTAGTTACAGGGTTGCCCAAAAGATATTAAACACATTACACTATAAGGGCAGAAATTCATTAAAGTGCATTTTAGAGGTATTAAACTATTTCAAATGACTGAGAAGTGATATATGTTGTTATGGGTTACAAAATTAATTTCTCCACTGAAAATAGTGTCTGTATCATTCATAGTTCTGCTACAGGATACTCAAAAGAATTTCAACACATTACGTCAATGGCAGTTTTAGAGACATTCATCCATTTCAATCACAATACCATCTTACCATATAGTTAGGTAATGGTCCGACCATCGTCACGTGCCTTCCTCAAACATTACACCAAAAGTCACCAAGCTTGGTGACTTTTGGCGTATGTATTTTAACTCTCATATCTCAAGAGCTATTAGTCATAGAATGTTGAAATTTCATATATAAGATTGTTGTAACATCTAGTTGTGCATCTCGATTTTTGGGTTCCAATTTACTAGCGAGTTCATTTACAGGACCACCCAAAAGAATTTCAATACATTAATGTTTATGGACATCTTCAATATATAACGTCTGTAGACAGTCATTGTTTGGTCCGTGCCCAAAATCTCTCCATTTGTCATCGACCTTGGCGAGTTTTTCCAAAATATTGCCAAATTTGGCCCCCAAAATAATTTCATATTTCACATAACTCTAAAACTTTTAACTGTAGAATGTTGAAATTTTATATTTAGAACTATTGTAACATCTAACTGTGCATCTCTTTTTTAAATGCAATCGACTGGGTAATTTATTTACAGGGTCACCAAAAATTACTTTAAATACAGTAAGGTGTATCGATACATTCAATTCATTGAAAGTCTGTGAGCAATTACTACTTTCCCCAGAATCTCGCAAACTATTACAAGCTTGTTGGATTTAGCAAAATATTGCCAAATTAAGTGCCCAAAACAAATCTTTAAAATTGAAACAACTTGGTGATATCGGACATATTCAGCTAGAAATTGCTAAACCTTAGTATTATTGCAGTATTTTATTTCTTTTAAACAAAATAAGTTTAGATGAAGTGTGCCAAAAATATTTTTGATTTAATAGACGTGTTATGTCGTAGGGAATAAATAACATTTGGACTAAGTGGAAAATTAACGGGTTTTTATTGTATTTAAAAAAGTTCTTTTTTGAAAAATGAAAATAATTAAAGAAAGTTTTATTTAGGTTAATTTTACCCAGAGAAATTAAGTTTTTGGGGTATGTGAGGACATTATGGGGGGTTTTGTGTCAGTTGGATTTGTAATTTAGAGATCCATGTGCTTGTCATTAATTGCGCGCTAAATGACAGATACATATTTTTCTAAGTGAAATACCTGATACAGTTTCTTTCATAATGGGTTGCACATATGTTGAAAACTGCCTTAATGATTTTGATAATGAATTTTACAATTGTATTTTTTGTGTTTTTTTTTTGGTGGCTGACAATTTTTTTTTTGTGGCTGACAAAATTTTTTTTTTTGTATAACGATCTTCTAGTTCCCTTAATTAATATATTAACATTAATAAATTTTAACAATTCTAATTTTTTACTAATTTTCTTTTGATTTACAACAATCACTACTGGGTAGCCATTTTCTTTTGGAGTCAGTACGATCCCGGCAGATACATGCGTTCCCGCGTCTTTGACGTTGCCAGATTCAAGGAACAAGAATTTTTTACGGCCGTTCACGATGTGTTTTACATCTTGCAAATAATTTATAAGGAGTTATTAAATTCAAGTGGAAGTGCAAAGAATATTCGTTTACTAAAATATACACATCGTTATTTACAAAGTAATTTTTAGAGGCCGTAATTACGAAGTCAATAAAGAGTGCTGACTTAAACATCAACTCAATGGCCAACATTTCGCTGCAGCAATCGAAGTCTGAGTACGAGAGTATGAGGATTGCTATAAATATCAGAGCCAGCGGTGGCGTCTCGGTCTCCTGGTTCGTTTTTTTGTTCTCTCGACTTCTACTGCGGCTCGCTGTCTTCTTCCTGATAGATGAGTGGAGCGATGGTGACGATGGACGGCGTCTTTGGAACGATGGTGGACAATGAGACTCGAGTGAAAGGAAGTTCCTAGGAGGGCCCTCCCATATCTAATCCATGGATAAGTTTTTTTTTATGCATGCTTCCTTTAACTAATAGTTTTTTTTGTCAGCCACACTTAATTTTTTTTGTGTGACATGCGGGTTAAGCCTGAAATGTAAGCTAATTTTTAAGGTGTAATAAGAGGCATTAATAAGTGATATTTTCTTGTAATATTGTCTAATTTGATTAATATGGGTGTTCGTAAGATCAATTAAAATAATTTTTTTGTAGTCTTTGGATTAAATGAAATAGATGTTTAAAGATTAGAAATTAGGTTCCAGAGTGCCCCATGTAAATTGTTTTAGTATGTTCAACAATAAGTTTTATGTTGGAAGATAATTGTAATGTAGTAAAATTTTTTAAGCTAAATGTTATGTTAGTACATTATAATCGAGATTTATTCCTAATTGTGGAAACCTTGGGCAGAAGAAAAAAGATTGTAAATACATTGTTAAGTTGCAAATGATATTGCTTCAGGAGTTTTAATCTGATATAATTGTTTAATGTTAATAAATGAATTGTTTCCACAATTTTAGAGTGTTTTTGTGTGCATTTTCTTTTTCACTCGAACTTCATAGGGTTTTTGCAGGAATTTAGATATAACACCAACGGTTTTGTACAGCTTTTTAAATCTATACGATCACTAAGCCATTTAAGTTTATTTTTGTTGCTTTATTGAAACTATTTGTATTTTGGAAATTTAAGGAAATGGTTTATTTTACGGCACCTCCTTTTGAACGGCCAAAGAATTTTAAAAGTTAATTTACTTAAAATGAAGTCAAATTTTGAGATATTAATATAAGTCAACAACAACAAGCAAGTATTATTTTTATAAATACAACAGACGTGCACAGAAGTCATGTGTTGTCTACATCACATTTTTCACCTTTTTTTATAAAAGTCAATTATTTTAGTAACTGTCAGATTCATGGATTGATAGGTTTATAGCATATTTCTAGCTAACATAGATTCTTTAGTTAACAAGATCTGATCTAAACTCATCTATGATGTCAACACTTGAATGAATGTGGTTCTCAAAAACAAGTTCTCACAAACTTCATTCAAAATGTTTCTCCTTTAGCATATTAAGGGTGAGTGAGAAAAAAATTGTTTTCTCAATTCCATAAAATGTGATATTTTACTCTTTTAATGTAAAATAAATTCATTGTCAGTTTGATATTTTTATTGTTTTTATAACAGGGTCTATACGAATCCTGAATTTGCTAAAATTCCAAACTTTTGAAATAGTGTCGTATAATGATCTGATATTTTAAAACTGGTCCTGTTTTTCATAAAATACAGAAAGAAGTTCTCTCGAGTATCTCAAACAGTCTTTTTAGGAAAATTTTTCAAAAGTTCAGAATTTTAGCAAATTAAGGACCTACACAAACCATGTATAAGTGTTTTATGGCTATACAGCAATTTTAAGGGTTTAAATTTTGAATACCATGAGCCCCCCCCCCTCCCCCATCATTACAGAATTTTAGGTGTGTTGTAATAACAATGAAGTTCAATTTTAATAATTTCATTGTCACATTAAATATTATAAAAATGAGCATTTTTTTTAACGTACATTCTACAATTTTCAATGTAAGATCCATTTCTCCTCCTCAAAAAAAAAAAAAAAAAAAAAAAATATTGCAGTTAGTCATAATGCAGCAGATAAAGGTTTAATGGGAGTAATTTCGTAAGCGGGTGTCAGCTATTTTTGGCGACTTTTTTGTTGCTAACACCTGCTACTTGGCGCTTTTTTTTGTCGCCAAATTTTTCATGTGTGAAACACCATTTTAGAATACGATGAAATAATAGAACATGGTGAGCACTGTCAGCAAAGACAAAGCACTTTTAACACATTAAAATTGCACAGATATTCCACTAAAAAAAACAATAAAACAAAATACACAATCCATACTTAACACTAAAAAATGTCAGCAATTTCAGTAACAGGCAATTCAAAATGAGCAAACAGTAAACCGCTTTTAACTAAAAAAATTTCACTATATTAAGCAAGTTCTACAGCTATGTATTAAGTTCTACAGCTATGTAAACTAGGCAACCAGTGGACTGTTTTTAACTAAAAGAACCTCAGTGGATTCAGCAACCTAGTTGTACAGTTATGTAAACTAGGCAACTAGTAGACCGTTTTTAACTAAAAGAACCTCAGTGGATTCAGCAACCTAGTTGTACAGCTATGTAAATTAGGCAACCAGTGGTCCGTTTTTAACTAAAAAAACCTCAGTGGATTCAGCAACCTAGTTGTACAGCTATGTAAACTAGGCAACCAGTGAACAGTTTTTAACTAAAAAAACAACAGTGAATTAAGCAACCCAATTGTACAGCAAATGTAAACTGGGCAAACACTGGCCCATTTTCAACTCAAAACAACATCGGTGGATTAAACAACCTAGTTATACACCTCATATAAAGTCACTATATGAAAACATAACAACATCAAATATCCATTTACAATTCACATTGAAAACCTTAAGCCATTGCAAAAATTCTTTAAAAAAAAACACTTACCTTTATTTTAAGAAACTCCTCAAAAATATCCATAATGCACACCAGCTAAAAACATAACACCAAAACGCTTCCTTTTATTTAACTTTATATTCACCCCTCCTTCAAATAAACACACACTTCCTTTTTAAACAACAACATAATATTCAATACACTTCAAATAACACAACACATTTACAAAAACACCTTATATTCTCCGAAAAAACTCAACAAACACCAAACAAGAACTGACGCATCGAATTCAAATTCAGCCCTTATAAAATTTTGGTTTACCGATTACAGTTAAATTGCCTAAACCAATCACAAAATTCCTTTACCAAACATCCTGGTATCGTTTAATGAACCCACCGAGCATTTTTTCATCAAACTACAGCACCAGTTAACAACTCAACTCCAAACACAGGTTACAAGAGATATCTGAAACTACCGCTATCGTAAACAAACTGTTGAACGAACTTCAAATTTGGCAACAGATCGCCACTTGGCAAGGACACCTGCTAACGAAATTTCCCCCGGTTTAACTATAACGGCGAACCAAATACTCAGATAAAACGAAAAAATATCCATGTGATTAAAAAAATCTTCATATACTCAGGGTGTAACATCTTTGAACCTAATATTAACTAATACAGAATTTTTCCCCCAAAAAGGGGGGAGCTTATTTGAGGATAATCATAAATCAGTGATATCTGTGACAAAAATTAATGTGTCACAGACTTACTATCAGTTAAATATTTATGTAAATAACAAAATTCAAGAAGATTTTTAAAGAATGCATGATAATTAAAATATATAGTAAATGGTTTTAAAAATAAACAACTTACTTTCCTGAATATAGTGTGACAATGTCATCTGGTCTTAGTGATTTCGGACCAACTGAATTTTCTGCAAGACAAAAAATGGCATGAAGAGTGTCTTGAAACCCCTTAAAAAGGAAAATATGGCATGGTGTAATAATTAAAACAAATATTCTGCATGTTAATAAGCAATTTTAACTATATATGTGGCAATTTTTATGGCTGTACGTTGAACTATTGAAGAAAATACAAAGCTTAAGTTCAAAATTTTTATTTTTGGATTATGGATAGTTTATAACAGACATGTGGGGACATTTGTCCCCAGACACATTTCAGCATTGTATTCCTTTTTATTTTGTTAAGATAAACGAGTAGTGTGTCCATTCTTTGCATGGTAGGAAATGAAAAATTTTCTTACATGTGTAATTTGAATTGATTCTGGTGCCGCGGAACCTAAAAAAATGCAAAATTATTTTACTCTTAACACAAAGTTTGCGTCATGAGTACTAACCTAAAATCATTGCAATATCATGATAGAAAAACTATGTCAGTGTCATTCGTAATCAAAAATGAAAAATTTTGACAGTTTGCAGAGGAAACTCCTCACTTTCAAAAGGTTTTATTTCTACATCAAATTGTTTTTTAGGTCTTAAGTTATAGCATTGATACCTCAGACACTAAGGGATATGGAACACCATTTTATTTTATCATTAAAAATCAGGTGTAAATGGGATTTGAAGTATTAAACATTTTTTATAAAATGTGACATCCAAATAAGGAGATTGACAGTTGGTGCCATGAAAAATCGTAGTAACCGATATTGTCTGCAAAACCAGATGTGCTTTCATATAGTTCAGATTCAATTAAAAGGAACCATTGAAAATTAATCCAGGCTACCATTAGTCAGAGAAAATGGTCAATCATGGCACTTTTGTTTAAGGTAGAATCAATTAATCTGAATGGATTTCAAATGTGTGTTGAAACTGAGGACATCAAAGTGATCCCACTTACAATTTAAAACTCAAAACCATGTTTAAATGTTTTCTCTTTTTCTTTTTCCAAATGCAAAGTTTTCATATTTGCATTACCAAGGCAACAGAAACTAAAATGTGATGGGTAAATAACAAAACTTTTACACAGCAGCTAACTGAATTTAAAATGCTAAATGCTCTAAAATTCATAGAAAATCTCCTAATTTATATTTTTATTTCATTTAAAGTTTAACGGTGAATTGAATGTGCATTTTATAATCCGACCAAATTATAAAACTTTCTGACAGATAGATTTTAAGATGCAACAGTTTTAAAATTGTATCTCGAAAATTTCTGGTAAATGTGATGTTTCTTTGAAAAAGTCTCAAAAATCAGTAAATAATGTTAAACATTCAGAACTATTTTTGAAAGAAATTTTTTTCTTCTATTTGATGATGCAATGACCATTTCCTCGTAGATATTATTTCCACTCCTACTGCTGAATATTCGTGAAAAAACACCCAAAAATCGATAAAATATCGAACAAAAAAATTTCTAGGTTGAATTTTGAAAAAAACTGCATTGAGGTGCATAACTTCATGTTTATAAGTTTGCCAAATTTGGTAACTGTTCATGTAGCCATTTGTCTGTAACATTGCTGACAAACAGACAAAAAGATTATAAATAAAATGTTATGATTATTAAAAGAAATAATGTTTGATCATTATAATGGCATCAGGTTTAATCAGATTAATGAAAATTGATTCCTTATACTACTTTTCACGTTTAGGATTCTTTTAACCCCTTAACTGCCATATTAGGCAACCCCCCTCCCCTATTCAAAGAAATAAGCACATGTAGGGCGAACGCTTCTTAAAATTGAAGTTATTACCTGTAAAAAAATTTAGAGTATTTACAATACTAGCAATAAATTAAAGAGGAAATTATTTGAGATAGATGCATATATACGTCCTGGGCAGTTAAAACATCGACTGCGCAAAGCGTATTTAAACGCCCGGGACAATTAAGGGGTTAATAATTGAGGTCTTAATCTAAAAATGTCCTCAAACCATAGAACTATCATAACATAACTTTTGGTTTCTTGAGAAAAAAGGGAGAAATTTTCTAAAACTTAGATTTCACACACACACCCTTTGGGTACAAACAACTTACTATCTAAAAATAAAAATTTGAAATCTAATACAAAAATTTTTATGACTTTCAGATCACATATGTGTGAACACATAGACATAAAAGTCATTTGAAAGCAAAAATAAATAAATAAATAAATTTATTATTATTCCCAATTATTTATTTTTATAAATTGAGAATTTTTTCACTTTTTACGGAATGCATGAAAGAATCATAAATAAAGATATAATAATTTATATTTTGATACTCAAATACTAGCAGTTTTGGTTATTTAAGAGCTGCAACTAACATAGCATTTGGTAGTTTCAGAGTATATTACACCAAAAAAGATCAGTATTTTACTAAAATTCCTTGAAAAATTAAACTATTACGTCCTTATTTATTATCTTATAATACATAACTGTAAAAGTGAAAAAGTTAATTTTATTTTTAACTAATCATTCATAAAAATCATTTTTATTTTCAGCTACAGATGTTACATTAGTCACCATGGAATATCCCATTAATTTATATACAGCATGTCTCCGAAAGAAAATTATATACTTACTAAAGTTACAGCTGCATAAAAAGCCCCCAGTACAGCAGCTGCCCCACCACAGTCTCGCTTCATTCCAGGCATTCCTGTCTGAAAACATTAATTCCTTTGTAAACAAATAATGGATTATTCAACATATAAATGGATAAATATTTACAACTACAGACATGACATTTTTTTTTTTTAACTTCTAGGTACATATAGGAAAAGAAGAAAAAAGAAATCCTCAATTATGGCAATGTGCAACACTAGGTAAATCATTGTTTTTCATTTAATGTGCTTAAATAAAATTGAAAAACTGCAAAAGTAGGGGGGGGGGAGAGAGAGACAGTAAAAAATTTTTTTTAAACAGGAATCAGTTTTTATTCTTAAGGCATTGGAGCTTTAAATGAAAGAGTACCACAGGAAAAGTATTTACTCTCAAGAGAAATGAAAAAAAATTGAAATTGAAAATCTAAACCTGCCCCATTCAATGAAGTGTTTTTCTTTATTGGTTTCCTTGAGAGAGGAGGGGTTGGGAGTGATAAAAAATTAAATTTAAATTCAAATAGGAATTAATTCTTACTCTTATGGCATTGGAGATTTAGAACAGAGTCTTGAAGGGAAAATATACACTCTGTAGATGGATGGGCAAAGATTGAATCTAAAAATTGAGAACTTCGAAAATTGCCAAACAATCTGTAAAATTACTCGTCATATCTGTGCATCAGTAAATTAATGCCAGAATGTGTATATTTTACAGATAATCTGCAAAAGTTGGCAGGTATGTAACAGTAGCAAGGGCCAATCAAGTAGTACATTCTTTTAAATAACATATGTGGTCTTAAAAACAATATAGTATTAAATAATAACTGATGGCTGTAATGACACAATTGCAAATATCTATTTATAGTTTTCTTTGCAAATTAAGTTCTTGAAAATTTGATGGTAGACATGAGAAAGGAAACTGAGTGATTACACAGTATAGTGATCATTTACACTCTATAACAAAAAAAAAATCGACGCACCAAGAAACAATCATCCGATTGCTTTGAAATTTCGTATGCATGAATGTTTTGAACAGATATGCAAACGATTCAAATTTGGTGTCTAATGAATGAATAGTTTGATCTCTAGCGCATCGGAACTGCGCATCCAGCAGACGTATATAAGGAGCAGTTCTTCAAAGGTTGTTAAAACTTTCGGTTTGATTGCGATTCAGATGACCTTTCAACAACTTAAAAAATGACTCGCTGCAGGATTTGTGCTCATTACGAGCAACTGTCAGAGTTTGACAGAGGTCGTATCATTGGATTGAAAGAGGCCGATTGGACTAATCGGAGAGTCGCTTGTCATTTGAGTCGAAGAGATGCGATGATTCGAAGATGCTGGCAAGGATGGGTGAAAAATGGCAGAGTGCAGCGTCAGGATGGTAGCGGTCGACCTAGAGCTACAACAGATCGTGAGGACAGAGTGATGGTCCGATCAGCTGTCACAGCGCCTTCTTCATCTCTATCAACCATCAGACGTTCAACCCAAACACCAGTGTCCATCATGACTATTCACAGACGGTTGAGAGAGCAAAATCTACGCTCGCGCCGACCGTTACACCACCTGCTGCACACTGCTGAGCCAGATTACAGTGGTGCAGGGCTTGATCAGGTTGGAATGATGCTGACTGGGGACGTATAGTCTTTAGCGACGAATCCTGCTTCCAACTGTGTCCTGACGATCATCGAAGACGTGTTTGGAGATGCAGAGGGATGAGGGGGGATCCTGCTTTCACTATTGCACGCCACACCGGCCCTCAACAAGGCATTATGGTCTGGGGTGCTATTTCCTTTGACAGCCGGACCCCTTTGGTCGTCATTAGAGGTACACTTACTGCACAGTGGTACGTGGACGACATCCTAAGACCTGTTTTGCTACCGTTCCTTTTGCAGTGCCCTGGGCTGGTTTTTCAGCAGGACAATGCCAGACCACATACGGCTCGTGTTGCTCTAAACTGTATACAAGCTTGTCAAACTCTTCCTTGGCCTGCCAGATCACCAAATCTCTCTCCCATCGAGCATGTCTGGGATATGATGGGAAGGTGATTGCATCTGGCACGGACTGTTGATGACCTCGTTCGACAATTGGAGCGAATTTGGCAGGAAATACCGCAGGAGACCATCCGGGAGCTTTATCGGTCTATGCCACACCGTGTGGCAGCTTGTATCCAGGCTAGCGGCAGGTCAACACCTTATTGAACTTGTTGCTGTAACTCTGAAATAAATTATTCAATTGTTCTGAAATTTTAATCATTTACTATTCTGTACATTGTCTTCCTATCCACCAATTTTCGTCTCAATCGGACACCTCCTTCTTGGTGCGTCGATTTATTTGTTATAGAGTGTGAGTCAAGTATGCAACAAGTTCGATTGATCATAACTATACAAAAAATAGAGTTAGGTGAACATTTTTTCCTCTTTTTTTGTAAACAAACTCAATTTTTAGAGCAATTATGACCAATAAAACTTATTGTAGGCATGATATAACTGCTCACAACACTGTGGAAGCACCCAATTATCAAATAAAAGTTCTTGAAAATTTGATGGTGCATATAAAAGTCAATTATTAAATTACAGTATGGAACCTCTTACCTGAAATCTCTCTCTTTCTCTCTCATTATTCATTTGATTAAATTCCTATTTTTTCCAAAAGAAAAGCAAGTTTGTTTTCCCTTTTTCATTTTGAGTGCTTTAAGAATTTAAAATGTAAGCAATCAGGTGTTTGTTTATTTTTAGTGTGTATGACTAAGTTTTCAAGAAGTTATCATACATTTACTACTTCCTCTCTAAATATGATTATTTATCTTATTAAGAGATTTTAAAATTATTTTTCTAGTATTTTAACAATTAATATTTAATTATAATCAAAAGTAGAATAACGTATATGCTATCAATTAAATCATGGATGTTGTGTTAATGCTCAACCAGTGTACAGTAACTTGTATTAACAGACGGGGACATACTTCACGACGAACAGGGCCATTTATTTCATTTCCACTGTCACATATTGCAAATAAACACAAATACATTTACATATATAGTCTTGGTTAAATAATTCAAATTCAACTGGGCGGGCAAGTCTAAGTGCATCCGCACATTTCAAAATCGATTCTCCTCTACCTCCCACTGCGTAGTTCTCTAATGTATGGTGTCATAACTTGGAAAAGGGTCTGCTCGTGACATCATAACACCAGTTATCCAGAAAATTCACTTGTAAAGAATAGATCTGGCCCCGACAATTCAGGATAAGGTTCTATACTGTATAACTGAACATTTTCTATTATCATGTTTATAACAATTGAAAACAAATCTGAAATAAAATTTTCACTATTAAAATTCATTTTTTTTTTTTTTAATTGAAGGATTCTGATAAATGTTTCTCATCATTCAACTGGATTGGTGAGGGAATGGAACAGTTTTTAAGAGCCAATATTAGCCCATGGGGCAGAGGTTGTGTAGAGCTGATTTAAATCAAAGATTTTTTTAATCAGTTGATTTAAATCATGATAAAATCACATTTAAATCATTGGCACTCTGCCTGTATCACAGACCCAGTACAAGCCATATGTGCAATACAGTAGAACCTCTTTAAGTCAAAAATGCCTAACACAAAATTTCTCTAAAAGACAAATGAAAGCAGTTCCCTAATCACAAATTTTGGTTAAGACAAAAAGATTTTGCTATTCTTCAACTTCACCTTAATGAGGTTTGACTCTGTCATAGAATTCATGAAAGTTGTCTTTACGCTGTACAGTTCAAAGATTTAAAAAAAAAATTCTGTCATTTTGTAGAATGAAAACTCTTGGTCCAGAAGTTAAACTAACTACACCAGGGGCACGAAAACATTCAGGATAATTCTTTGTAAGCTGCACTACATACTGAAATAAATGAGAAATGGTACCTTTTACAATGTTTCCTCCAGAAAAAATTCTAAAACACAGAATTGGAGCAAAATTTTTCAAAAAATGACACATTCTGAAAATTTTTTCATTTTTAGGAATTTTTCTTGGCGATTGGATTTAAAACTTCAATCAGGTCTACACAACTTTCATAACTGATACAGGTTTATCATTCATTTCAGTGTATAGTACAGATTGCAAAGAAACATTCTGAAAGCTTGACACACAATATTTTTTTTAATGTACCGAAATCATTTAATTTTCTTTTTTAAATGTACCATTAACACACCTCTGATGTACTCATGCTGGTAAATCCGCATATTCAGAATTGTTCATGCTTCCATCAAAGAGATTTATCATCTTGTTAATTAAATCATGTGTTATTCATGTTCGCAGCATCCTATGTGCTATACATGCTCCTTGGGTGGTGCTAAATAATTAACTATTCTGGAGGAAAGATAAAAAAAATTCTGCTTTTGTCTATCTGGATTCTAGTTAAAATATAATGTATAGGCAATATTCGCTGCATGTTGAACAGTGGAACGCTGGTGGACATAAAGAAGCGAACTGCTGGAGATTTTAAATGATAAGAAAGTTGAAATTTTTACAATTATAGATGCAAACAGAGTGAAAGCCGATATGGAGAAATTTGCCATTCCTGGCTATAATGTTTCTGTTTTAGGAAAGGGAAGAAAAATAGCCAGTAGTATTTTGGTCAGTATCAGGAACACCATCGCTTCGTGTCTTGAAATTGTAAAATCTATCAGTGAAATAGATGATAAGACTGGAAAAGAGGCTAAATTGATGGATATTGCCACCCATAATCTCCCTGATTGCCCCAGAAGCAGTACTATGGCAGCTTTTTGTTTGACTGTCTATATGCCCATCTACATCAATTTCGAAGAGTGGATAGCCTTGCCTGCCCCCCTCTGTCATAGTGGTGCAGCAATGAATGCTGAACACTTCCTCATCTTCTCAGCCCTTACAAAGACCTGCATTTTAAGGTACTTTCTCGATTTTGTGACCTGCAGACTGAAAAAGATTGTGCATCCCTGTTGTAAAGTATTCATTAATTGGATGCCATCAAATAAATAAACAATAATTTGCAAAATTCAATAATCCAGGCAGTCCTTGGTTCTGGGCTGAACAGGTTAGAGCAGTGGTTCCCAACCTTTTTTTAATGGCGACCCCTTTTAGATTTTTCAAAAATGTTCGCGAACCCCTTCTCCCATCTGCCATGTTTGACCAATAAAACAAAAAATTAAAAAAATGAATAATGAAAAAATATATCTTTAGATTTATCTTTTTATTACATATTAATCATTAATGGGATGATTGAGGTTGCATTTGACTGACAAGTTTTGCTATTCTTGGCTGAGTATTGCTCAAAGCCAACCACATGTCATCTTGGCCATCTAATTTATTCCTGGCTTTCGTTTTAACCCTTCAACAGGCGAGTTTATGTGCAGAGAGTCGAAAGTAGTTAGGAATTTTCTGGCCTATTTTTGGAATTATCTGAAAATTTTCTTCTACCTCAAATTCCGACATGAAAATTAAAGAAACAAGTGTTATACCAACTTATAAATTTTGCGGGAGAAAAGTTAATTATTTATAAAATCAAAGTCTGAAAAATAACTGCTTGCACACACAATTAAACGCAAAAATATATAATTAAATGCGGTGTATCTTGTGCTCACTTTTCAAATAATTATGTGGGCTTTTTTTTTA
The DNA here is from genome assembly GCA_038373885.1 of Cheiracanthium punctorium. Classification (NCBI taxonomy): domain Eukaryota; kingdom Metazoa; phylum Arthropoda; class Arachnida; order Araneae; family Cheiracanthiidae; genus Cheiracanthium; species Cheiracanthium punctorium. The sequence continues at coordinate 267,143 of JAWZYV010005020.1, read as the reverse complement.
AATACGATCTGAAGGAAAGTTAACCAAACATAATTTAGTATCTATATATGTATGGGGAAAAAAATGCTTGTCAACTTTTACTACATAAAAATCAGAAAACTAACTAATGATAATTTTTTTCCGTAGTCAACAGATCATAATTGGTAATGTATTTACCACCTGTAAAGGGTTAATCTGTAAGAAGTTGAAAATCCAACTTCACCAGGTAAGTGGATGCAAACGGCACTAATATTTGTGACGAAAGCTTGAAAATGCCAAATATGAGCAAAGCATAGCACACCAAAATTGAGTTCAAAAAAATTTTCTTGATATAAATCACGTGCTGGGGAGTCATCCTGTACTTCATCAGGAATATCGGTGACTTCAAGAGATGAGTGAAATCGATTTCGCACTAGTACAGCCTCTTGTTCATTGAGCTTCGGGAAATATCTTTGTTATTATTTCCTCCCTTAAATTAAATGAAATTCCTATTTACGATTCTTCTATCATAGTGCACAGGTTTTCAAACAAGTAAACACTCCTAGATTAAACAGTTTTGTAGCTATGATACAAAAACCTGGATACTATCTCTGACGAGAATAAGGATTTTTACTTTCCAAGAAAAAAGGGAGAAAGAGTGTCTCATGGCAGGGAAACGTGAAAATATTTTGCTATTCATTTCCTACAAATGCAGTCTGCGGCCACCCCCCAAAATAGGCATGGGGACCCCTTTGGGGGTCGCGACACCCCAGTTGGGAACCACTGGGTTTGAGGGAGTGTACTGTAAGTACTTTTTTAATACATAAAAATACACTTATAGTAGTACACAAAAAAAAGTACACTAAAATCTTCTTAAACTGACCCTTTATTAAATAAAAAATTACATAATAATAGTGCCTAGCCTCTAAATCCCTTGTTTGTTAAATACACAAATTGTATTCAGTTTTTGAGGGATATGTTTTGACCTGTGATTTTACTAGACAGGGGTTTTACTTCATTATTTTATACATTGCATACTTCACATTAATGTATAGAATTATAATAAATAATTATATTTTACTTTAGATTTTATAGAAAGGCCTCCTGAATCATATACTATTCCTTTGCCAACCCAAGCAATAGATTCACCACTATTTGGTACTATGTGACTAAGAACAACCAAAGCAGGAGGATGAACAGCTGCTTGGCCAACTGAAAACAGTCCTGCAAAAAGATTTAAGAGCATATAAAACACTTTCAAAATGAAAACAGCATAATTTAAACACACTAAATAATTAATTATTAATTTTTACTGATGTTTTTAATTAATGAATTTTTAATCTCTTTTAAAAATTAAGGTGAAACAAGAGATTTCTATAGAAACAATCATATAAATATTCTTGTGAAAAAGTGCATTGCTAAGAAGGGTGTGTACATAGTTAAGTAAATCTTCTGCCAAAATTTCTGCCTACTTTTAACACTAAAAGTGTTAAAACTAATTCACAAGAGGAAGAGGGTGTTGTGAACTTGTTTATAAATACTTTAATATTCAATTATCATGCTAAATATAACAAAACCTGAAAAACAATCATTTTACTCATGCACAGAAAACATATTATTGAACAAGTTTTCCCTCCATTTTTCGGCAGTTAGTCATGTACTTTTATCACTAATAAAAAATATTAAAGTAATATTTGATTCACTTCAAACCATTTTAACATTCAAAGAGATGAAATTGTTATTATAAAGACAGATATACTTTTATTTCTAAATAAATAAGAAATAAACAATACTTAATATTGGTAAAAGTTACCAAACTTTTTATTTTTATTTTTTTTTACATAATTCTGCATGAAATTTTTTAGAAACTCAAGGCAAAAGGAATTTTTAAAATTTATTTAATAAACTGGAATAGAACCTTTGCATGTATACAAATATGTAAAATATATTTTGAGAGACAGGGGTAGTAGAGGAATAATTTGCTAACTATTCATAATTACCAGCATTGTTTACATAACGAACTGCATATAGTAATATTAATAATAATAATTACCTCCAAAGCCTTTCTTTTCTAAATCATGACCACGGATAATTTCTGGCTTAATTCCTAATGCTTCTCCTACTTTAGTTATTTCCTGAAAGATATATATATTCATTTTTAAAAATGTAAAGTATTCTTGCCCATTTTTATATTTACACTTTCATTAAAACGCTATATGTGTTAGAAAATTGAACTTATTAATTCAAAACTGGGTTACATTTTTGCTAGCAAAAATGAATTTCTGCAAGGAGAGTAGGGAGGGATGACAAAAAGTGAGGAAAATGGGGGGGGGGGGGGGAAAGTTGACTCCAATTAACACATGGCACAACTTCTTTTAACTACGGAACTATGATGAAATCCAAGAATTTTTAAATTTAAGACATAATAATAATTTAGTTACTAAAGTTACATTATTATATATAACTAATAATTTAGTTATATATAATAATTTAGTTACTAAAGAAAATACAAAAACTTGCAGTTTGTTGAAACTGAAATAAGCTATTTAAATTTTACAGTACTAAATAGCTGTGTTAGCATTGCTTCAACATGGTACAGCCAAATAAAAGCTTCGAAGAAGTTTCAAGAGATAGTTTGTTTCATATACGAGGAGTATTCAGAAAGTAAGTTCCGTTTTGAAAAAAAAATTAGTAAAAAAAAAAATTTTTTTCAAGCCAATTTTATTTTTAATGAAAGAGCATACCTTAAACTTTTTTTTTACATAATATCTGCCAATGTTCAAATACTTGTCGTAGCAGGTTACCAGCTTTTCTCTAACTTCTTCATGGAAACTTCCTGTTAACGAAGATAACTACGACTACGCCATGCATTCAAAACAAACGTAGAGGAATGCTCAGTAAAGGAATTGTGTTGCTCCATGACAATGCTCAGCTTTATACTGCTAGTTACACTTAAGAGATGATTTGATATTTTCATTGGGAGCAGTTCAATCACCCGCCGTACAGCCTAGGCTTGGTGCCGTCCGATTACCACTAGCTCCTGGACATGAAGTTCAAGTTAGGTGGCAAGCTCTTTGAATCCGATGATGAAATGAAAAGTGCTGTGGAGTCGTGGTTATCATCATTGGGGGGAAGTTTCTATGAAGAAGGCATAAAAAAGCTGGTAACCTACTATGACAAATGTTTGAATATTGGCAGAAACTGTAGAAAAATAGTTTAAGCTATGCTCTTTCATATAAAATTGGTTTGAAAAAAAAAAAATTTTTACTATTTTTTGGAATGGAACTTACTTTCTGCGTATATGAAACAAACTTTCATATACATAAAATTATCAGAATGAATAAAAGAAAAACTGAAAACATCCTTTCAATCTCAACAGAACTAGTGAAACAAATTTGTAAGAGTGAAATTAAGTTAAAAAGAATTTTTAAATATTACTAACAGAGGATGTACTCTCCTACCATTTGGATACTGGGCGAAAAGCATGTCTGTGGAAATGGCGACTTTTTCAAATCAAATTTAGTTACAAGAATAATAATAAGTGGGATCAATATACTGTAGGAACTGCCAAGTATTCCCTCTTTGCTCATAAGTAATCAACTCTATATTTAGAGTGTAGTAAGTATACCACAAAATGATTTGGCACAACTGCTTGATTGAAAGTTTTTTAATTTTACTATAATGACTCTGCAAACAGAGTTCTACAGAGAGCAAGCACCATAAATGATGAGTGGAAAGAGAAAGGAAAAAAAAAAAAAAACCCATCCTGAATGAATAAATGTTAGTTGCAACTGAAATTTTAACACTAATTTTATGTGTTTAATGTTATATAGAATTATTCAACAATATTGTTTTCATCCAGATCTTTTTTTTAAAAAATATTTATAAAAAGCCCTTCTAATATATTACTTTCACAAAACATTTATCCCCTCTTATACTGCTTAACAATAGTTATTAATTGCCGTAGAGTCTTTTTTCAATGAAAACTTGGGTTCTACATTAATTTTTTATAACACAGCGAAAAAATATGGCCATAGATCTTTTAAATATTTTCCTGTTTGGATTTTAATATCAAAGTCTTTCAATAATTATAGATCATAGTTGTTATTCTTTAACTAAGCAAAATCCATTTTATCAATTTTTCCCAATGGCAAAAACTAGTTTTGGCAGGCCAGTTTTTTCAGAGTTTTTTCCCACCTTATCAAAAATTTGCCAACCCTGACTCGGAATAAGTAAAAATTTAACTAGGTTAATCACAATTTAATAATATTACAATAAAAATTCATTTTTAAATTCTAATAGTTTTTATGTTATTGAATAGTAAACATTTTTACATCAGAATTAATTTATCATGTCTCGCACTACGGATTTGGCAAAGGGATAGGACATAGAGGTTGAAACCCCTTTCCCTTCCCATAACTTGTTTCAGAACATTTACCTACTGCTATTTAGGAAGATTGTGGTTTTCATTTTCAAATAATCATGGTGCTTGATTTAATATAAATCAAATCAATGTTTATATTTACGAAAGCATATTTATACTTATAAAGGCTCCTGCCAGTCTGCGGTCTCGGTCTTCCACTACCAGCTGAAGCTAATTACATAGATAGGAGAATTTTTTATTTTAAAGTGCAATGAAAACAGAAGCGCACCAAAGACATGCAGAAGAGAAAAGCGAGAGATAAGGAGAAATATTTATTTTGTATTTTAAGAGCAAATGAAATTCTTGGTGGAGGCACTTTATGGTAACTTTATAGCATGTCTGAAATATTTCTATTTTTAATTTTTCAAAATAAAATGAAACTTGCCCTCAGAAATCTAGAGCGAATCCAGGGAGAGGATGTGAACCCCCTCCCCCCTCCTTCCAAGAGAAATATATTTACATTAGATAGGCTGTGCCTGATTTAATATAAATCAAATCAATGTTTATATTTACGAAAGCATGTTTATACTTATAGAGGCTCCTGCCAGTCTGCAGTCTCCGTCTTCCACTACCAGCTGAAGCTAATCACATAGATAGGAGAATTTTTTATTTTAAAGTGCAGTGAAAAGAGGCGCACCAAAGACATGCAGAAGAGAAAAGCAAGAGATAAGGAGAAGCATTTATTTGGTATTTTAAGAGCAAATGAAATTCTTGGTGGGGCACTTTATGGTAACTTTATAGCATGTTTGAAATATTTCTATTTTTAATTTTTCAAAATAAAATGAAACTTGCCCTCCGAAATCTAGAGCGAATCCAGGGAGAGGATGTGAACCCCCCCCCCCTTCCAAGAGAAATATATTTACATTAGATAGGCTGTGCTTTCTGATAATGATAGCATATTTCATGCATTTCTAAATGGTATTCAACCTTTGCAATCCACCTAAAAAAAAATTCTGGATTTGCCTTTGGTCTGAGCTTGCATTCCACAATGCAAATTAACAACCAGGCTTTCTGGGGGGCATTGTCAAGTCCATATCAAAAGCAAAATATGTTACTTTCTACATCTGGTGTGTACTTTAGCTTCATAATCATAATACATTTAATTAATTTAATGCCTGCTGAATGATACGTAATCTATTGAAACAGAAGAAAGGAAATACATTACACTAATATATACCTGAATAAATGCATCTGTATGCATGTCATTACAGGGTGTATCAACAATTCGAGCAGTTAATCGAATGCCTTCTGCTGCAGTAGTTATGCATTGTAAATCCGAGTTACTGAGAGCATTCATTCTCTTGCCCTCTTCATTGACAATAATAAATTCTACTGTAACAGTGGTAGAGTTGTTAGAATTGGCACCAGATGTGAATTTCGTTTTGCAGCTGAAAAGAGGAAAGGCACGTGCAACAGCACAGGCTGAAGCAAACACATTTTTGTACTCACAAACTATCTGAAAAATTAAAGAAAATAGAACACATCAAATAATTATCTCTGTAATGAATCTAAAGCAAATAATTAAACTGCAAATTTTATTTTAAACAGCAAGGATTTGGGAAAGAAATTTAGATGTTTTATGTCCAATCTTTTATGAATTCTAATCTCAATTTTTTTTTTTTTTTTTTTCCTCTCTAAGAAAAGAAAGTTTTTAAAAACTTGCATAAACCACAAAAAATAAAGAAATAAGCACCCTAGAACATTATTAATAAATTAGTTTTTAAATGACTTACAATGAGACAGTTCAATAAAACTGAAACATTTCTACAATTATGCATTTTAGAACATTTAATTGATAAATTAAGTAAAATATATAATACATGGAAGTAGACGAATATGTACCCACTCAGTAATTTTTATATGAATCTTATTAATTTGTTAAAAGATTAGCTAACTTGTAAATAATGCCATAATCAGAACAAGCACTCTATTATAGTAGTTTGCTCATCAGTCAACCTGAAAGATTACAAAAGATCTTTTCAAGTTTAAGGGCTTTAAATACAAAAATGCACTCTACAAATGATTTTTAAACATTTTTAATGACTTTTCAAAACTCTCACTATTACAACAAAATTTTCTTTTTAAAATAAGCAGGGCAAATATTAACAGACTATATAAATGTTTAAAATTCTGTATAAATAAAATATATTTAAAACATTTTTTTTTCGGGGTGGGGGGTGTAAAAGGTTTAAGATATGGTGGATCTGCAATGCTGACAATGTTTCTAATTCTTTTATATGATTTTTTTAAATATTTAAATAAATTCAATCTAACACATTGTTCTGTTCTGTTTTGAAAAGATTACTTACAATATTAATAAGACAGTAAAAAGCTTGATAAAGTAATAGTTTCATATAAACATTTGTATAGCTTATACTAACTTGAAACAACATGGCAGTATAAAATATACTACTATATGAAGTTTATTAAGTACAAGCTCTTGAAATCTTTTGGAGAATTTGACACAATGTATGTTCAGTTAGTTCAATGTTTTAACCCTTAAGCAGCTAAGGCGTAAAATTCCATTCACTTAATTCCAGTTCTTACTGCAACGCCCTTACAATTTATCTTATTTAAAATATATGAGTAATTAAACACTAGTAGTTAACATTTAATTTTAAAGTTTGTAAGTAATATTCAGAGTTTACTTTTTCTAATTACAAAGGCGCCTATCTTTTCTTTTCTTCTTTTTTTTTTTTTTCAGTTTTATAATTTTAAAGCTGCATAAAAATTGTACCATTAACAGCACTACACTATTCACCTATTTCCAAAATGCTCAGAGAGTTAATACAAATGCCATGTAAGCAATATGCAAAATACTGTAAAATCACTTTAATCAACATGCTAAAAATAAAACTTTAAACATTTTAAAGTCGCCGAAGTGTGGAGGTTCCGAGTTCGGGTCCCATCGCGCAGTCGTCGATCTAACGATCTGGAGTTTTGGTAGGTTTTCTCCAGATGTAATGTGAATACACGTTAGAACCCCTTAGAAAGTCCTCCTACAAAGGCATCCCTCATCTTAGGCAGATACCCCTGATGCAGGTTTGCCTTAATCACACACAATTAAAGTATAAAAAGTTATTACATTACCACAATATATTCATCATTTCCAGAAGAACAATTCTTTGTAAGTATTGTAAGGGCATGACTATGAGAAGGAGTATTATGCCTGGAACATGATTTAGGAAGGCAAGCAATAGTTGCTACATTTAAATACAATGAAAGTGAATGAGTGCCAGAAGGCCGTAAATTTGACACAACCAATTTGAAAGTCTGAAAAAATAGTAAAACAAAAATATCATGAGTATTACAAAACTAATACATCTACTGAAATATGTAATATTTATAAAAATCGAAGTATATAATAATAATTACTATAATATAAATCTACCCAAACTATAACCTTTCAAAATGACTTCTGAGAAGAAATGGTCTACAGCTATTATAAATTTTTATGCAAAATGATAGTGCATACCTGGCAAAATAAAGATGAAAATATAACATTTTTTGCATATTTTACAAATTTATTATGAAATGAAATATTTTACCTCACTGTTTTATCCCATCTGACCCTGATTGAGATTCCTATTAATAATAACATATAAAAAAAATACCTTATCCACATACACTAGCACTTTCAGCTGTGCACAGCCAAGCAGGTGTTTCACTGATTCTTGCTCTCCTCGTTTCTCTTTTATTACGCTTGAGCCATGCCCACCAGCTTCCACCAATGTGTGCGGGTCTTGTATCATTTATTGCCGTGATGTCATTTATTATTTCAATGGTTGTCTCATTTAAGATCATAGCTTTTATTCTTGAAATTGGCTATTTTCTTTATATTATAAAAATTGATGGTGAGGGGGTTGGATTGGGCCAGTCTTGATAGGGCTATACATGGTTTTCCAAAACATAAATCATTAATAGACTCTTTCTTTCTTTCAATAATTCTCCTTTTTTGTGACTCCAATGTAACATATAGATCTATTGTTTTCTTCATACTTTAGATTAATTTTATAGATGACTGCTGCTTTTTCTTGGTTTATTTTGAATTTATCTGTTCTGATTCTACTGAGATTTTTATTTGGTTTGATGGGGAGGTGGATTCCTTTTTTGGCAGCAACAATTGTTATTTTAATGGCTATTCCTCTACAGTGTGGGATTGCATTAGTGAAGAAAAACATTAGTGCATTAGTGAAGGAGAGTAACAATCAGTGAAACACTTGAAGACATACTTAATGTATATGGCCAAAAATGCTAGTGTGTGTAGATTAGGGAACTAAAGGCTATACGGCAAGTATCCAGTATCTGGCTAATTTTTCAATATCTGAAATACTGTCGGATACTTGAATCATAGCTACTGGATATCAAATTTCTTTGCAGGATGTCTGGCTATATACTACTAAAGTTCTATCTATATTATGCATGGAACATGATGGAAAATTATATTTGAACTCTTGATAAAGTGATACACAAAATAGAGGGATATATTTTTTAACTGAAAAAAACAGCAAATTTAACACTGGAAATGGATCATTCAAAATAAACAGACAATTTCAACATTTGTTCAGTAGTTTTTGAGCACATTTATAACTAGTTAGGATAATATTTAGAGTTGATTTCATACTACAAAGTGCTGCTTAGTGGATTTCCCATATCTGGTATCTGGCAAAATCACTATCCATTACATCCCTAGTGTGGATAAGGTATTTCTTTTGTAAGTTAAAATTATTAAATATCCACATTTTCAACCAATTTGTATATTCCTAATAATATTCTTACATCCCCCCCCCCTTCAATAACAATATTTAAAGTTTATTTCAAGTAACAATCCAGTTTAGCTATACTGTGATAAAATATTAATATAAGATATAAAACTAAATGAAGGAAGACTAATTAATTTTACCTCTTCTGAAACTCTAGGGGATAATTTTGGCTTGATATCAGTAAAGTTTAATTCCTTTAAAAAATTCTTTTGACCTATTATTAGAACAGGAGTCTTCTGAGGATCACACTCTGCCAAATCTGAACTAAACTTCAGGTTAACCATCGTCTGGAAAAAGAAATGTAAATACACATAAATTAAAATCTGATGTGGACAACACATGACTTCCTCGCATGTCTATTAAATCAAAAAATTTTCGGTGCACTTCATTTAAACTTATTTTGTTTGAAAGAGATACAATACTGCAATAGCACTAAGTTAACTTAATAAAATTACTACTGCTATCCTCCGGAGATATATTTCGATCGCATGCTCGACGACCATCCTCAGTCCATCTTCCTCATGGGAATGATGTGGCTTCCTGCCTCCTCTTCTTTTGCGCCGTTCTTTCTGCGCATGACGTCATTCCAGGTTTCGTTTATTGTAGCATGTGTCATGTCGTTGATGCTGCCCTCTGTTGATAATATTTCCGTGGATTCGTGTAAGTAGGCATATGTATGGTTGTTGAAATTAGCTATTTTTTGTATTCCTTGGAAATCTATTGTGATAGGTGTGTTTAGCGCGAGGCGGGATAAGGCTGTAGATTCTCTATTGAATTTAATGTCGTTAATGTGTTCTGTTTGGCAATCTTTAATTTTTCTTTTAGTAACCCCAATGTAGCAGCCGGCTATTTTGTTTTCGTTATTTTTTATGTTAATTTTATAAATACCTGCGGTGTCCGTGGGTTTTATTTGGTCTTTTTCGGATCTGATACTTTGAAAAATGTTTTGATTTGGTTTTTTTGGGATCCTAATATTTTTCTTAAGAGCGGAGTGTGATATTTTATTAGCAGCTCCCCTGCAAAAAGGTATAGCTGTAGTGAATTTAGTTTAAAAGGTATAGCTGTAGTGAATTTTTAGTTTATTAATTATGCTGTTGGTTTCTGTCTATTGCTAATTGTATTGAGTTTCTTTTGTCTTTCTTTGACCAGTTTATTGAAAATATGCTGCGGGGAATTTGCTGCCTGGCATTGTTTCATAATAATTTGTAGTTCTTCCTGTAAAAGGGTTTCGTTTGAACAAATTACCACCGTATTACATTTTAACCTTTTAAATAGCACTAAGGTTTAGCAATTTTTAGCCAAATATTTGCGATATCGCCAAGCTGGATTCAATTTGAAAAACTTGTTTTTGGCACTTAATTGGGCAATATTTTGCCAAAAGCTGCCATGGTTGCGATAGTTTGCATGATTTTAATCATAGCTCAAATAGTGATTCATAACAGACTTTTAATGAATTGAAGGTATACAAAGACCTTTAATGTTTATAAAATCTTTTGTTTGACCCTGAAAATAAATTACCCCATTAAATGCACCAAAAAAAGAGCTGCACAATAGTATGTTACAATACAATCTAAAATCAAATTCTCAATATTCTGTGGTAAACAGTTTTAGAATTATACAAAATACATAATTATTTTTGGTGCCAAATTTGGCAATATTTCAGAATTCTCACCATTTGTCAATGACAAATGGCGAGATTTTGGGCATGGACCAAACAATGACTGACTACAGACTTAATATATTGAAGATGTCCGTAGATATTAATGTATTGAAACTCTTTTGGGTGGTCCTATAAATTAACTCTCCAGTAGATTAGAACCAATAAATGGAAAAGCACAACTAGAACAACAATCTTATATATGAAATTTTAACATTCTACGACTAATAGTTTTTGAGATATGAGATTTAAATACATACATACATACACCAAAAGTCATGAACTTGACGACTTTTGGCGGAGGCAGGTGACCATGGTCAGACCTTCACCTAACAATATTGTAGGATGGTATTGTGTTTGAAATGGATGGATGTCCCTAAAGCTGCCATCAACTATATTGTGTTGGAAATCGTTTGAGTGTTCCTGTAGCAGAACTATAAATGATAAAATCATTTTTGATGGAGAAATTCATTTTGAAACCCTTAATAACTAACACTTCTGAATCATTTGAAAAAGCCTAATACCGCTGAAATACGCTTTAATGAATTTCTGCCCATAGAGCGTAATGTATTTAAAATGTTTTGGGTGGCCAAGTAAATAAACTATACAGTCGATTGGGATCAAAAAGGGAGGTGCACAACTAGATGTTACAACAATCCTAAATAAAAAGTTTTAACAATCTATGACCAATAGTTTCTGGGATATGGAGTTGAATGAATTTCTGCCCATGGAGCGTAATGTATTTAGAATCTTTTGGGCGGCCCTGTAGATAAACTGTCCAGTCGATTGGAACCAAAAGGGGAGGGCACAACTACATGTTACAGCAATCCTAAATATAAAGTTTCAAGATTCTACAACCAATACTTTTTGAGCTATGCGAGTTACATACATACACATGTATGGCATGGAAAAACTGGCCAAAATAGACTCAGGATCGGTCAGAATGGATTGTACATCCATACATTTATATGAACATGCATCGCAAAAATTCTTAAATGTAAATTTAGAGATAGTCAAAATCGGTTTTTTCATCGAAATCTGGTTCCTGAAATTTTTCGCGATCACGCATTACTTCCTTATATTCCATACAAGAAAGTAAAAAAGGAATTAAATACCTTACTAGCTGCTTACCCGTTCTCCGCACGGTGGGAAAAGAACATTTTCCTTACACATATAATTCGAATTAAACCCACTGATGCGGAATCTATAAAAGTAAAAAAATATTTAAATCGTGATGAAATGTTGACGTCATGAGTGCAAATCTCAGATGACTGCAACCTGATGGCACAAAAACTTCGTCAGTGTCACTGGTGATCAAGAAAGAAGATTTTTACGGTATGCAGATGAAACTTCTCTCTTTCGAAAAACGCCTGATTTCTACATCATATAATTTTGTTTTTTAGGCTTAATAATAGAATTTAATATATGCCACATGAATAAATTACATGATGTTGACAACTATTTTATTTTATCTTGCATTTCTGAAAGTGTGGACAATGCATTAGCGCAGTTATTTTGCAGATGACTTTATTGAATTTCACCTAAATTAACAAAACCTACATGAAATAATAGATGTACCACGTACGTTATAAGCTAAAATTGCACACAGTTTTTGCAAAAATCAAGTCACATTTCCAATGAAAACATTTGTGACGTAACTTCTGCAATAAAGTTTATCACCCTTACTAAACTCTTAATGCAGTATCACACTTGTTACATAAAACTGATGTTGGTCTCACTGTCAGCTCGTCCTAAATAAATAACTAATTTCATGTTTTATTTTTAATAATTTACAGTAGACCCCTTCATAACACGGGTCTACAACACGAATTCGTAGAACATGGCGAAAAAATTGTGATCGTTTTCGTGTTACACGTTAAAAGAGACTCGTACAGCACGGTAAAATGAGACATATGTTCTGATATTATGATGCTTTAGCTCCTGTAATTAACATAACTTTTGAATTGCAACACCAAACATCATTGTATTTCTATGGAGTGCAAATAAGTTTTGCCGCGATTATTCTGCGCAGTCTGCACTCCAGGTGGAGTATAGCGCTGGACCAGTACAACACGGATTCCTAAACACGGAACGTATCTACTTTGTTATAGGGAATCTACTGTAGTTGCATAGTGTCAAATTCAAAAAAAATTCTGAGTTGCCGTATTTAGTAATATTTCATCTCACCTTGGTGGCAAATATCCAAACTGTATGAAAAGTAAACTTTACAAAATTTTTAATTCTGTAAACCCTCGAAACAACTTCGGTGTTTACCATCTACGACAGTTTTTCATGACGTGACAACTTATGCTTGCGTACAGTGGCGTAGCCAAGGAGGGAATAGGGGGTCACAACCCCCATGAGGAGTTTATTGCCATACAAAATGTATATTCTTCACTCCCTTATCACACACGCGTATACATACATATGTGTGAGCTGCAGTAGTCGTAACACCCCCCCATGAAAAATTTCTGGCAACGTCACTGCTAGCTCATAATTGATCATTTTTCTTTTCATGTATCAGTGATCAATATACTTCACGATGAGAATCTCCCTTGAAAAGAAAAAAAAATGATCTAAAAAATCTGACCCCAGAAAACTCTGATTAACACTGTGGTGTTACCATGGGCCGTACCCAGAAAAAAAATTTGGTGGGGGGGGGGGGACCAAAAGATGGAAAAGGCCCAATTTTTCACAAAAAAGCTTCATTATTGTTGTTTTGTTAACAAAATTTTAGATTTCGGGGGGGGGGGGGGGGGGGAGAACGGATCCCCTGGTCCCCCCTGGGTACGGCCTTGGGGGTTACACAAATACGCGCCGGACATACGCTCTTGTTTATGTCCGGAGGAGCATGTACATTAGTCCTTATGTGCTGCTCAGGATAATCTGCCAGCAAGGCAGCAAAAATTTTCATAAAAATGGCATACACACACGAAGGAAATAAAATTAAAGGTATGTAGAATTGCATGAAAAATTCGATTATTTTTACAGTGCAAGTCTGTTACAGTACTATTTGTTCCACATTTGATATGTTTTCACTTTTTCGAGTCTTAAAAGCTGCAGAAAGGAGTGGTTTCACTTAATTGTAAAATTTAACAACTTAAGTGGCAACAATGGATTCCGTTGCTATGGAAACTATAGCAATGTTAAAAATAGAACACGAAATGAGTTAGCTATGTTTCCTTTGCTAGAACTGCCATATTGGCGCAATTAACGCCACCAGTCGATGTCAAATAGCTCAAATCACAAATTAAACTTGACACTAAAGCTAATTCGCAATACCCTGTTTGGCGGAATTAAAAAATATTATCTATGCATACGCTAGTGACATTGGCTCATCTCAATTGTGGAACGGAATTCATAATACGAACAGAGTTGCACTACATTTGAATATTTTTTGCCTATTTTGCTAAGAAATGTACTAAAGTAGGAATCAACATAGATTTCAATTCATAAAACAAAACATATATTAGACAGTATTAATTACGTCTGTTTCTAACAGTTTGCAATAAAAGAAATGTAGCGCTGCTTTAACATATAAGAATCAATTATATATTACATGTAAGTACTTCAATCGCCAAAATGCCAACATACACCATTTTGTGAGATTTTTTTTTGTTTTCAGGGAATCATTCAAAGGTTTGATTTAACAGCAATCAAAATGGGAAATAGTTATCTATCATTTATATAGTTCGCTAGAAAAATTTAATACAGTTATCTAATTGATTAGTAGCAGTTGTTTAAATTATTAACTATAACGTGTTTTAATCCCCGTAACGACAGTATACAAAATGCGAGAATTTTTATTTTCTGAAATTTGGCAGAATTCCTCTAACTTAAATCAGTTTACTTAATTTGGTGAAAATTCTGAAGATAGATTGTTTACAATCGCCTTAATAACTGCATTATTTCAGTATGAAAAATTGAAGTATAGCTCCATATTCTAGTAAAAGCTATACTTGTTATTAAAAATACTATTTCGCTACACTCTCAGTAAGTTGCGCCAAGCCCAAAACTGTGCAAATCGGTAGAACCTACTACATTCTCAAAATCGCCAAATCAGCCATTTTTTTCCTCCAAACTAAAAAATATACATATTAGATACTCGGAAATCTCCCAATCCCTTATTCTTTTACACATAAAAAAACATTGAATTCCTGCTAGGATTTCACATGCACGCAATACTTTAATTAAAAATAATTTTGTAAATAATCTAAACAGAAAAAAAATCATTATTCTTTTATTTTTACTGCAGGAGTCTAAATAATTTAATAAAACAGCCAAACATGGCAACCTCAATGCTCATTTCTCACATTTTTTACTACAGGGGTTACAATCGCGGAATTGCAGAGAGCAAAAATTAGCGGTTTTGATGGGTTTTTTTATCAATATCTTCTAAACTAATTCGAATTTGGAAATTTAAATTAGCGGAGGTTCTTTCTCGAAATTTTCCAAATCCGTGGATACCTCGGTCGAAACTCAGCTCCCAACCGTTTCGGAGGGGACCGTTTCGTAAAAAATAACATCCACACGCGAAGGAAATAAAATTAAAGATATGTAGAATTGCATGAAAACTTCGATTATTTTTAAAGTGCAAGTCTGTTACAGTTAGTTCTATTTATTTCACGTTTGATGCGTTTTCACTTTTTCGAGTCTTAAAAGCTGTAGAAATGAGTGGTTTCACTTAATTGTTAAATTTAACAACTTAAGTGGCAACAATGGATTCCGTTGCTATGGAAACTATAGCAATGTTAAAAATAGAACACGAAATGAGTTAGCTATGTTTCCTTTGCTAGAACTGCCATATTGGCGCAATTAACGCCACCAGTCGATGTCAAATAGCTCAAATCACAAATTAAACTTGACACTAAAGCTAATTCGCAATACCCTGTTTGGCAGAATTAAAAAATATTATCTATGCATACGCTAGTGACATCGGCTCATCTCAATTGTGGAATGCAATTAATAATACGTACAGAGCTGCACTACATTTGAATATTTTTCGCCAACTTTGCTAAGAACTGTACTAAAGTAGGAATCAACATACATTTCAATTCGTAAAACAAAAAAAATATTAGACAGTATTAATTACGCCTTTCTAACAGCTTTTAGTAAAAGAAACTTTTGTAGAGCTGCTTTAACAAATAAGAATCAATTATTTATAACACAGTACTTCGATCGCCAAATGCCAACATACACCATTTTGCAAGATTTTTTTGTTTTCAGGGAATCATTCGAAGCATTGATTTAACAGCAATCAAAATGGGAAATAGTTATCTATCATTTATATGGTTCCATCGCCAAAATTTAATGCAGGCATATTATTAATAAGTAGCAGTTATTTAAATTATTATTAACTATAACGGGTTTTAATCACCGTTAACTACCATGTACAAAATGCGAGAATTTCAATTTTCTGAAATTTGGCGGAATTCCTCTAACTTAAATCAGTTTACTTATTTTCGTGAAAATTCTATAGATCGTTTAAAATCGCCTTAATAACTGCATTATTTCTATATGAAAAATCGAAGTATAGCGCCGTAAAACTTATACTTGTTATTGAAAATACTATTTCTTTACGCTATCAGTAATTTGTGCCAAGCCCAAAACTGTACAAATCGGTAAAACCTACTACTTTCTCAAAATCGCCAAATAAGCCATTTTTTTCGGCCAAACTAAAAAATATACATATTAGTCTCGGAAATATCTCAATCCCTTATTCTTTTACACATAAAAAACATTGAATTCCAGCTCTGATTTAACATGAACGCAATATTTTAATTAAAAAATTACTTTGTAAATAATCTAAACAGAAAAAAAAAATCATTATTCTTTTATTTTTACTGCAGGAGTCTAAATAATTTAATAAAATAGCCAAACATGGCAACCTCGATGCTTTTTTCTCACATTTTCACTACAGGGGTTACAATCGCGGAATTGCAAAGAGCAAAAATTAACGTTTTTGACGGGGTTTTTATCAATATCTCCTAAACTAATTCGAATTTCGAAATTTAAATTAGCGGAGGTTCTTTCTCGAAATTTTCCGAATTCGTGGATACCTCGGTCGAAACTCAACTCCCAGCCGTTTAGGAAGAGATGATGCTACACACAGACAGACAGACGCGCACAGATTTTAATAGTATAGAAGATTATTAAGAAGACTTGAATAATTAATATCACTTTTGATATGTCACTACATTATGAGATACCTCAGTAATGTTTCAATTAACCTAACTAGTAAAGCTTCAGATTAACGATCACCAGATTATTAACCACCAGCATACATCACAAAACAATCAAAGTCGTTGCACAACATTTCATCTTTTAAAAGGAACAAGAAATAAAAACGATATGTTCTGTAGAACAATTAAAGCAAAGTGCCTTTTATGCTATGTTTTCTTGCTTCATTTTTGGCACAATTTTTATATCATTTTGCATTTTACCTTTGTCTGCCAGATTTGGGCAAAATGACTGCTGAATATTTGCAACTATTTGAGGTCATGTTGGTATGCAAAAGTGAATTACTGAAAAATTCTGGATTATCAAGATCTCTTATTTTTGACACTAACTTCAAGTCATGTGCTTTCTTTGGTCGACACAGTAGTACGCTAGATAAATACACTAAAAATACATAAGGTAAACTAGGAAACAATGATGAAAGAGGTAGGGATGCACAAGAGCAGGCATCCGTTGCTTGTTCACATCTGCAGTGGTCGGTGGACAATATGACATGGGTTTCCCAAGAGCGTTGGATCATTAAACATGCTGGACTAACCAAAAATGCTGGATTATTAAACCTGCTGGACTAACCAAATGCTGGATTATTAAACTTGCCGAACTAAACAAATGCCAGATTATCAATAGTGTACTGTAATTACTTTTATTTTTAATACAGCTTCATTTTACCTAAATCCTACATCTCGTTCTGGTCAGGGTGTCTACCAGGTTTCATAAACTGAATTTCATGACCTTTGCACACAAATTTCATGACCTTAATTAACTGTAAAAATGATTGCTGCATAATGTCGAATTTCAACACATTGTAATGTCGAATTTCGTATAATTAACAAATACGTATAGTAATGCTACTCAGCTTGGCAGCATGAACGCTTTGTTTATGTCCTTGGAAGGATCAAATCTGTCATTGTGAACGACTTGGGTTTTTCTCGAGTAACTCAAAGGTGACAGTCTGAACACACCCAAAAACAAAAGAAAAACAAACTAAGACAAGTTCTGTTTCATTCACGATCGTCCCACTTGTGGTTATGACAAAGACTTACAAATTTCCGATGATGTCAAGACCGTTGCAAGCATCCATTTGATATAAAATGGCCTGGAAAGGGGATTTATTTTTTTTAAGAGGAAAAATTCATGACTGAAAGGCAAAATTCATGACTTTTTCATGACTTTCGTGACCATTTTCTGAAATCGTGACTTTTTCATGACTTTCATGATTTTCATGACCGGTAGACACCCTGCTGGTGAACTAATTTAGGTAATAGTAAGTTCTACAGAGTGGGAAAAATTAAAAATCCTGGAGAACAGAGTTCTAGGTTACAAAGAAAGACAGCAAAGGAAAGGAAATACTACATGGTTCGCTAACTAGCTTATAGCAGACGTTGAAAATGACCACCATTCTTTCTTTTCATGTTTGGATCCTAGTCAGCAAGTGCTGAAGTCAGTCATAGATTGTGCATAAATCATTCTCGCACACTCCATGACATAACGTATCCATTCATCAGGCACACTTATATTTGCTCCACCATGTATAAGCCACCAAGATTGCTTGTCGACATTAGGATGCCAAGATCTAAGGACTGCAAATGTCTATAGAAGTGCAAACAGCCCTAACACTTCTTGGTGACATGTCTTGGTTGCTCACAGTTGCGTAGACAGGATTTTATTTCGGAGGGAAGGGGGGGAGGTGAATCAAATTGTAAGCTAAAGTTCAACTGTAAGCTAAATATCAAATTGTAAACTAAGTAAAGAGTCCCATTTTAGAGGGCTGCAGCCCTCTCAGCCCCCCCTCCCCCTCAGGCTGCACCTCTGGTTGCTCAGCAACTGATGTGTAGTGGTCACTATGGCCCATAAACCCCAAGATCTGAGTAAAGAAACTTTAATTTTTATATGTAAGAGCACTAGCTCATTGCAATGCAGCAGCAACCAGAGACATAGCAAGAAAAAAAAAAATTAAGGATGGTCCTAAAGGTGGAAAAGGTAGAATTTTTTCACAATAAAGCTTGATTATTGACATCCAATAAACAAAAATTCAAATTTAGGGAGGGCAGGCCACAATGGCTATGTCCTTAACAGCAACTTTTCTGAACTTCTTTAGAAACCTAATTTTTTCTTTTTCCCTGGTTTAATTATTTCAATAATATTGTAAAATATAGATTCAAAGAATAGATTTTATTACCAAGAAGGGAAGTAATGTAAAGTCACTTAATTACTAATTTTGATACTACGCAGCATTTCATAATGGAAATGCTTTGAAGGTTTCAAATAGATACTAAAAATTTGCATAACATGTTAGAATTCAATCCTCTGTACTTTCTCCCTTCTTAGTAAATCTAGCTTTCAGAATAGGATATTATGTACAGAATAGGATAGTATGATATTAAGTTGACGACTCAATGTAAACGACTTTGAAGTCAACTTAAATAAACTTAGTCGTACACACACAATAATTACCTTTAAAGTAATAATATTACCACTGATCAAACTGGATGTGTTCTCTTTAACGGAAATTCAAAATAATTCACTCACGTACAAATTAAATAAATTTAGACTTACTTACGTAATTTTATACTTACTTTTATTAAAGTAAGTTAAATTTCACAAATTCAAAAACACATTTCGTAAAACATCAAATATTTATGTATAAAAAACAAAAATAAATTGTCACAACAAAATATTCATTAGAATATAAAATTAATTAAGAAAACAGAGAACTGGTGAGCTTGGATAGACCTTTCAAATTTTCAGCTATAAAAATCAGATAAATTACCAAGATTAATACATCAAAAGTTCAATAAATGTTATTTCACAATGATCTAAAAATTATTTATAAATATCAAAAATAAAATCAAATAAAATGAACCTTCAAGAAATTATGGCGAGACTCTTCACCAAAATTGGAGAACTTTTTAAAGAGAATTTTAATACAAGTTGTGAATTAATTAATAAAAATATACTTCACATCATTAAAAATGTTTCATATTATTTGCCGACATCTGTATTTAGATGAAAATAAACAAAACAGTAAGAGAAAGAGAGTCAACGTTTGCTGAAGTTCGTGTTTGAAACTTCTTAAAAAGTACGCTAGAGGACTTTGACATCGTCTGCTCCTCTCTTCTAGGGTAAACTGCTGGCGATATAATCTTTGGCGATATTTTAAAGGAAGGGTTTAGAAGAGGAAAATTTGTCTAAACAGTTCTTATCTCATTGAAATTACGAAAATATTTTTCAGGTTTTTTTTTTTATAGATAATAATATATTGGGAATATATTTTTTTTATATTGGAGACGGGGACAAATCAGTGTGGTTGGGGGCAAATTAGCTAGCATCATACAATTAACATTCATTAGATCTTAGATGAAGAAAACATATTCTTTTCTTTTTTTGAAGGGGTAGGGATAATTATTATAGTTTAAGGTTTTCCCCAGTTTCTGTTTTACATTTTGGGAACAGCAATGACTCCTCGCATTCTGTTCCGCCGTCCATCGATTCGTCCTGACCAGACTTCGTGTAATCATAATCGTGTAATCGTAATCGACTGTAATCGATTACATTTTCTTGTGTAATCGTAATATAATCGTAATCTGGCAATTAAATTTTTCGCGTAATCGTAGTCTAATCGTAATCTAGAAATTTCATTTGCCAGATAGTCGTAATCGAAGAGCCTGTAATCGTAGTCGCTTTGATTACGAGACGATTACAAAACGATTACAGTTGCCCAGTTTTAGTTTTGTTCAGCTTGCTGGGAAAATTTTCACGGGGAGGCACAGGCATGCCCTGAAGGCAGGAAGTTCCCCTGGAGCTTCGACGTTTGGAGGAAGACAGGAGCTCACTTGTATTATTTTTTTTTCCTCGGGAAAATATTTAGATGACCATTCTTTTGTTGTTGTTGTCTGTCGTCTTCTGTTCATCCAAGTCTGGACTGGTGAGAGACAAGAATGGACTTCCCAGAAGAAAGTGAGGGTTGCACGGGAGGAAATAGCTAAAACTATTTCTTGTGGTGTCAGATCTTTCCTTCATTTCTTTATTTTGATTTGCGGTCGTGAAAAAGAACATAAATGGCACCTACACAGGAAAAAGTGCAGCATGCTTTTTCAGTTTTAGAAAAGTATAAAAATAAAAATGGAAAAGGATATGCATTTAAAAACTATGAATGTGTTGTTTGGATTAGTGGACAACAGATAAACTTTGGTTCCTTGTGTTGTTTGGATAAGCAGCTAGGAGCGCATATATTTCCGTTAAAACTTAGTATATCTTTGTGCTATTAATAAGAATGTAATTGCATAAGAATGTAGTAATTTTATAATGTATAAAGACCTTTAGAAATATCAATATATTTTAATGATCGATAAATTTCTGGATAAATGGGTAAAGAGTAGGGAACATAGACAATGATCTACAAAATCCCTTTTCCCCCTTTAATAGAATTAATATTTTTTTTCCTTCAATAGAATTTGATGGTGAGTAAAAATGCGTAAAAATACATAATGAAGTATTAAAAATCAATTTTGTCTTATTTTCGACTTGATTGGCTGCCTTGACTTATCTGAAAGTTTAACGGATAAATAATTTATTTTCATTTATGCCAGTGTTAGTGATTAGTCCCAGAAAACAGTTCATTTTTTAAAAAATATGATTCACAAAGTATTCATACTTCGTTTTTTTCACTGATGAGTGTGAAAATTATTTAAAATATTTTGTTTTTATCTAATTTGTACTGTACACATATTATATTAAAACATAGTACGTCTTTCGAACTTGAATTGTTGGCATCTATTTATTATCAATTTGGAATTAAACTGGAGACTAATTATATATAACTTTTCTATTGTGTGTATTATAAGCTTTTATAATTTCTCCGAGAATTCGCATTAAACAACATAGGCGTAGGACAGGGGACAACATGTTCCGCTTGCCGGCTACTTTGTTTAAAACACCATCGATTCAAAAGTCTTTTCCTCATGCAAAACCTATAAAAATTTCACTATTTCCACTCTTGAATATATTATATACACACATCCCTCCCCCCCCCATCCGCAAATCTTTGACATCTCTACGTCTATATTAATCTATTTTGTATCTCTCATAAAAATGTTAGCTCCTTTATACCACATTCAAAAGTTTAAACAACTTTTGGCACTATACTATTTTCATTAAATTTCAAATGCATGTATGTATGTGTATATTAAATATTCAATATGTGAAAGGAATTCTTGACCGGAGACAAAAATGTGTGTCAGTTCTTTAGCATATATAACAGCTAATTGCTTAGAAAGTGAGCATCTTTGAAGGATTAATTATTTATAAGATAGTTTTACAGTAAATTCGTGCCTTTTTTATTGTAATTGGCATTACGTTGGGTTTTACCATTCACACCGCCAATATCACTGTCCAGTTTTGTTTATTACGTCGTACCAGCACCAGTACACTATATATGACCCACCACACTTTTAAGATGTATGCTTAGAGATATCTTTAGACATCTCCATTCTGCTTTTCTTAAGTAATTCTTATTAGTAGTATTCTTAAGTCTTCAATAGATAGTATGCATGTAGTTTTGAGTTAGTAGTTAGTTTTGAATTTTTAAAACGGCGTGTGTATTCTAGAAATTAAAAGTTTGTTTGTTCGGCAGGCCCGGTTCTAGATATTTAATGTCCATATACGTGTTATGAAAGTATAAAAAAAGAAGTTAAACTGTGCGTGAAGTTTTCTGTGAAATAATAGCTGCAATATATGTCCAGCCTCATCTATTCAGATTCAGGCTAATGGTTATTGTGGAGAAAACAATGCATTTGCCGAGAGCCCTATTTTTAGCATTTTACTCAATGCATTAAAAAATCTTAAACTTTGGTTTAATATGTTCGTGCACATCGTTGCAAGATCGTAATGACAGAGGTTCCTCCTTCACGGCTGAATAGGAACCACGGCTAACTTTTCATGCGTCTGCCAGTACCTCTTTCAAAACCAGAAAACCAGGACATATGCAAGGAAGCAACGCCGATCATAGAAGGGATCAAATATCAATTTTTGTATACTAATTTTTGCTTGATTAGGATAAACCTGGGTTCATTTCAAAGATGTGTTAAACCACCAAGCCTGTCCCCCCCTCCCACCCCACACGCACACTGCAAATGACATATGTTTAAGGTAAAATCGGAAAATGCCATGTTCAAATAGAGGTTGGTATTAGAGATGAGTTCGGGCTCATTTTTTGAAGCCCGAGCCCGAAATTTCAGCTAAAGATAAAAAAATTCAATTACTTAATTGTATAGAATACAATAAATTTTGCCGTTTATGCAAATTAAAGAATAATACAGTTACAAACCTCAATGCGCTTTCTAATTCTTTACATCCATGTTTATCAAATAATGTCGGATCTCGTGACTAAGTAATATAAGCCTTATTATGAAATGCCCAAAGAGCTTCACGCACCTTCTAGGCGCCTGTGCCACTTTTTTTTTCATAAGTACTTTTATTTTCCTCATGAATCACTTTTTAAAATGTGTTTCACGGAGTATGTTCAATAAAGAAGAAATTTTTCACGATCCCGAGCCCGCCCGAGCCCGAACGCAGTTGTGAATTACAGAGCCCGAGCCCGTCTCATCTCTAGTTCGTATGCATTAAAAAACTTTTCACAAGTGGGCCTAGGAAATCAACCAGGTTCGTCTAATAGTATGGAAGTTCTTGCTGTATGGCATTCTTGTAATTTAGCTCCCTGAACAGATGGACCCATTATTCTGTTCTTGAGTTAAAATTGTAAAATTTAGACATTATAATATCAATTCCAGAAGGGTAAAAAGAAAAGTTTTGTAATCGTAAAGTAATCGTAATCGGACTCAAATGTAATCATAATCGAATGTCTTAATAGATTACATAATCATAATCTAATCGTAATCGGAAATTGGGTTTTATATGATAATCGTAATCTAACCATAATCGGGAATTACACTTTCTCCGGTAATCGTAATCCTGGTCTAAAAGTGAAAATTAATCGTAATCGTAATCGATTACACGTCTGTGTAATCGGCACGAAGTCTGGTCCTGACTAGGTCATCGGCAAGAGAACTTTTGATTGCCCGCTACAGATGGATCTTTAGAGCGGATCTAAACGAGCACAGATGAAATCGTCAAACAATTTCTTGTCCAAAATTGCAGTTATAGTCGTCGGACCGTGTAGGTTTTCCTCCGGTAAAACTTTTACTGAAATTCTTATAAATATTTGCGTAATTTAGCTGCTCTCTTTAAATATGAGGAAGCAAAGAACAGTTTTTGATTTATCCGCTTAGGTTAATAAACATTTTTTATACATTGTTATAGAGATATATTCTAATAGGTCGACACCCCACACCCCCGAATTTCAGGTTTTGATTGATAGTTGTATTTCCGATTGCGAAATGAGATGGAAACCTTAAAGGCAAAGGGAGCTATTGCCCGCTCAGAGGTCAAGACATCCATAGAATATGGACTAGAGCAGTCGCAAATTGAGGATGAAAATATGGCGATAGTCATGGGCGCCGGCAGAATATTTCCCAAGGGGGCAAAGACTACTCCAGGGGGGCAAAGACTACTCAAGGGGGCAAAGACTACTTTAACGTATGGTTACCATGTTGGAAAGAGCAAAAAAGCAAGGGAAAACAGTGCATACAAAAATCCAGGGGGGGCATTGCCCCCCTCTTGCCCTATGCTGCCGGTGCCCATGGCGATTGTCGTCTGTTCCGTTCCCTTGAGTTAACTTGAAAATGAAATGGTGAGCTGAATTTCCCATTAAACCTAGGTTAACCTGCTCTCAGTACTGAAACTGAAAAAATGCCATGTCGAAGATTCCCTATCTGTGACTAGTGTTGATCTTAGCATGGGTGGGTATTTGATCATTTCGATAGGACCCGTAGTCACCAATTCAAAATACCACTGGCTCTTCTCAATAATGAGAGCATCGTTCAAATCTGGATTTAAAATTACAAAAGAATGTCCATATCTCATCGTTTTCTATTTCATCGTAGTCATCCGTTATCGATGATTGGCTGATGACCGGACGAGAGAACATTACATATCAGTGCGCGTTGAGTTTTTTCATGTATCGATGAAAAGCCGACGATCGGCCGTGGTCGTTCTTCTTGGATTCTGATCATCGGCCTCTTTTCGACCGATGGATTACTGCTACTAGTGTCAGGGGCGTAGACAGGGGGGAGGATATCGGGATATATCCCCCCCCCGAAATGTTTGGATTAGTGATGAAATTCCGTCTATTTATACACATATAAGTTGTTATCCTCCCCCCCCCGAAAAAATTTCCTGGCTACGCGCCTGACTAGTGTGGTCACCTTGCCTTTACAGGAGACTTTTCAGAGAAACCCAAATCCTTGTTTCTTGGTAACATTATGAAATATTCTCTCGGCTAGTCATTTGCCGATCATCGAAATTTAATGACCTCGATGAAACATCGAAAAGAAGCCGATGAGAAGAATAAAACTTTAATAAATAGGTAGATATACAGTTGCGCCTGAAAAGTTTGGTGAATAGTCCCGTATTTTAAAAAAAAAAAAAAGCAATGGTTAGGATGCTGCACTCACGCATTTACAGGGAGAAAGAAACATCAGAAATAAGGTTTCCAGTATCCTAAACAAGACAGTATAGCAAAAGTGTTTGCTATGACCAATTTTACAGTATCAGTGTGAGAAGGCGAGTCATTGCGAATTGCGGCAACGCTACGCGTGACGTGAACATCAAGTTTTGTTACAAATTATCCAAAACGGCGACAAAGATGCGTGAAATGTTAATGAAAAATAAAAGTGTACGAGTAGAATGAGTTCAGGTAGCCACGTGTTTGGGTAAATCTCGATTAAATCCCGAATAAAACATGAGCAACTCGGGGAGATTGACATCGTGGACAGTTATGGGTAGTTAATAGGGAAAAAATATGGCGGCACATATTTACTACCCAGTGGAGCCACTGGGAGGCAACGAAAGGAACATCTAAAAGTCACGTGATCAATCTCCCCAACTCCCATAGGAAAATCTTTGGGGAGTTGGAAGAAACTCCAGTTACTCAGCTTGGCAGCGTAAACGCTTTGTTTATCTCCTCGAGTAGCTCAAATCGGGCATCGTGAACGGCTTGGGGTTTTCCGGAGTAACTCGAGTTACTCAAAAGTGGCAGTCTGAACCCACCCTCAGTGAATAAAAAGTGCGTTTTTACTGATTTAAACGCTTTAGAAACGAAAACGAAGCTGTCAAGAATGAGCCTCTTGAGCCAGATTCGGAAAAGCCTTCCATATTCTCTAGATCTGGCACCTATAGACGCCTTCTTATCCTTGGCACAGTGAAGTATTGAAAGGTCTACGATCTTTCGACATAATCTGACAACGGTAATGTTTCATTAACGTGAGACAAAGATGCTCCAAGCTCTTCCAAAAGAAGCGTTTATTGAGTTTCCAGCACCTATACAATCGATGTCAGGACAGGAATATGTTGTTGCTAATGGCGAGTACTTTAAAAACCAGTAATTTTGTTTGTAACTCTTGTGTCCCTTATTTTATGACACCATTCACCGAACTTTTCGGACACACCTTGTACGTTATTAAGGATTACAAAAAAAAATTCAGCTGATGTCCACTAGTCTAGTCAGTTAATTAGCTAGTCCCATCCGACTTATTTCCACAACTACTATGCATAAAGTAAATATAATTTCTAAAAAATACTTCATGTACACATGTCAAATTTTTCAAACACGGTATGGGACTTAACTTCCACTACCATTTAATCTATGTGACTAATGTAATCTCCTTATTATAGTTGTCCAATGCACTTTAACAAAATTGATCTACAATATGAGGAAGGGAGCATATGTAGTTAGCTAGGGAACCTACTCTGCAGAAAAGAAACCAAAGTTATTCAATTCACGAGTGAAAGGAAAAATGTTCTATGTTTATTTGCTTTAAAATTTGAAATGAGAAAAGAAAATATAGTTACTTTTCAATTAATTTATTTAATAACAGGTGAAATGTTCGGTTCGTAAAATTACCTTTTAACCCTTTGAGGCGCAACCCTTTCCCAATGCTGAAAAAAGGCACAGCCAGCTGTCGTCAAAAAAAGGATCTCTAGATCTGTGGCACGCGATGAACGTTTCGATCGTCCGCCATCCTGCAGGTAGTTAAGTTGAGCGATGGCAACGGCTGTCCTTTCTTCAGCATTGGGCAATCTATCCAGCTGTTCTCGCATTCTTCCATTTTTCAGCAGATGTCAGCTGTTAAAAATAATCGTGACAATTTTTTTTACGGGAAATGACGTGCTAAAAGTAAAGGATTCTCGTGGAGCTATGTCCCCCGCAACTATTTTTATAGAAATCAAATCTATTCTTCGTGACTGGCAACAGTCAAAACGTCCGAGTTTGGTGTTCCCACAGCGGGAACACTGCGCGTTAAAGGGTTAAAAACAATTTGCCTAGAAATAAACTCGTGCCAGCGTTTCAAAATAAAAAAATTACTCTAAATTCAAAATTTCCAGAGACATTTTAAAAAATCATTTGAAATTTTCAAATTTGGGTTAGATACTCAAGTATAATTTGAAAAAGCGTTCTCCGGTCTTTTGGGTGACAAAAAGAATATAGATGTTGAAGCAGAGTTGTCATTCTCTGGGCTTTCCGATGGATGAAATAAGCAAAACAGTTTTCGGAAGAAAATTCAGCTTGTAAGAGCATCATGTAGCTCAAAAATTCGACAAAACAGTTGAAAAACCGACAAAATATGAAATAACTTTAAAAATATTATTATTTAGCAGCGACGTAGCCAGAAATTTTTCATGGGTGGCGCAGGGGGGGGGGGATACGACTACTGCAACTCACATATATGTATACGTGTGTGTGATAAGGGAGTGAAGAATATAGCTGTGTCTCGTGTTATATACTCAGTGAGCCAAATTTGGGCCAGCTCCGAAGAACGGTCTAGACGCCTATAGCGAACATATGCATGCAGATACACCAAAGCTCTTATATACAGACAGGGTGTTTTATAACTCTTATTAAAAAAATAAAGGGGTGATAAAACCAGACGGATTGACGCAATTTTGTAGGAGAGGGCGGCTAATTGAAATTAAGTAGATATTTTATGGAAGTGAAATAAGATCTCTTAAATTATTCGCGTAAATTCTTTTTTTGTTCTCGGGGAGGGGGGCTATCGCCCCTTTGCCACCGCACCTTTACGTCAGTGGATAGAATACATCTAAAAACAATTTTTGTCATACAAAGCATTGTCTTAAAGTAAACAGTAAATCGAAATTGAACTTCAGCTAGCACAATTGCTAGTGGTTTACGAAAACGCTTTGTAAGGCAAAAATTTAGATGTGTTTTTTTATATTTATATGTTTAAAGGGTTTTTTAGATTAATTTATACATATTATGTTTTTATTAGAAAAGAGTTTTGATAACTTAGTGTACTCATAATAAAAAGCGTGTCATAGTTTTTCATTAAAAAATCAATTTAAGAAGTTTGCCACTAAGTTTATAATTCTCCCAAGTCTACTAGAATTAAAAAATGTATTATACTAGTTTTCATTTTTAAAAGTATAAGCAAATTTGATAAATGAGCTAGAATTAGAATTCATTTAGTTTTACAATTTTACCAGCTACATTTGAAATTATGCCAAGTCTAAAACGTCAATAAAAAAATCTGATGTGTCCAACACATGACTTCCTTGCACGTCTATTAAATCAAAAATGTTTTTTACGCACTTCCTCTAAACTTATTTGTTTGACAGAGATAAAATATCAATAATAGTAAGGTTTAGCGATTTCTAGCCAAATATTTCGATATCGCCAAGCTGAGTTCAATTTGAAAGATTTCCTTCTGACACTTTATTTGGCGATATTTCACCAAAAGCCGACAAACTTGAGATAGTTTGCGAGAATTTGGGGATAGCCAAAGTAGTCATTGACCACAGACTTTCAATGAATTGAATGCATCCATACACCTTAATGTATTTAAAGTCATTTGGCTCACCCTGGAAATAAATTCCCAGTCGATTGCTGTCAAAAAAGATATTGAAAACCGTTAGATATTATAATATAGTTCTAAATACAAACATTCAAAATTCTACAGGTTAAAGTTTTAGAGTTATACAAAATACGAAATAATTTTTGGCGCCAAATTTGGCGATATTTCGGCGAAACTCGTCAATGTCGACGACATTTGGCGAGATTTTAAGCATGGACCAACAATGACAGATTATCGCCAAATTTGGCGATATTTCGCCAAAACTCGCCAAGAACGATGACAAATGGCGATACTTTGGGCATGGACCAAATGACTGACTATCGCCAAATTTGGCGACATTTCGGCAAAACTCGCCCAGGTCGAGGACAGACGGCAAGATTTTGGGCATGTACCAAACAATGACTGTCTACAATTGTATTATATTGAAGATGTCCATAAACATTAAAATACTGAAATTCTTATCGGTGGTCCTGTAAATAAACTCTCCAGTAGATTTTAACCAAAAATCGAGATGCACAACTAGATGTTACAACAATCTATGAAATTTCATAATAGTTTTTGAGATTTGAGATTTAAATATGCATACACGTACACAAAAAAGTCGCCAAGCTTAGCGACTTTTGGCATAGCTCTTGAGGGAGGCACGTGACCGTGGTCGGACCATTACCTCACTTATGTGGTAGGACGGTATTGTGCTTGAAATGGATGAATCCCCTAAAATTGCCATTGACCGTAATGTATTGTAAATCTTTTGAGTGTTCCTGTAGCAGAACTGTAAATGATAAAGACACTTTTTTTAATGGAGAAATTCATTTTCTAACTCTTTACAGCATATATCACTTCTGAGTCGTTTGAAATAGCCCAATACCTCTAAAAAACGCTTTGATGAATTTCGGCCCATTGAGCGTAATGTATTTCGAATCTTTTAGGCGGTTCTGCAGATAAACTATCCAGTCGAATGGAACCGAAAGGGGAGGTGCACAACCAGATGTTACAACAATCCTAAATATAAAGTTTCAACATTCTACGCCTAATAGTTTTTGAGATATGCAAGTTTAATGAATTTCGGCCCATTGAGCGTAATATATTTCGAATGTTTTGGGCGGTCCTGTAGATAAACTATCCAGTCGAATGGAACCAAAAAGGGAGGTGCACAACTAGATGTTAGAACTATCCAAAAAATAAAGTTTCGACATTTTACGCCTAATTGTTTTTGAGAAATGCGAGTTTAATGAATTTCGGCCCATTGAGCGTAATATATTTCGAATCTTTTGGGCGGTCCTGTACATAAACTATACATTCGATTGCGACCAAAAGGGGAGGTGCACAACTAGATCATAGAACAATCCTAAATATCAAATCTCAACATTCTACGACCAATAGTTTTTAAGATATGCGAGTTACATACATACGTACGTACGTACGTACATACGTACGTACGTACAGACGGCATGGAAAAACTGACCACAATAGACTCGCCGCTGGTCAAAATGAGTTGCAGACGCGTTAATATGATCGTGCATGCTAGCCTACGATGAGATGCATCGAAAAAATTCTTAAAATTAAATTTAGAGGTAGTCAAAATCGGTTTTTTTGTCGAAATTTGGCCCCCCAAATTTTTCGGGATCACATTACTTCCTTATACTACGTACAAGGAAGTAAAAATGTATCACGGCTCTGATTATTAAAATATTGCTAAATCTATACCAGGATTACAAGTATATAGTTTTTTATTAAAAGAAAAGAAAGCACAAAATTTGAAAATTATATCCTAAAAAGGGTCAGAGGTATGAAGATAAATATATGCTAACTTAAACCCTTTTTCACTGGCTCTAGAAGGGAAAAAAAATCCCCTCGGATCATTGCGTTTCAGGTGTCGTAAAGAAATTTAGAAAAAAAAAAAAAAAAAATGCTCTCTAGCAATAAGCGTTTACGTTCAAATTCATATACCGTGTTTCCGCGAAATTACGATTCCGTCTTATAATAATTTTTGCTTCAAAAGACGTACAGCCTCCAAAAAAAGTATTCGAGCAAGAGAGAAATTTCCTATTTTAGATTTGCGAATAATAATTGAGTTTTTGAAAAATGTACAACTTGATAAAAATATACAAAGTCATATTTATACATAGCCTAATTCATATTCTTTGATAAAAAATTGTTAATATACGAAACCAACGTAGGAAATTTCTCTCTTGCTCGAATACTTTTTTTGGAGAGTGTACTACCGCTTATTTTAGGGTTAGGGAGGGCTTAAAATCAAAAGTACGTTGAAGCACGCGCGTAGCCAGGAAAATTTTTCGGGAGGGGGGGGATATGAACTTATATGTGTATAAATAGACGGAATTTCTGCACAGTATTAATCTTGTGACCACTAATTCAAAAATTTCGTGGGGGGGGGGGATATATCCAGATATCACGCCCCTGCGTTGAAGAATCATATTAGGGCTTACTTTTGGATTATGTCTTATTTTCGGGGAAACACGGTATAGCTGATGACTATCTGTGTTTAAAGATATCTCTAAGACATTTTATGATAAAAGCTTGAAATTTTATGCATTACCACATTAGTGTATAGGGCACATTTTACTAATTGAATTTTTTTCGTTGTACGTGGGTCGTGTACAAATTTAAACTGTGTAACTTTTTAAAAATTACCAAGGTTAGTTTTTTCTTAAGGTAGTCTTTTTTTTTTCCTACCTTATTTTGAACATGTTTTCAATTTACATTGTCCACTTATCTCTCTAGATAAAGAGTTAAAGCGCGTTACCACCCTTTGGGGACAGCCGCTATATGCAAGTGAAGTTGATAATAAAGAAATAAACATATTAAAAAATAATTGTATGTAACATTTATAAACATTTTATCAAGTTAAAAAAAAGTGTGTAAAAATTCAAGTATCTCACATTTAAATGAATTAAGTTTAAACGAAAGGTATCCAAAATGGATGTGTAATTTAATAGACGCATACAAGTCATGCCCATGTGATACTTTTTTATTTCGAGGAAAATACCGCTTTGTGAGCCTTTTTACATCCTTGTACGGAGTATAAGGAAGTAGTGTGATCCCGAAAAATTTCGGGGGCCAAATTTTGACGAAAAAACCGTTTTTGACTACCTCTAAATTTAATTAAAAAATTTTTTTCGATGCATCTCATCGTAAGCTAAGCATGCACTACTATATAAACGCGTCTGCAACTCATTCTGACCAGTGGCGAGTCTATTTTGGCCTGTTTTTCCATGCCGCCTGTACGTAAAGTATGTAAGTATGTAACTCTCATATCTCAAAAACTATTGGTCGTAGAATGTTAAAATTTTATATTTAGGATTGTTCTATGATCTAGTTGTGCACCCCGCCTTTTGGTCTAAATCGAATGAATAGTTGATGTACAGGACCGCCGAAAAGATTCGAAATACATTACGCTCTATGGGCCGAAATTCATTAAACTCATGCCCAAAATCTCGCCATTTGTCGTCGACCTTGGCGAGTTTTGCAGAAATATTGCCAAATTTGGTGCCAAAAATTATTTAGTATTTTCTATAACTCTAAAACTTTAACCCGTAGAATTTTGAACTTTTGTGTTTAGAACTTTAGTAATATCTAACTGTTTTCAATATCTTTTTTGACTGCAATCGACTATGGGTAATTTATTTACAGGGTCAGCCAAATGACTTTTGGATGCATTCAATTCATTGAAAGTCTATGGTCAATGAATACTTTGGCTATCCCCAAAATCTCTCAAACTATCTCAAGCTTGTCGGCTTTTGGTGAAATATCGCCAAATAATGTGTCAGGACGAAATCTTTCAAACTGAACTCAGCTTGGCGATATCGAAATATTTGGCTAGAAATCGCTAAACCTTACTATTACCGATATTTTATCTCTTTCAAACAAAATAAGTTTAGATGAAGTGCGCCGAAAATATTTTTGATTTAATAGACGTGCAAGGAAGTTATGTGTTGTCCACATCGGATTTTTTTTTTCCTTCTTCAGTTAAACGAATTCTGTTCTCCTATTATATATAAAAAAAAGAAGCATCTTAGTACATAGTTATGCTGATCCCTGCCTCACTGGCTCAGGAACAATTCCGGTTCAACCAACGTAATAAAATCCACCCGTTCCCTAATTTTTAAGCAATTTTTAGCTATTTTTAGATCCATTTTATTCCCGAAAGTAAAAAACAAAGTTAATCATTTGTGTAACAAAATTAGGTGTCTCAATTGATATTGACGTCATATTGAAGCCACGGTTATCAGGCCTGAAGGGAAAATTGCGATTCCAATTCCTTTAAAATAGCTTTTCTAGATTACCCAGTTTCATTTTTTTCCCAAATAAAATAGACTATTCCCAGAAAACAAAATCGTTCGAATGCGAAAAGTTTCTGCACGTTTCCAGAAGAACATGAAAGTCGATTTCGGTATACAGTAAAAATTGAATATGAAGTTATTTAAGTGGGCGAAGATTAAAGTGTTGACATATTTTTGTCAAATGTTTTTTTTCTTTTTCTTTTTTTTTTTTTCTAGCGGCCATTGTAATTGCCTCCATAACGGGCTTAATTTTTTTACTTCTTATTTGTGATTAAAGAACTTCAAAATTTCCAAATTTTGTAAGTTTGAGCTGCATGGACTGAATTTGGGTAGCAATGTTAAGTATTGAGGGTTCAAATGAACATTTTGTACTATTGTTTGTAAAATATATACATTCGTTTAATGTAAAGCGATCATGTTTCTTAAGCTCAAGTACTGGACACTCACACGTAAATGGCGGCGGGGAGAGAGTTAAACTTATGAAAATAACAGTGCTTTAACTTCGAATTAATTTTTAATGCAAATCTATGCTCAGTCAGTAGATTATAACATGGCCAATCATACAGAAACATATTTACTTGCATGGGCGCCGGCAGCATAGGGCAAGGGGGGGGGCAATGCCCCCCCTGGATTTTTGTATGCAGTGTTTTTCCTTGCTTTTTTGCTCTTTCCAACATGGTAACCATACGTTGAAGTAGTCTTTGCCCCCCCCCCTGAAAGTATTCTGCCGGCGCCCATGTTTACTTGCACAGATTTAATTTTCACCGTTCTTTGCAATTTAAAAAATTGAAATTGGGTGGCCGTGACCCCCAAAATCGTGATTTTTTACAAAAAACAGCTACATTCTGGCGGTGATCACAGGGATGAAATATTGGACAAAACTTCACAATATGGGATTGTCCCGTATAATACAGGACAGTTGGTTGCTTTATTTAATGTCGCTTTTATTCATTTACATACTCACGAATTAATTTTTTCATTATCCAAATAAAGCTTGTAAATTATCATTTGCCAACTAAATTTAGAAGATTTTAAACAATATTAGAATATCCAATCCTCTGTTATCGCTCACCTGTGCCTGAGCTTCATCAAAAACCTCTAATTGCCAAATCTGGGCAACTTGGCCAAATGTAAAATTGTATCCCTTTATTATCCAGCGGCACAACAATCTCATGAATCATTCATAATTTTGGCGCCATTTTTAGCGTCCCATCGGCAGCATTAAAAAAAAAAAAAACTTTTTTTGACTTGTTTTGCGTATTTTCTACTTGAAGATAATTCAAGTTGTATAATAAAATAGTGCCCTAAATAGCATTTTAAAAGTATTGGAGTCTACTTCTAGAAACGTTTCTGTCCAGACAGCCTTTATTTTTTTGGCAACCTCAAAAAACAAACTAAGAACGTTTTGAAAAGGCTCTCTTATACAGCGGAGCCAGTAAATTTTTTATTTTTTATAGATAAATTATTTGTTTTATTCTTAACAGGTGATAATGAGATGCTGATCTACAAAGTTTATTTTTGCTTGCTATATCAACAATCCAAGAACAACTGTATTTGAATGGCGGATAGAACGGTGAGTGAAAATGTGAAATATTGCTGTTGTGTGAAATGTAGTGTTCTAGTGTTACGAGAAGTAATAATGAACTTTGATAATTTAATACTTTTAACAGTTGGATGTTGTTTTAATATAGTGAATATATTTAACTGCGATATTAACTTAATAAAACTCTTAATTAATCTTATTTTCTTAGATCTAACAAACAAACAAAAAATAAATAAATAAATATAAGAATACAATGCTAGAACCATAGAAACTTAAATAAGATTATTTTTCTTTGATGTAATAACTCTTTGATGTCTGTGCTTTTTTAATTATTAAATCAAAATATACATTCATGCAGGCTATAATTATTAGTATGAGAAGTTAAATACATTCATTGAGATAGAATTAGAACATAAGTTAAATAATAACTAAGCGTTTTTTACAAAGTTTCTTCGTAAAGTTGCGTTTATTTTGCAGTACAACATATGAATTTGCATATGAATTTATCAAATTAATTACAGTGGAAACTGTCTAACGTGACCATCCAGCAAAACTGGTCAACAAAAGGTGGTAAAATTATAGTAGTTAAGTGAAATTTACACAAAAGTGGTCACTATTGACTGATCTCTTTACCTTTTACCAAGGTGGTCACTTTAGCAGGTCCCACCGTATGTGTATGTACTCATTTGGTATGCCAAACAAATTTGGGAGTGATATAAAAACTCATAATGTTTTAGTTTTCTGTAATTGAGAAAATGACATAAAAACTGTATTGTTTTACGATTTTACATTTTTTATTGACGTCCTGTACTGGTTACATAAATACATACTTTTGAAAAGTGTTTATGATTTCGGTTTGTGTAAATATACATCGATTGACATGGAATTCAAGATGTGTCAGTAATATGTATTAAAGCATGTTCTCTACTGGAAAAAAAAGTGTATACTTAAATCGTTCTTGCCAGAGCCTGATTATGACCAACAGGGGCCCCGGGCATTGATGAATTTTGGGGCCCCATCTATGAAATTTGTTTTATTTTTCATAAAAGAAATAGAAAAGATTATATAGAAAAGAATATTTCAGAGCAACATTGGATATTGGGGGCCCTTTAGAGCCGGGGGCCCTGGGCAAAGTCCCGATTTGCCCATGCGATAATAAGGCTCTGGTTCTTGCACAGAAGCGCATGAAAAGTTCCAGGAAGTACATAATAGGAGGCTACTGTTTAAAAACCTTAATTTATTTCACAAGATTGAGCCCAATTTATATGTATTGTATATATTAATGAGGTTTTGTCAACATATGTAACATCCATCGAACACGGTAAACATATCATTTGAAGCTCATTTTCAAGTGCATCAATAAACTTCAGCTGTTATAGATTTAATATATAGGTCGATTCAGGATTTTTGTGAATTTCAATATCTATTTTGTGAATTTCAACATTTATTTTTAAGAATTTTCATACCAATTTTTGCTAAACACACTTTTTTCCTCCTTAAAATTATTTACAAAACAGATTAAAATATATGTATACGCCATACGGGAAAAAGCCAACGAGGGGGCATTTTAATCGAAAAATTGTATTTTTGTGAAAAGGCCCTTTTAATCGATTGTAATTTTGTGAAGTGGTCGTAAAACATACCCAAATTTTATCTGCATCGATCCCTGCAATGGTGTTTTGTTTCAGTAATTGCATACGTATACTAGGGATGAAACGAATATTTGGTATTCGGGTATTCGCCCGAATGGTTGTGGCCGAATATTGCTACATATTCAGCTGAATGATTTCAGAACAAAGAGAAAAAATATTTTTAACAGGTATTTTTAAAAGCATTTACCAATAATATTGCTTCGTTATACTTCAGTATGTTAATTTCATATTATAAAATGTCCTAAGTCATTGAATTTTAAGCTGATTGAAACATAATCTAATGTATTTAATAATATTACAGAAATGCCAACTTTTCTACTTCGTGACACTCCTTTACTTGGTTTTCTACTTTTCTTTATTGGGTGGGGGTAAGCGGAATCTTTTCAGACAAGGACGTATCCAGGGGGGTGGTCCAGGGGTCCGAACCCCTCCCGAAATTTCAATTTTTGTTAGCAAAATAATAATGATGAAGTCTTTTTGGGGGAAAATTCTCCCTTTTTCACCGTATGGACCCCTTCCGAAATTTTTGGACCCTCCCCGAAATTTTTTTCTGCGTACGTCCCTGTTTTCAGATCCTCCATTACAAACATAAATTTAAAATGCTGATAAATATGTTTTGCCCAGAGGCTGTAAAACCCAAAGCATGATGTGATTATGCATAACAACCAGATTAATCACATTTACCATAGCATATTTAAATTTATTAAATTATGATTATCTCAAAATATAATTATGCTGCGTAATTGCCTTATGCACCGGCAGCATAAGGCAAGGGGGGGCAATGCCCCTCTGGATTTTTGTATGCAGTGTTTTCCCTTGCTTTTTTGTGCTTTCCAGCATGGTAACCATATGTTGAAGTAGTCTTTGCCCCCCACCCCCCTGGGAAATATTCTGCCGGCGCCCATGGCTGCTATTAGTGCTTTGTAAAAGATATTTTTTCATGACCAAGATTTTTTAGTTTTACAGATAATATATGGTGTGTTTTTAAAATACCTACAAATATTGTAAAATGAATTTTAACTTATCTTTATTTAAAGTTAATTACAAATTTGAAAAGCGACATTTTATTTACAATTAAAATGAAATAAAAAAAAATAATATTCGGTATTCGGCCAAATCACTATTCGTTACATCTCTAACCTGTACAGGGTGTCTACCTGTCAGAAAAGTCTGGAAAATGGGAAATAAATCAGGAAATTCTAGAAAAGGACTGGAAAATCCGGACTCCAGAGAGTGAAAAATACTGATTAACAGGACTGGCCCGATCATATAGGCAAACTAGTCAACGGCCTAGAACGCCAAACCGAGGGAGGCGGCACCAGCCAAGCAGCAAGCTTTTTTTTTAGTTCTATCCGAAGGGGAAAAAATTATTCCATCTGTTCGGATCATCCTTCGATCTATCTTTCTCTCTCTGCACTGCTGGCCACATGAAAGATGTGGCAAAATATTGCACATGGGCTGGCTACATACAATTTAGGTCGTTTTTGAAAATCCTACCTCTTCCCGGATTTCCAACAAATCCTTTTTTATTTATGGACTGAGCCGTCAATAAGTTTTACATACAGAAATTTTTGGGCTAGTCTGTCCAGGTTAACCCTTTGAGGCGCAACTATTTCCCAATGCTGAAAAAGTGCGGCCGTTGCCATCTCTCGACTTAACTACCAGCAAGATGGCGGACGATCGCCCGCGCACAGCCAGCTGTCGTCAAAAAAAGGGTCTCTAGGTCTGTGGCACGCGATGAACGTTTCGATCGTCCGCCATCTTGCTGGTAGTTAAGCCGAGCGATGGCAACGGCTGCCCTTTTTTCAGCATTGGGCAATCTATCCGGCTGTTCTCGCATTCTTCCATTTTTCAGCAGATGTCAGTGCTGTTAAAAATAATCGTGACAATTTTTTTACGGGAAATGACGTGCTAAGTAAAGCATTTTCGTGGAGCTAACTACCCGCAACTATTCACCCGCAACTACCCGCAACTTGGTCACCCGCTACTATTTTTTATAAAAATCAAATCTATTCTTCGTGGCTGGCAGCAGTCAAAACGTCAGAGTTTGGTCTTCCCAGAGCGGGAACACTGCGCGTTAAAGGGTTAAGAGGCTTTAACCAACGAGACAGTGATGTAACTGGGGTGTTCTGCCCCGCCGCCAATAAGGGTTCGCCACTACAGCGAGAGATGCACAGGGGGAATATGATGACGGCATTGCCATTTGGTACCCTGACCGGATGACAACCACTAACTAATTAGCTACAACATGGTTAGTGTCATAACTAAGGAAGGCCGTCTTATCCAGGTGGCACTTTTTAGGGGGCGTTTAAAAAAATTTTTTTTAAGGGGGCG
Source organism: Cheiracanthium punctorium (assembly GCA_038373885.1). Lineage (NCBI taxonomy): Eukaryota > Metazoa > Arthropoda > Arachnida > Araneae > Cheiracanthiidae > Cheiracanthium > Cheiracanthium punctorium. The sequence continues at coordinate 228,288 of JAWZYV010005020.1, read as the reverse complement.
CCGTGAAAATCCTTCGCTTAGGGCGTCAAATTTGCTCGGGTCGGCCTGCTGATTAAGCCTCTTATTCCCATAGTAGCAAATATGCTACCTACCATCCTTTAAACGGTATTTTTTTAGAGGAAAAATGTTTCAAAATGTAATTTTGAAGTCATAGAACCATTAACTGTACCTTTAACTAATGATAATTGAAGTTTAGATCCACAGATACCAGCATTAATAGATAAAAAATATTAAAATACTTTAAAAGCAACATGTTTATACTCTTTTGTCCTACCAGTAGCATGATCTGCTATCAAGTTTTTCTACTATTTTAATAATATTTAATATGAAGAATAATTAATAATTGCTATTTTATGCAAGAAAAGATATGCTTTTTCACTAGATACAATTGTTTTTAAAAGTTTCATTTACAATTAGTGATGCAACGGATATCAGTTTGGCCGGATACCGAATATCCGGCCAAACTTTCAACCGGATATCCGGTTATCCTGCAGAAGTATGTTTTCTTCTTTTTTGTTTTATTTTCACAAGTTTTCTTAGATCATTGAACTATTACTCTTTTCTTTAAATTTTTTCATTAGTTCCAAGTAATTTAATTCAAAAACCAGAAATCCTCTTGGGATTGTTTTCATGAATTTAGTACAAGTTTTACTGCAATTAAAGTCATACAAATAACAATGCCATGGATGTTCTCCCGCAAGATTTAGATAAATATCTTAAAAATCAGTTCTTGAAAGAAAGACATCTCTATTTAACTGTTAGAAAATCGATGTAACAACTTTCCTTACTGTATCAAAATTAGAAAGGGGGGGGGCATTTTCTCACCAGCCAGCAGTACTACAGCAAGTACACTATAAGGCAGCAAGGACTCGTAAGCAGGTCAATTTATGGTGAGAAAAAAAGGTAACCGAATTTCTACAAAAATGGAAATATAGTGTTTTTGTAGAATAGTTTCTTCCAGTAATAATTTACTCCAATCTTAAAAAAAGATAGAAGTACTTAATTTTTTTCCCTTTTCTATACATGATAAAAATACATTCTAAAAAGTATTAAAAACAAAATATTTTCACAAAACTTTGTTTTTTTTGCATTTTTTATCATTGTAGTTTTTAGAATTTAGTCATTTATTATGTTTATTTATGTTATTTCTCTGTATATAATTTTAGGCCGGATCTCATCAGAAAATAAATATTTTCCCTTTAGCATACTTTTATTCCAATATATACTTAAAATTACGCTAGCCTGTAATGCCATTAGAATAAAAATTGATACACATTAAATTAAAAGTTACTTTCATTATTCTCCGCGTCCATCATGAAAACTAAAAAGCTTTGGGTAGGTTAAGATTTCAATTCACTTTTTTCCTCATCCTTCTTAAGAGTAAAGCGAAAGCAAACAAGAAATAAATTTAATAATAAGAAAGTATTAGTAACGAAAAATAAATTTCGTTTTACTAATGGGCAATGGAATTTTACTGATGACGTTTTCTTTAGGTTGTCAGGTATGATATTATAAACCACGTCGCACGACGGGTAATGATTTTGGTGTGTATAGGACTTATAGTTTTTTTTTTTTTTTTTTTACAGGGATACAAAAAATATTTCTTATGAGTTACGTACTATGGAAGAGAAATACTTAAAATTACGCTAGCTCCTAAACGGTGCATTCGATTGAGCTCAAGTTTGGTATATATATTATAGACTGCCGTCGCGTACAACCGTTATCGATGTTAGTGTGTATAGGATTTATAGTCTTTTTTTACAGGGACAAAAAATTTCTTATATACCCTATCGAGAGAAATGCTTAAAAGAGCGCTGGGGGTGGGGGGTGGGGAAGGCCTGGGCACACATGCAGAAACAGGCCGAAAAATTGAGTTTAGAACAATGTATAGGGGCGCAAAAATTGAGCCACCTATATGCAAAGGCAAAAAGTTTTACAAGTGCCCTGGGCACAAAAATTTTATAGTCAGGCCCTGGGTGGGATAAGGGAATGGGAATAAAATGTTGAACGTCGCTAAGGTTGCAATTTTTGATGATTTATCGCTAAGTTTGGTGCCAAAAAATAAGTCCTCAAAACTGAATCAAGCTTGGCGGTATCTTCCAAATGTGGCTAGAAATTGGCAACTGCGACAGTTTATTACAAAGGAGACGTATAGTTAGAATATGCCTGTCGAATATTGTAAAATGGTTTTAGTAGGCTATTTAATATAGCTTTCAATTCCAAGGAAGTGTTTAATGGAACTGGGAAGACGAATACATGCACCCATACAATCATAGCTTATGATACGCATTTTCCAAACAGTATTTATAAAGGTGAAGTATAGTTGGAATATGCCTAACGAAGATAGTTAAACAGTTTTGATAGGCGATTTTAATATAGATTTCTATTCCAAAGAAGTGTTTTATGGATCAAGGAAGAAAAATACAGCTTACTCATGAATAATAGTGAAATATGAATAATACACTTTCCAACTAATTGATTAAGAAGAAAAATAAGGATAACGCATGAATTATGATACGCTTTTGATATATAGTACTTTAATGCTTATTTAAAATTTAAAAATGTTTCAGATTTTTATTATTATTCTTTTTTTCTCCCCAAAGTTATTATTCAGTAAAATGTGAAAGGTATCTTTTTCGAACAACTAATATCCAATTCAAGTATCATAATTTTGCTGTTCATATTTATTATTATTATTATTATTATTATTATTATTATTATTTTGTGTGTGTGAAAAGTTACATAACACATCTGTAAAAAAATTACTGTGCCCTAACAAATATTATTTTCGTAAATTAATTTTGTTGAAAATCAAATGGTCGGAAATTCGCACTGCTATGAAATATGATTTCTTCTTTACTACGATGTTATCATAGACCGCGCGAAACATTAATAGTGCAGTTGGGCTCTAGTATTGAGAGCTCACGCTGCAGTGCCTGGAGAAATAAGGAATCCAAGTTTATCTTTCTTTCCCAAAAGTCTTTCCCACAAAAATAGCCTTAGTTAAACACTGTCGGCAACTTTTTTAATTGAAAATCTTTCTTCAGATTTTGAACTATTAAAGTTTTAACAATTTAATTTGCAACGAAATAAGATTTGACTTTCAAATTTAAAATTCCTTGTAATAATAATAATTTTTAAAGAAACGATGCATTCCTCCCCCCAGAAAAATATTTGATATGAGCGGGGGTCTCCTGTTAAGATGAGAAAGTTGAGTAGTTTATGAATTATATATAGGTTGAGTATTCATAATCGCATGTTGTGTTGAGCATAATGCTAATTGAGAATACTCGAGGTTTTTATCCATTTTTTTTTTCCAGCCAATGAGTAAAATGCCATTTTTTTCGGCATGGTTGATGATAAATGAGAAAATGTGCTATTATACACCCTGTCCTTTCGATGGTTACAACAGGACGTAACGCCTTTCTGCCTTTGTATTTTACATTTAACCTATTTGGATTGGAACATTTCTTAATAGATGCGTTTGGCTGAATTTTCCTTTTATATACAGTTTCAAATGTTAAAGCATCCTATTTTGTTTTTAAAAATCAAATTTCAAAATAGCTAACTAGCGATTCAGATTACTCTATTTTACTGATGAACATTTGCCAACACAATTCCAAACTACGACATTGCATTCTGAAATTGCAAGCAAAATGATAAATAAATGCAGGTGGAATTACGGACTTTGCTAATGTTTCTCATAGACTATTTGTTATGACTTGTTTCCGTAAAAACTTACTTTTCTAACTGTTTCTGTAAATAAATGTTAAAATTAATTACTTTGTATGTTTTTTTTTCCTTCTCTATCTCGCGGTAAAAATAAACAGCAGTTACAGAAATAAATTGAATTCATTCCGTTGGAAACAAATTTATGCCTGTGTACAATAAATGAAAAAAAAATATATATGAGCGCTGGTTAGGATGTATTCGGTTTTCTATTAACAATCAGTTTTATGAAGAATGATTTTCAAATTATGCCAATTACTGTGAGCGTGCCAAACCAGAAAGAAAAAACCAGAAAAAGACAGCTGTGAAACTTTTTTCTTCCCTCACGCTAAAGACAGTATGAATATGGATACTCATTTCCTCCATGTAAATGTAAAATCCCCTTTTCAGTTTGAGTAATATCAACAAACAATTGCTATTTCTCCCAGCTGCCTTGAAATTCGCCAATTCCGAAAACTGTGCCAAGATCTGCCAATCTGGTAACCCTTGATCTTGAAACTCTTGTGTTCTAGCAGTTTCGTCGACTCACTGGAAAAGCTGCTACATTTACGCCTTCCTCATTTTCAGTTTCTCCTTTCTCCCAGTTTGAGCTGACAGTTTCGTTTTCGTTATTGATTTGCGTCGAGTTTAGACGGTATTTGAACATTTTCGTGTATTTTTGAAGTGATTGCTCTGATATAGGCCAAAATAATTTTCTGAATCCTCAGGACTCCACGTAAAATGTGTGCTAGATACGTCAATTGCCCGATGCCTTTCATACGTGTACCAATTATTTTTCGACGAGACTTGTTGGATGCTTGGGACCACCCTAGTCGCATCATGGACAGTTTATTTGCTTCGAATTTGTGCGAAGAATATCTTTCATCCCCGTCGTTATTTCGTGGATATTTTCTGCGCCCCTGTACTCTGGCCAATGATACTGCGTCGGGACTGTCAGAAATTAGCAACGAGGATAAGGAATTTAAAGTGGCACTCAATGTTTGTCAGTTCAAACCTGAAGAACTGGAAGTTAAAGTGGCGGACAACTGCGTTGTCATTCACGGCAAGCATGATGAGAAAAGTGATGAGCATGGATTCGTTTCGAGGGAATTTACTCGTCGGTATATGTTACCCAACTCTTGTCTAATGGAAAGTGTGACATCATCTTTGAGCCCAGATGGCGTTTTAACTATAACAGCACCTAAAAAAGCCATAGAAGCTCTCCCTAAACAAGAACGCATCGTTCCTATTACTTCCAAATTGTAAGATTACTATGATGAAGCGCTTTAAACTGTTACGAGTTATGCTTTATGAAACGGACTTCATTTGTTATGGATATTTATCAGATGTTGTAAACATTATAAATCTATGAAATAATATTTTTTTAATTACTTTTGTATATTCGTTAAAGTATTGTAATTTCCAAAGGGAAAAAAAATTAATTAAAATTTATATGTATGTTAATTTTGAACACGTAATTATTTTAGCAGAAGTTTCAATTTGATTTTTGTGTCAAGTTCTAAGAAAAAGCATAAACATGTTATTTAAAAATTATTATAGCAAAAACTATTCATACAGGCGTATTCGGTATTTGAACATTCATCAGAAATTTAATACATTTCATAGACTAACAACCAAATTTATTTTCTAGTTGTATAGGTTCAAAATAAATGAATATTAAAGGACTCCATAAACTTTTAAATTATCTTCTAAAGAAGGTCGGCTAAATGCCTAGGATGAGGGGTGCCTAGGTCGGAGAACTTTCTAAGGTGTTCTAAAGAGTATTCACATTACATCACAAGAAAACCGACCCAAACTCCAGACCATTTGATCTACAGTAGCACTATGGGGTCCGGGACCTTCGCACTTCAGTCCAAACCTCTTCTGTACCCCAATCCAGAAGACTTAATATGCCTCTGAATGTCTTATTCCAAATTCCACGTACATATAACTTTATTTTTAACCTTTGTAGGTACGCCCCTTACTCAAAAGAGGCGATGTATAAAATAAAATGAATAAAGCTCTCCGGAATTGGCTATGTTTATGTGTTAACAATTTTGAACATTGTTGGTGGATCAATAATGGCCAAGTATTTTTTTAGTGGGGCACTTGAGCCATATTCTTTGCTTGAGCCTCTCTTCAAACCCTTTAGTGACGACATGGTTTCAGGCTCCAGGCGGTCTCTACAAAAAAAAGTGGTAAATTTAGCTATAAATCTGAAAGAATTATTATATAATAATGTCACAACGTCCAGGGGATCTGGACCCTATTCCTCCCCCACCCGAATTCGATTTTTGTTAACAAAACGAAAACAATGAAGTCTGCGAAAAGTTTGTTTTTTACACCGTTTGAATCCTCTCCGAAATCTTTTTCTCGGTACGTCCCTAGTTACATGGAAACAATCTGACTGAGATAGAACTTTCGAGGTTTATGTGTCTTTTATATTGAGTTATTTTTAGCTTGTCTTTGGGGTTTGGCGGAAACGGGCGTAGCCAGAAATTTTTCATGGGGGGTTACGACTGCTGCAACTCACATACATGTATATGTGTGTGTGATAAGGGAGTGAAGAATATACATTTTGTATGGCAAAAAAATTTTCATGGTGGAGGGTGTGACCCCCTCCCACCCTTGGCTACGCCCCTGGGTGGTAAAGGAATGCGAGGATTACATTAATAATATAAAATCGCATTCACATTATTTATGTAACAGCTTTGAAATTTGCAGTTACATGAATTACTGAGTATTTTCAAGTAATTTAAGTGAAATAATATTTACAAGCAATGGGAACATTGAAAAATCACTCAAAATACTGGTGTTAAACGATAAATTAATTAAAAAACTTTGTAAAAAACACACATAAGAAGTAATAGGTAAGAGGATACGCACGTTTCGTTCAAAAATTGTTTTGAACTTCATCAGTCCAAGCCCTTCGTCGTAAAGAACACAGGGAACGACGAAGGGCTTGGACTGATGAAGTTCTAAACAATTTTTGAACGAAACGTGCGTATCCTCTTACCTATTACTTCTTATGTGTGTTTTTTACAAAGTTTTTTAATTACTTTAATGGGAACATTGATTCGGGGGGAATGTTTTTTAAAAGTGACAAGAGATGGCACCACTATGTAGCGGAAGAGAACTTTCTATATTTCATTGCAAATTCGCATCCATATTTTTTATGGGACGACAGATGGCAGCACTACATAAACTCTCCATTTTGTTTTGAATTACTATTGTCAGCAACCCATCGTTATTTATCTAAATCCGTTCAGTTAATAACTAATGTATATTAATGTATGGAAGAAGCATTTATCCTTATTTATCAGCTATATGTTAATTGATTGTTGAATGATGGAGCAATCTGTTTACTCTAGAAAACTATTTCCCCACCGTAATGATGGCAATGCTACCCTAGAACGATCTGCCAAGTATGGGGGCTGCCTTGGAAGGAAGACTTTCTAAGGCATTCTAACGTATTCACGCTACATCTGGATAAAACCAATCAAAACTCAAGACCGTTAGATCGACACCCGGGAGATGGGAACCGAACCCGGGACTTTCACACTTCGGCTCCGTCTACCATTTTTAGCTCCACACCATACATATATTTAGTAATGCAAAATTCGAAAACAGGAAAAAATTTCGGGAGGGGGGGGGTCAAATTATGTTTCGATTCGATGCCCCCCCCTTCCCCCGATATAAGAAACTTATGTGCTTTAAATTTTCGAGAGGGAGTGTTTACCCCCTCACCGGTGGCGTAACCAGAAATTTTTCATGGGGAGGGGGTTGCGACTACTGCAACTCACATATATGTATACGTGTGTGTGATAAGGGAGTGAAGAATATACATTTTGTGTTGCAAAAAAATCCTCATGGAGGGGATGTGACACCCCCCCCCCGTTAGGCTGCGCTACTGCACCTCATCTAAAACAACAACAAAAAAAAAGTTAGCCTTTATTAGGTTTAGGGGGGGGGGGGTAATCTATCATTAGACTGTTTTGATTGCAATCCATATGATGCTACCTTTTAGAATAATCTATGATACCGAATCATTCTTAGCTTGTTTGTCGTCCCGTCATGCTCCATGATAATGAAAATGCAAAATTGACAATAAGTCTGTTCTTTAATTGAAGAAAACTGCTTCAGTAATTAAATCAGTCTTCGTAATACCTTTCATAGTTTCTCTGTTCCCCCTTCCATCCAGAATTTTCAATTTACATGTAGTTAAACCAGGGCGACTCCATTCAAATTGCTCTTTATAGTTAAGCCTTAAATTTTCACGATTTCACACACCCAAATTTTCATTTACGCGAATCTATAGTCCTAAAGAACCAAAGTTCCTGTGGGGTGGGGAACTATATCCCTCCATATCACAGGAGTCGTTATTTGTTAATACTCTTAAATTCTCAACTTTGCCGATGTAAGTAAATCTATTACTTTACTCTTAAAAAACTTAATTGGTAACACTGAACAAACAGTATAGGAAAATGCGCATACATCTATTGAAAATTCTTAGTCATTGCTTCACACAGGAGTTTGCGATAACATTTGAAATTTATCTTCTCTCCCTGATAGGTCAAAACTTACAAGTATTACTGGAAAAAAAAAATCAAATTAACGTTAATGAATTATTAATAAATTTCTGGTCAATTTTTTCTTCCATTTCCATCTTCGTCCTACGGATGTATCAAGATTAAATTCCTCGCTTTTTTATTGAACTATTACACTAAATTTCTTCATTGCAAACTGACATGCTGTTTCAGTCGAGTACAGATTTAAAGTAATATATGAAATTAAACAATTCTATGTATTCGTCTGAAGGGCCAGAATACAAAACTTCATTTTCGTGACCGTGTTTGTTATTGTTTAATGTATACATCTCGTCAAATACAGAAATCTAAATATCTTTTACTAGCTTTAAAATTTTTCAGGAATAATCCATTCAACTGCATTTAATTACGAAATATTGGATCAGACAGTACACAATAATGACACCAAAAAGTTTTACATCAAACTAATTTATTCAGAAACCGTATATACACACATATTTAAATTGCATAGACAAGCTAAACACAATAGGAACATACTTTACAGTGGATAATTTATGCTTAGCAATACATCACAACAAAATAGAAAAAATGACTTACATGTTCGCTTTGGCCTTAGGAAAAAACTATCAAAGTATAAGAGAGTTCATTTTTTGTCCTTAACAGCTTCTTTCTGTTCGGCTATGGGAATTTGTCGTTCTTGCGCAGGGGCCTCTTTCAATGCTTTCTTGGGTGCAGAAATTGTTAATACCCCATCAGGACTCATCGAGGAAGCAACAGTGTCCATTTCACATGCCTTGGGGAGCATGTATTTGCGCGTGAATTCCCTCTGAACAAATCCTTGTTCATCGCTCTTCTCCTCGTGCTTTCCATGAATAACTATGTAATTATCCACCACTTTCACCTGCAGTTCTTCTGGCTTGAACTGGCTGACGTTGAGAGATACCTTGAATTCCTTGTCGTCGTTGGTCACTTCGGACATCCCAGAGGCAGCGATATTCGTCTGAGTGCGCGGCCTCAGCATAAATCCGCGGAAGAACGTCGGAGGCAACAAATCATCTTCCATCAGGGTGTTGGCAAAGCACTGATCCGAAATACGGGAAGGATAGTCCCAAGTGTCCCACCAGTCGCGTCCGAGAAGTGCAGGAATCAAAGCCTGGAAAGCCATCTTTCAAAAATGAGGTATCGGGATCGAGAGCGTAAATCTAGATGGAAGCAGACGACTTTTCTGACAGAAAGTCAAATATCAACAGCTGCAGTTGCAAACAACTCGCAGAAGCACACGATCAACTACAGAAGAGACTCCGCAAAGTTCGAGCGTATCTCCGCAGATACTCAGGAGAGCGCAGTAATCAACAATGCATGACTCGCCCCTTCCGATTCTCACTTATATATAGTTTTTTACCTTCTATCCAGAAATTTCTAGTAAGCACGGAGCTGCAGTTGGTATCGGGGAAAACTCTCCTCCGTAATATGCATAGGGTTGCTATAAGTTGGCTAGAAATCGCTTTCGTGGCGTTTTCTTGCTATAGAATTTGAGTAGAAAATTCGAGAACTTTCTGTTCGTTTTTCGGTATTTTATTGCATCTATTTCTTTGTTTAAAGTACATTTTATGATTCTCAAAATTGAAAATCATTGCTTTACGTTATTTTTAATTTAGTAGAGTAATTTATTTGGTTAAAAAGACGTTTGTTTACATTTCTAGTTTTCATAATTTGGCGAAACTCCCTTTCTTGGCAATTCTTCTTTGAAAGTTTCGTTACCCTGGCAATTTCTGGTATATTCTTTTGAATTCTATTTAGATTTTCCGCTTGATTTTAACGTTTATCAGGCAGTTTATCAGGTTTTCCTAAGATTCTATGGGGGAATAAAAGGATTTCATCACTTTTTTCTAAGATGAATTATTATAGATACTTGATCTTCGGTTGAAAATTCATCGATCGATATTTTCTGTTGAAATATTTTCCAGGCTTTTCTTTTCTTCATTACATTACTATTGTCAATTTTTTTTTTTACTTTTCTTATTTATTAAATATTAACATTAATCGTATATCGTCTTCTTGAAAAACTCCTGTCTTTCTATATTTGCTTTATTTATTTTGACTTTCTAAAATTTAAACTCACTGAAGTTATCTTTTTTAAATATTGTGGTGTCGATCGAAAGTTAATTATTTGAACATATAAGGGGAGGGGGGGGGGAACGCTAGGATTTTTTATTTTTTTATTTTTAGAACAGTATGCAATTATTGTGAATATTTATTAAATGTAAAAATCTGGAGTGACTCCACTCGACTTTCCGAACACTTACGATTAAGATCATTACCAAGCATTTAAATAAATTTTAATCGATGAATAATTCAAACATATATGCCAAATTGAAGCTTAATCGAATTCGCGGTTTAAACGCGAACGCACTTTCAAGAATTTCTCCCCATATGCCATAATGTAAAAGAAATCTTTGTCGTAGCCCTGTAGAAAAGCTATTAGTACTATACACATCAAAATCAATACCGATCTTACGATGGTGGTTTACAACATGTATACCCAATTTGAGCTCAATCAAATGTATCGTTTAAACGCTAGCGCACTTTCAAGGATTTCCCCCCATAGGCCATAATGTAAAAGAAATCTTTGTCGTAGCCCTGTAGAAAAACTATAAGGGTCATTCTCTGGAAAAAGGGGTATTTCAGTGATTAATATTGCAATTTTATAAAATATGAATATATGTATTTTTTTTTTCATATATATCTTTAAAATGTGATTTTATACAGGTAATATCACTGGCAATTCACAATTCCTAAAATTAAATATTATATACAGATTTTTAAATATTCTCATGACAGGGGAATGATACGATGGTACAGGGGAATGATATGATGGAACAGGGGAACGATTTGGCTGATTTCAAAATACAGAGCATAAAATAATTCAGCATTTTAACAACTGAAAATTATTATTATTATTTTAATATACGAATATTTCAAAGTTGGATTAATCTTTTAGAATAAATAACCAACTATAAGATAATGAGTGATATTGAATTTATTTAGACAGCAAGAGAGAACAATGTTTAGGTACAAGAAAAGTTATTTTTCATTTTTAAATCTATATCACACAAATTGTCTATGATAAAATATCTAGAAGAAATTGGACGAGGAGGACTTTTAATAGACACAAAATTTCATCCTTTGGTACATCCTGTATATCTGGTTATTTGGCCAGTAAAATCGGCTTCCATTTCTGAGCATAAAGTTTATTTTTAGGTTGTCATCATTTATTTCTTCAATTACACCTGTTCAAAACAAATTTCATTATAAGTAACAGGGTAAAATAAGATAGTTTGGTGATGTTAAATAAAAATTAAATTAAAAAACTCACCAGGAAACCAATTTTCATCATATACAACTGTAACCCAAGTTCCTATTATAATAGGTTTACTTTCTAAATCAGGAGTTGATGCTTGAGAATCTTTACAATCATTAGCATTCTTAAAACAGGAAGATAAATCTACAAATGATGGTTCTGAGCTGTAATGGAGGCATTTTTCAAATGTGTCACATGTGAAATAACTTAAGTAAAGTAGTTGAAGTTGAACATTTTCAATCTTATTCCAAGTGAGCTGATGCAATTTCATCAGATTTGGAATAGATGGAATCATTGTACCCTTTGGCTTCAAGTCATCTATGATATTAATATCTGCATCTGATATTTAAAAAAAAAAATCTGATGTGTCCAACACATGACTTCCTTGCACGTCCATTAGATCAAAAATATTTTCGACGCACTTCCTCTACATTTATTTGTTTGAAAGAGATAAAATATCAATAATAGTAAGGTTTAGCGAATTCTAGCCAAATATTTCGATATCGCCAAGCTGAGTTCAATTTGAAAGATTTCCTTCTGACACTTTATTTGGCGATATTTCACCAAAAGCCGACAAACTTGAGATAGTCAGCGAGATTTTGGGGATAGCCAAAGTAGTCATTTGGCTCACCATGTAAATAAATTCTCAGTCGATTGCTGTCAAAAAAGATATTGAAAACAGTTAGGTATTACAATAGTTCTAAATACAAAGTTAAAAAATCTACGGGTTAAAGTTTTAGAGTTATACAAAATAGGAAATAATTTTTGGCGCCAAATTTGGCGATATTTCGGCGAAACTCGTCAATGTCGACGACATTTGGCGAGATTTTAAGCATAAACCAAACAATGACAGATTATCGCCAAATTTGGCGATATTTCGCCAAAACTCGCCAAGAACGATGACAAATGGCGATACTTTGGGCATGGACCAAATGACTGACTATCGCCAAATTTGGCGATATTTCGCCAAAACTCGCCAAGGTCGAGGTCAGACGGCGAGATTTTGGGCATGTACCAAACAATGACTGTCTACAGTTGTATTATAATGAAGATGTCCATAGACATTAAGGTACTGAAATTCTTTTCGGTGGTCCTGTAAATAAACTCTCCAGTAGATTGGAACCAAAAATCGAGATGCACAACTAGATGTTACAACATTCTTATATATGAAATTTCATAATAGTTTTTGAGATTTGAGAGTTAAATATGCACACACGTACACCAAAAGTCGCCAAGCTTGGCGACTTTTGGCACAGTTCTTGAGGGAGGCACGTGACCGTGGTCGGACTATTACCTAACTTATGTGGTAGGACGGTATTGTGCTTGAAATGGATGAATGCCCCTAAAATTGCTATTGGCCGTAATGTATTGGAAATCTTTTGAGTGTTCCTGTAGCAGAACTATAAATGATAAAGACACTTTTTTTTAATGGAGAAATTCATTTTCTAACTCTTTACAGCATATATCACTTCTGAGTCGTTTGAAATATCCCAATACCTCTAAAAAACGCTTTGATGAATTTCGGCCCATAGAGCGTAATGTATTTCGAATCTTTTGGGCGGTCCTGTAGATAAACTATTCAGTCGAATGGAACCGAAAGGGGAGGTGCACAACTAGATGTTACAACAATCCTAAATATAAAGTTTCAACATTCAATGCCTAACAGTTTTTGAGATATGCGAGTTTAATGAATTTCGGCCCATTGAGTGTAATGTATTTCGAATGTTTTGGGCAGTCCTGTAGATAAACTGTCCATTCGATTGCCACCAAAAGGGGAGGTGCACAACTAGATCATAGAACAATCCTAAATATCAAATCTCAACATTCTACGACCAATAGTTTTTGAGATATGCGAGTTACATACATACGTACGTATGTATGGCCACAGTAGACTCGCCACTGGTCAAAACGCCCCCAAAATTTTTCGGGATCACATTACTTCCTTATACTACGTACAAGGAAGTAATTAACTTTTAAGTTTGCAGCAGATAAACATTGAAAGAGGGTATTTGCGATCTTTATGATATCTGAGCCACGGGCTACGATTTCATCTGCTATTCGTTTAACTGTACCTCCAATTCTATCTGCTGGACCTTTCCCGTGGCCACTTTCAGTGAAATTCCAGGTTATAGACTTAAGGTTAAATTTTTGTGCAAATAATGTTAAAAAGTAAAAATTTGTTCTGTTACGATATTGGGTTGTTGGCCCATCACTTTGAAAATGAATAGTTTCAACATCAGGATACTCTCTTTTTATTAATTTTATAATTGGTGTAATACGTGCCCAAACAGCAGATACATCAAACAGCTATATACATCAAAATCAATACCGGTATTACGATGGTGGTTTATAATATATATATATATATATATATATATATATATATATACCCAATTTGAGCTCAATCGAATCTACCGTTTAAACGCTAGCGCACTTTCAAGAATTTCCTCCCATAGGCGATAATGTAAAAGAAATCTTTGTCGTATCCCTGTAGAAAAACTATAAGTCCTGTACACACCAAAATCAATACCGGTCTTGCGACGGTGGTTTATAACATATATACCTATTTGAGCTCAATCGAATGCGCCGTTTAGTTGCTATCGTGTTCACCCTCTCTCTCTCTCTCTCACACACACAAACACATACATGCATCTCGTAAAAATAGCATAAATGAATTCAGAAGACCTCAAAACGTGTAAATACACCTAAATCTCGAAGTCGAATTTTTTCATGTTTACAGTACTTTCCTTACATGGTACATGTTCGGAGTTTTCTGTGTTTTCTCGGAAACGCTGTGTAAATACGGGTTAGGATCCCTTAGAAATTGTCCCACGGAGGGCATTCTTCCTATAGGCCTAGGACCCTAGTGCAGCCAATCGACCTTAATCCACAAACACATTTTTGAAGTAAAACTTCTTTAGTCGCGACTAGGGGGTAACTCAGATTTTTTTTTTCTGAGGGAAGTAACGCTCAGCAAAGGAAGTGACGTATATGTCATATACTCCACGGGAAGCGCGCCTGAAAAAGAACTGTGGGAAAATCCTACATTTTCGACTGCTCGCTCCTTTCGCTGACTTCATTGTTGAAAATGCATTATCATTATTTAGTTTTTCTTGAGATGGCAACGTTATCCACAAAATATGTATTTACAATGTGTACAACCACAAAATATGTATATTTCTCGTTTTGCCGATGGCAACTATAGTTGTAAAATTCTATACTCTCTGAGGAGTTTGTGAAGATTTCCGTGGGGAAATAATTTTTGAATTAAATTGTTTTTAAGAGGTCTAACGTTTATTTTCTTGATTGTGTATCGTTAGATTGTGGCTAGTACTTATTTTCAGGCATAGAATTATTACTGCCGTGGCGGTATTTGATTAATATTTGGCGTCCGCTTACTAGAAAGCTGGGTTAGTATTTTGACTAACTCTTGATACGTAGTCATGATGATTCATCGTGTGATTCATCGATGTTATCGTGTAAAATGATTGATGATTCATCGTGTAAAAATACGGGGAACCTCTTAGGGAAAGAAACGGCGATTTCTCGCCGTTTCTTTGAGACATCAATCTTTATATATCAATAAGCGTTTTGACGGTACATCCAACATAATATTTTACATGTAGTCCCATCCCAACCTCACAGGAGGTTGTCGATAATCCTTATTTTTAGATGAATAATATACAAGGTTTTGGAAAAGCACAAAGAAATGGAACCTGTCTGCAATCGAACCAGAAAAGTAGTTGGAAACGTCAGTTTAAGAACACTTTTCCTGGATTCTAACCCAACTTCAAGACAGAACAACGGTTTAAGAACAAGGAGATGGAGCACCACAATTAAAGAGACAGTGGCTGCAAATGTACCTAAACAGCAGAGGGAAATAACACTGTTGGAGGATCATACTTAGATCCCACGAAAGTAAATTTATAGGAGGGGACACTTCGCTTAGAAAGTTGGATAAGGCCATTGTTGCAAACAGATGGCGCTACGCACACTGGGTAACTGCGCATCTCAGGTTGTTTATATTTCCATCGAGGGGAAGTAAATGGAGATCGTTGAATTATCAAAACTTCAAAAAGTTAAATACATAGACTTATGAGCGTGATATATAGTAATTACTGGTTTCAGATGTGTTTTAATTACATAATTGTCTTATAATACTATTTCGAAGTGAATATAGGCAATAGTTTCGAAGTGAAGTGATATTATTATTTGTCAAATGCCAGTTGCATTGGCCGTTAGGCCATTAAACTCCATAATATTATGTATGTCGTGTCTTTTATTATTTTGCCCAAAAGATGTATTTTAAGAAATGTTAGTACGTAAGAAACGGATCCTGGCTGCAATGAATCCCAAACAATGGACAGAACCTGCAGTTTAAAAACATGGATACAGAATAATAATTCGAAACCTACTAGCAGACGAAATCAACGCTTAAGAATACTGTGATAGAAAAACACAACAAAAATTACACTACCTGCATTCGAACCCCACAAACAGAGGAAAACATCAATTAAAGAACACAGTTAAAGTATAATACAAGACTACGGACATGCCCCCCCCCCCATTAGAACCAACCTCCAGACAGAACAATGGTATTTGAAAACAGTTAAAGAATAGTACTACAACATGGACACTTCCTGGATTCTAAGTAATTATCATGAATGACCGATGATTCTTACTGGAGATTTTAATGTTAATTTTCGCTCTCAAGAATCTCAGTCGTTAGTTGATTTTTTAAAAGAAAATTTTGATCTAACTATGAATACTTCTCGACTTCAATCAACAACGCGTTTCGGTACAACGATAGATGCTGTGTTTTCAAGAAAATTAGCAAATTTAGAGAGTAAAATTTACGTTTCACATTATAGTTACCACAAACCTATAATTTCATACATAAAAATTATGATGACATCCAACTACCTATTTCCAATGAATAATATGAATATAACAATTATATAATCTTTGTAAAGTACATGAATAATAAATATAATTAAATTATAATATGATATTTATTTTAAGTTTAATCATTTGAGTGATATGTGTCGTAAACGCAAAAGAAGTTTTACTTCAATCGCGCGTAAAGATTACATGCATACACTTTTTTTTTTTTTTTTTAATTATTTTCAAACTTCATAGAAACATTTTTATTAAAAAATAAAATTAAAAATGCGTTTATAAATTTTAAACAAAATACAGTTTTCATACTGCAAAAAATTGTTACTAAACTGTCAAAGTTTCTCACTTCAAGTTGGCGAACTTTTAATCGTTGCTATTTTGGTTAGAGGAAAATGTTGCCAAGGAGAAAACTCTAGATATCTCTCCTCCCTCCTTTTCGAAATGAATACAAATGTTACTTTTTATCTCTTCTTTCCTCTGACTTCATTTATTTGATTTGATGTTTTTTTAAGCATCTGATATTGTTTTTACGCTGACACGTGTAGCAGTTTCTGACTACCTGAATAACGATTAGGCATTTTTTTTTTTAGTATTTCCACTGAAGTTGAAAAGTTTTTTTTCTGCTGTCTGTTCCTGTTCTGAATTTCTGCAAACTAAATTAATGTTATGGACATTTTATGTAGCGTTCTTTCAATTAAAGAAACCGAGGGTCTAGGTTTTATCTTTTTTAACACTTTCAAACAAGGTTGAAAAGTGTTTATGATTTCGGTTTGTCCGTCTGTCTGTCCGTCCATGCTCTAACTCTCGTAAATATTCATTGATTTGTACGAAATTTATATATGTTATTCTTATCTACTGTACCATGTACCCTATTGAAAATGGTCTATGTAGCATTTATAGTTTTCCTACAGGAACACTCAAAATATTCCCAATACATTGCGCTCTATGGGAAGTTATTCTTTAAAGCGTAGCATCCTACTATATAGTTACGCTGATTCCTGACTGACTCCAAGATAAAACCTTTTCCGCCATTACTGCAAAAAGATTACAAAGCACAAAAAGCCTAATAACATCTACACCGTTTGTACGATCCACTTGAATTTTTTCATAATCATGTATAAAGAAAACAATCTGCGCTACTTTAAAAATCTGAAAATCCACGCGTCCCTTCATTTTTAAGCGATTTTTCGCTATTTTCAGCTATACTTTATTTCTGAGAGTAAAAAATGTTAATCATTTGCATGTCAAAATTCGCTGTTTCAAGTGAGAATGACTTCATATTGATGTCACAGTTATCAGGCTTTTTCCAGATTTATAAGTTTAAATTTTTATTCACAAATAAAATGAGTTCCTCGGGATGTTCCCAGCGAAACGAAATCGTTCGAATGGGAAAAGTTCCCCGAAGAGATTGAAATTCGATTTGAGAAGATATAATAAAAAACTCGGCTGTTCGAGCTTCGTCAAGGGGGAGACCCCTGAACCCCCGTAACTTTTTAGTTTCATTATTGCCATATTAAAACGATATTAATTGACTGTCATTTTATCTCGCATCTTTCGTGTATTTCGCCTAGTAACCCTATGTTGAAATTTTTATGATTGTAACATATTTATAGAAAAATACATGTGACACATATTCTACAGCTTACGAAATATTGTAACAATAGATTAAAGCTGTTGTGAACTAATAGTATTTAAATTAACGGATGAAAATTTTAAACAATCATTTTATCAAATAAATGCAACCTTACGGAGCTTATAGAAATCGGTGGTTTACGTAACACATACTAACATTTTCAGCGGACATTTATTCTTACTTTAATGTCGCATTTTCGAGTCTCATTTTTATGTCACATTTTCAAAAGGGAATGAAAGATAAAATGACCTAGTCATTAAAAATTGAATATGACGTTATTTATTTTAGGCGAACGAAGATAAAATATATTGAGTATAGACAGACATTGCTTTCGTCAAATGTTTTTTTTTTTTTTTTTTAGCGCTTGTTGTAATTGCCTCCACAACGGGCTTTGACTTCTAGTTTTAGAGATATTCTACTATTTGAAATGAAACAAAATTGGTATATGTTATTAAGGATTACAAGAAGCTTTCCATCGAAAATAGTGTCTGTATCGTTAATATAGTTCTTTTACAAGAGCACACAAAATAATTCCAATACAACACGGTCGATGGCAGTTTAGAGACAGGCAACTATTTAAAGCATATAATACTATCTTTCAATATAATTAGCTAATAACGCGAAGACGATCGTGTACCTCCCTCAAAAGTTGCGCCAAAAGTCGCTAATGTTGGCGACTTTTGCGATAAATTGCCAAGTATGGTGCGAAAAAAATTCTTTGAAAGACGAACCGAACATGGCGATATTTACATTATGTGGCGGTAAATCGAAAAATATCTAATGTGATAATATTAAGCTATGACGATTTCATTGGAAATTTTGAAAATTCGTTACTCGTGTTGTAATTACCCGATTTAGTGTATTGTGTTTTGTTAAGGCATGTCTAAAGGTTAGCTGCCTAGGTGTGGGAGAGGGGGGGGGTAACGGTCGGAGGAATTTCTCCGATCGAACCCGAAAGGGGTTCTAACGCATTGACGGATTTACATGGAGCAAAATTGCAAACTTTGATTTCTTAGCGCTTGGAAAATTGATTTTAGACTGCTAACCCTTAAAAGAATAAATTTCTCGCTCTCCGTGGTGGTGCGAAACCGTTATGTTGTATAAGAGGAATATTTATATTTTTAACTTACCAACAAGTTTCAGTGGTGTTTATGATTTCGGATTGTTTGTCCGTTCTGTTGTCCGCCCGTCAAGTGTTCTAGCTGCCGTAAATATACATCGATTTGTGCGAAATTTGAATGTTTTTTTCCATATGCAGTACCATGTATCCTATTGAAAATGGTGTAAGTAGCATTTATAATTCTTTTACAGGAGAAAAAACATCCAATACATTGCACTCTATGTGCAGTCATTCTTGAGAACGTATTTTAGAAATATTCGGTTTTTCGAAAGAAAACAAAATTGGCATGCATATTATTAAGGCTCTCAAAATAATGCTCTCCATTGACAATAGTGTCTGTATTATTAATAGTTCTCCTACAGGAACACTCAAAAGAATTCCAATACGTTACAATTTGTAGCATTTGAAAGACACTGATACATTTCTAGCACATTACAATGAGTATAAAATTTTTATATTCTTCAGTTAAACGATGGAAAAAATTTAAAGGTCTTTCACAGGGTCTCATAAAATTGCATTTATAGTGATAATACATTATCTTATACAGATTTAAGGAAAATACATCGCCAAGTTTGGCGCAAAAATAGTGTTGTGTTGGAAAGTGTTTTATAATCGATGCGTTTGGCATGATTTATCTTTCTTTCTTTTTTTCCTCAGAGCTGAACCTGTGAATTTGATTTTATTCTTCTACTAGCTGAAGTACCCGTTCTTCGCACGGGAATGAATGGACTTTTTGATATTACGATTTGTGGTGATTACTATTCATTGTAATAAACAGATATAGCAAAATGGATATCGCGTTATATTGTGTCCAATAATCATGCATACCGAATTGCAAGGCAATCGTTTGTACGGTGCAGAAGGCCATGCGGCGTAGCGCAATCTAGTGGCGAGTTTTAGCAAAACGGATACGGCGAAAATATTCTTCGCATTCAGATATCGATGTATACGAATTTTCATGACTATCGGCTGGACAGTCCTGAAGTTCATGTGTTGACGCGACATCTAGTGGCAAGTTATAGGAAAATGGATAGCGCCAAACTCTTCCCCGTGTTCAAATATCTATGTAAACCTATTTTCATAGCGATCATTTGCACAGTCAAGAAGTGATACACTGCAGGGCCATCTAGTGGTTAATTAAAGTAATGATTTGCTACAGCGCCGTCAAGTGGCGAGTTATAGCAAAATGGATAACGCCAAAATATTCTCATTGTTCAAATAGCTATGTATACTGATTTTCATAGCGACCGTGTTCAAATATCTATGTACACCAATTTTCATAACGATCATTTGCACAGTCAAGAAGTGATACACTGCAGGGCCAGTGGTTAATTAAAGTAATGATATGCTACAGCGCCGTCAAGTGGCGAGTTATAGCAAAATGGATAACGCCAAAATATTCTCATTGTTCAAATAGCTATGTATACTGATTTTCATAGCGACCGTTTAAATGGTCAAGAATTTGTCCTGCTGCAGCGTCATCTAGTGGCGAGTTAAAATAATAATGCATTGCAGTGTCATTTAGTGGTGAGTAA
This sequence comes from Cheiracanthium punctorium, assembly GCA_038373885.1. Lineage (NCBI taxonomy): Eukaryota > Metazoa > Arthropoda > Arachnida > Araneae > Cheiracanthiidae > Cheiracanthium > Cheiracanthium punctorium. The sequence goes on along the minus strand of JAWZYV010005020.1, from coordinate 207,485 downwards.
CATCAAAAGGAACGCAGTTAGAATATATTCTTCGTGCTCAAATGTGTAAGTATAAAAAATTTTATGCCCATCAGTCGAACGGTATAGAAGTTGATGCTTTGCAGCGCCATTTAGCGGCAAGTTACAGCAAAATGGATAGTGAAAAATATTCTCCGTGTTCTAATATTCGCGTGTACTAAATTTCATCGAAATCGGTTGGACGATATTCGCATAGCAAACGGCTAAACGGAATAGAATTCGACGTTGTGCTGCGGCACCAAGTGGCAAGTTAAGGAAAACGGATAGCATAAAAACCTTCTCCATCACAAAAGACTTAGGTGAACCAAATTTCATCGTGCAACGGTGCTCAAAGGTGCTGGAGTTTTTCAACCTCATAAACACATACCAACATTCATTTTTATCTATAACCAGTGTTATTATATATACCAGTCTCAAATAAAATCCAGTTTCAAATCTAAGCCTCGCCAAAGTGCTAACATACGCCATTTTGCAAGAGTTTTTTCAGGGAATCATTCGAAGCATTGACTTAGCAGCAATCAATATGGGAAATGGTTCGACCGCCAAAGAGTAGCACGCATTCATTTGAAAATTGGAATCCCTTAATACAGCCGATTTTTTTTTAATTATCAACTATAATGTGTTTTATTCATCGTTACTCCGATGTACTAAATGAGAAGATTTCAATTTTCTGAAATTTGGCGGAATTCCCCCAACTTAAATCAATGTACTCAATTGGCGAGAATTCTGAAGTTCGATCGCTTGAAATCCCTTAATAACTGCATTATTTCTTCACGGATCATTAAAAATTAACGCGGTATTCTAATAAAACCTTTGCACTTGTTTTCAAAAATCTATTTCCTTAAGCTCTCAATAAATTGCGCCAAGCCGAAAACTGTGCAAACCGCTAGAACTCTCTTACTCAAAATCGATATTTCAGCCATTTTATTTTTTCGCCAAACTAAAAAAAATTACACATTAGCCTCGGAAATCTTCAATTCTTTTGTTTTGCGTGTAAAACTTTACATTCCTGCTCTGATTTCCCATGCACACGATATTATAATTTAAAAAAAATAACCTTGCGAATATATACTAACAAAAAAAAAAAAAAAATCATTATTATTCTTTTATTTTTACTTTGAGAATTTAAAACATTTTATTCGGCAAAATCGCCACACATGGCAACCACGATCCTTATTTCACACTTTTTTCACTACAGGGGTTACAATTACGGAAAGCTTTTTGCGTGAAGAGCATAAAAAATCTCTTAAATTCCGGGAACGGGTGGACTTTCAAAGTTTTAAAGTGGACTACGATTTATTCTATATTATTTTACATATCTGTGCTAAATTTCAGGCCGATAGGTCCATTTTTGTGGATTTGTATACGAATCAAATCCACAAACAAACAAACAAACAAACAGAATTTCATTTTAATTTATAAGATTTTCATTTTAAATTTCTCATTTTCAGCAAATCGGAATCTCTTATCATAATCCGGGATGCACAATCCGGTAGAATGATTTTGATGTCACGATTTTTAAATTACATTGAGTTTACATGAAAATGTCGATTCCACTTGTAAAAATGATGTGCTGCCAAAACCTCCTTGTACTACATTACTGTATCTTTGTGGTTTCCGATACCGCTACCGAATTCCGATGCGCTGGGAATACCCTATTTTTACATTTGATCTATGGGTGCGTTTTATAATTTTCAATTGTAAATCTTTGTTTGAAATTAAGCAAGCAATAGTTAAAGCAAAATAAGATTGGTGGGCTTAAAATATCAAGGCTGCCAGATGTGGCCAATTTTAGCTATTTGGACTAATTTCAGAAGTTAATTTAAGATTTTTACGTATAAATTTGATCATTTCACCCTGCCATTCAAGCACAAGTTTTTATTTTGCAGTTATTATTTCTTGAAAATGCATTGCTGCTAGGTCGCTAATCCATGTTAATCATTATTTTTTTTTTTAAATAAACGATGAACTGCAGATCATCGTATGATATATAAAAACAGAGTAGTGAGGAGATTAGCAATAAAATCTGGCAATCAAAATAAATTTCAGATTCTTTTTAAAAGCATTTACAGCTGTTATAACTAACTTTTCACGCTTTTTCATAGAAGGTTATTATTTTACAATGAAAGAAATTAACGAGCTCGAAATGGAGCCAGAAATGGTAATGCTAATTTCTTTTCTAATAACTTTTATCAGATACTTTAGCTTTTTTCAGGCTCTGAATCAGGGGGAAAAATCAAATAGTAACAAAGTTTTCTCTCCGGTTTCCCATACTATAGAATCTTAAGTTTAAATTAGTGTTTTTAAATTATTTAAACGCGTGGAAAATATATGTATTAAATGTAAAATATTTTTAAAATACATTATTATTTAGATATGTATTCATGTTTGAAATGCGATGTAGTGAAATTTATAAAAATAAAGTGCCGATATATTTTAAGTAACATTCATATAAAGACTTATTAAGTAACTGAGATACTTTTGAATTCAGTTTATTTGCAACAATTTTGCATCTGATCACTTTTATGCTAATTAATGAATTTTATTTTATTTATGCTGACAGTTGAAGAATTTTATAATTTTGGTTTTATTCGTAAGTTAACATTCTGTAAAATGTCTGCTTCTGTATAAAAGCTACAAATTGCGTTTTTTTTTTTTTTTTTTTTTTTTTTTTTTTTTTTTTTAAATAGATTCACAAAATGCTCCCTATCACTTGATTTGGTGCGACTTGAGTAACTTACAGTGGAACCTAATAAAGTGACCACCTGTCTATAGTGACCACTTTCGCAAAAGTTCGCTTTGCCACTTTTGTAAGGTGATCCGTTTAGCTAATCCGGATGGTAGTCATATTAGACAGGTTCCACTGTAGTATAATCTGGTAAAATGTTGTTACGTGTAGCTTTATTTAGGAAAATACCAATCCATACAGAAATTTAGTAAAATTACATTCGAATTCCAAAATTCTTCATTTCTATCTGTTTTCATTCATTCCCCATCTTATATAGCAAAATCCGAGAGTAAACAAAGTTTGTAGCTGTGTAGGTCGGTTAGCAACCTCCGACCTTCTTATGTGTGTCTCGATCGCACAGCGCAGAGACAAGTTGCAGAGACGGCCCGAGGGGCGTGCGGGGCCCCAGGCGAAGCGCAAGTGCGGGGCCTCTTCTCTATCATGTCTTATGAGATAGCAATAAAATGGCCCAGGAGCGGGGCCTCTATAAGCGCGGGGCCTTAGGCGATCGCCTACATTCGCACCCCCCTTGGGCCGGCCCTGCAAGTTGTCGTTGACTCTGCCAAATTTTGTATACGGCTTCACAAGGACAGGTCTCAACACACATCCAGTACCGGATTTAGAGGTGTGAAGGAACTGGGCAACAATGGAGTGCTGGTACCTAATTATTTTTTAAATAACTAACACTTTTTTCGACGACCAGTGTGGCGAAGTATGTTCGCCGTTAACTCATTGCCTAGTGGTCCAGGGGGAATAATTCCGTAAGTGGGGGCAAGTTTAGTTGGCAACATTTTTTTTTTGTCTTTAACGACTATATATAAGAAAACATAAACCCAAAACTATGATACACTTATCTAAACACCTTATTAAAACATTTCTAGACATATTTCAAATGCAATATAAAACAAATTGAACATAACCAAAACACTAGCTCTACACTGCCCCCGTTTACGGAATTTATACCGGTTCAGGGTTCGTTTTCCGTGGAGGTAGTCCAGTAGTATGCGAAATGTGTGCAAAGAAGCTGCTTTGCATCTGACTTCTTTGGGGATACATGCCTTTGGGGGTACATTTCTTGAGTATATAATAGTGTGATGATTTCCTTTGCGATTGTTTCTCCCATACACATGATTTATCGGATCGAAGATTAATATTTACAAATTTGACAAGAATACCAAACGAGCGTTGGAATGTTCTGAACGAAAAATCAGTGGGAAAAGTGACAGAACTGGTCTTTCTTTGTCAGAATTTTACTTAAAAAAAATTATTTTGCACATCCTTCGGCATTCGTTAGGAAATTGTATGTAAAAAGGTCTATTGTGGAGGCCTCGGGGCTGCAGCCCCGTTTGCACTCCCCTAAATCCGGCCTCCATGCGATTTTTTTCAAAATTCAAATCAGAAAAAAATTTCATTTTATGTTTCATGCGATTTTGACATTTGTTTCTCGCTTAATACGTAATAACGCCGGTAATTACACTCGCAGTGAAACGATATTTGCATCATCCGATACAAAAAATTTTCTTTTAAAAACAGTTTGTTCTGAATATGTAACATAATTGGCAGATTTTTAAGAATTTTTTAAAGAAAGATCACTTTTGACGAAAGTTTTCGTAAAATGATTTTTAATTTGTTGCACCTTTAGTTCTAATATCATAACTTTTTGATATTTTGACAATTGAAGAAACATTTATTTCACCCCCTTTAAAAGAAAAACGGTGAAAAAATATAAAATTAGGAGATTATTTACAAATTTTTAAGTAAAGAAGGATTTTGAACTCAATAGCTGCTGCTTAAAGATTTCGTTGCCATTCTTGACACTAAATTGTGGTTGCGCCGTCTTGCCACGGAAACATTGAAAAAACAAGCAAGAAAATCTGAAATACTTTCAGATTTTAAATACGCACTAAAGTGCTAGATATTAAAAGAATATCATAATTTATGCGTCGTCCCTATTTTTCTTCCTTATTCCGTTAAGTTGGAAAGTGTTTCATTATTCATGAGCGTGCCGTATTTTTCTTCCTTATTTCATAAAACCCATCTTTGGAATCGAAATCTATCTTAAAATCGCCTACTAAAACTATTTTACAATCTTCGCTTAGTATATTCCCACTATACTTCATCGTTTTAAATATTGTTTCGAATGTGCATCATAATCCATGAGCGTGCCGTGCTTTTCTTTCTTGGGTTGATTCCTACTTAATGCCTCGACTCTCGCCAAGGTGACGATCATTAAACATATGCAGTTACCATGACGATTTTTTGTATTTATGTGGCAATCGTAATTTAGAATTAAAATGACGATTCGGACCAACACGTACAGAATTCCAGCATTCCGTTACATTTATATATATTTTGGGATGCCAATTAATGCTGTTCTAATAATTAAGTGTCCCCAAATGCCTTAACTGGTGCGTTTATCGCTATTTTGTCCACTTTAGTTTTCATCTAGTTCTTTCGGGAGCTTTGAAATTTGTGCATAACAAATAGAGACCCATGACTGCAAAGCTCGCCAAAGTTCGGCGATTTTTTAGGTTGGCGAGAGTGGGGGTGTTAAAATAGGAATCAACTCTTTTTTGTACCATAAAACCCATCTTTGGAATCGAAATCTATCTTAAAATCGCCTACTGAAACTGTTTTACAATCTTCGCCAGGCATATTCCAACTACACTTCATCATTTTAAATACTGTTTGGAATGGGCATCATAATCCATGAGTGCACCGTGTTTTCCTTCCTTATTCCATAAAACACTTCTTCGGAACAGAAATCTATATTAAAATCGCCTACCAAAACTGTAATAATTTTCGCCAGGCATAATCAAACTATACTTCACCTTTATATAAATACCATTTGGAAAGTGTATCATAATCTATGAGTGTACAGTATTTGTCTTCTCAGTTCTTCTTCGGAATTGTCAAAAATTGCTAACATTATGCGTCTTTCAACATTTTATTAACGCCCCCCGCTCACTCTCCACGTTATCTGGCAGACACATTTAAAAAGATCTTCACAGTGACAATTCATATCTGCAAAACTTGTCGACGTGATCGCATAGACGAAAATGCGTAGACAAAATTCTGGTATTGAGGAAAATAGCAACCTAGTGCTAATAATTGTGCGTCAATAATCTGCTTATATAATACGCTAACGTATGCGGCATCAAAATTGACGATATTTCTACGCTGCGAACGGCAACAACTAGATATAAACAGTAGCGTAAAAAAACTCATGTGCAAAAATCTAAATTAACAGTTCAGTGACGTCAAATGGAGCAAGCATATTCTTTACTTACATATGTCACGCAGTAGCAAGATTACAAATTAAGAATAATGGATGCATGAAATTCAGGGTCTTTTGGATATTTTTACAGCTATAAAATATCAAATTTACAATACTTGGCACATTTATCGCTCAACTAAAATATGTCACTTTGCAGTGGGCTTGTGGAAATAGTACTGTAAAAACTGTTTCATTATTTCCCTCGTCTCATGTTTTACTTTCTAGCATAGCAAAATGTTTTATTTTGCTAAACAGATGGCAATAAAGAGCCAAATCTGTTAATTTCTGTCCCTGTGACGCTGTTATCTTAGCTTCAAGTTTCTCCGGATAATACAATAGGATGCTCTCTCCACCTATATTTATCTTCTGTGGACGGAACCAATTCGCAGTTGACACCGAGGTATGCGGTGACACTAAATCTTGTTGAAAGATGAAATCATCTTCAAATAAATCTTCTGATGATGGAATCATGTAATATTTCAAAATTACATGATTCCATATCTGAGAGTTAACCTTTTCGTAGACAATGCATAACTTTCCAGGTCCTTCTGCGATCATGCAACCCCAAACCATGACACTAGCAGCAAATATTACCGAACGTTTAAGGCATTCTTTATCAAATGCTTCTTGCTTCATTCTCCAAACTCGAATACCTTGATTATCATATGAAACACAAAACATACTCTTTCATCACTAAATAATATTTTTTTCCAATCTTCTTCACTTCATAAACGTCTTGATTTACACCAATTCAATCTTATATATGCTTTTGTTTTGCAGTCATGAGAGGTTTTGTTTTCGGTACACGAGATTCAAACTTAAATTTATGGTGACGTCTTAATGTTGTCGATGTAGAAACTTCAACCCCTTCATCTTTCCATTTTCGGTGCAAGAATCGCACACTTTTAAAACGGCTTTTCCTAACTATACTCTTCAGTTTCCTGAATGCATTTGGTTTTCGGCCACCATTTGGGCTATTATTTTGAAATTTTCAATATTTTGAATATTGTGTTAGTATTTTACTAACGTTTGATTGATTGCAAACAATGTAAATAATTCGCTATATAACACTGATTTTTACCCTGCCGATATAAATCAACCATACGAAGTTTAATAGATTCAGGAATATCATTCTCACGACCCATTTTAAGACGAAAAAGCAAACAAACTGCAGCAAGAGTACTGGTTTTAAATAAAATCGTCTGAATTTAATCAGTGATGCCACCAGTTATGAATGGGTGATAATTAAAGAATTAATGTGAAATATTCTAATATTTTGAACTACTTGAATAAATATTCTAATATTTATATGTAATTTTTTTTCAATTAAATCTTTTCAAAAATGATCTTAATTTTAAGATAATAAATACGTTTAATCAACAATAAGTTCTTAATAAAAATATCGTTTGCATATTTGCATTAAAAGACAATAAATTACCAAACGATATTTTCAATTTGTAAAAAAAAAAAAAAGTGTAATTATTGTAATATTCTTATATAATAAAATCCGAGAGTAAACATTGTATGTAGCTATGTATGTATGAGGTAGGTAGGTAGGTAAGTTTGTGACCACCGTTCTTCTTGCGCGCGTCTCTCTATCGCATTGCGCCAAGACGGTGGGTCGCAGACCTACCGAATTTTGCATACGGCTTCACTAGGACAGATCCTAACATGCCTCGGAGCGATTTTTCGAAATTCGACTTAGAAAGTGTTTTATTTTATGTTTTGTCCGATTTTTAGCGATTTTTCTCGCTTAATACGTAATAACTCCGGTAATTACACTCGCAAGAAAACGAAATTTACATCATCGGATAGAGGAGAAAATTTTCTTTTAAAAATTGTTTGTTCGGACTGTGTAATATAATTTTCAGATTTTGGGGAATTTTTCAAATAAAATTAAATTTGACTGTAACTTTCGTAAAATATTTTTAAAATTGCTGCATCTTGAATTCTATCCGTCAGAACTTTTTTATATTTTGTCAAATGACGGAGCATACATTTCGTCCTCTTTTAAAGGAAAAACCAGAGGAAAATATAAATTAGGAGATTTTGTACGAATTTTTAAGAAAAGAATTATTTTCATTTCAATAACAGCAGCACGGAGATATACTATAGGAGTGGACACTCTCCATAGCTGTAATGTTAAACTTTTGGTACCCCAAATAAGTTTCAATTATGTAAACATTGGAAATCTAGTGACGTGCAGCGATCCTAGCTGCAAAAGAATAAAGCATTTCCCGTGCTAATTGATAACTAATTTTACTTGTTTTTAATTTTCCGACCTAGCATGCGAACGAGATTATTAACGCGAGCACTAAATTTAAAATATTTCTTTCGCTTTTGCTTACATGGTTGCCTTAGTAACAAATGAATAAAAAAAGATTTTAAAAAATGTTCTATCTTAAGATTATTAAAATACTGAGTTTATATTTGTGAACGAGTTACGAGTGTGTATATCCTGGCTCACAGTAAAGAAGTTTTCGTCTGCCGCGGTATATATTTACGTTAGAAAATGGTGCAAGTTCTTAATGTAACATGAATTTAACATTTTAACATGAGTTTTTTAGCGGCAATTTAAAGCTGTGTTAAAATTTGTCACAGCATGAAATAAATGTAAATACTGCTTGTTTGAGTGTGATCGTCATTATAAATAAACACCTTTTTAAATATTGCATTCACAGATACAACGTTCTTCTAAATTTACTACTTTTTTAAAATACAGCTTTTGGGCAAAATAATAACACGACATTACATACACCCTCCAAAAAAATTATTCGAGCAAAAGAGAAATTTCCTATTTTAGATTTACGAATAATAATTGAGTTTTTGAAAAACGCACAACTTGATAGAAATATGGAAAGTCATATTTATACATAGCTTAATTCATATTCTATGATAAATAATTTTTAATATACGAAACCAGCGTAGGAAATTTCTCTCTTGCTCGAATACTTTTTTTGGAGGGTGTACATAATATTACTTCGCTTCGAAATTATTGCCTATATTAATTACGAAATCGTATTCTAAGACAATTGGGTAATTAAAACACACCTGAAGCCAGAAATTATTATATATCACGTTCATAAGTCTATGTATTTAATATTTTTTTTGAAGTTCCGCTAATTCAACGATTTCCATTTACTTCGCCTCGATGGAAATATAAACAACCTGGATGCGCAGAAGCAGGAGATGCGCAGTTACCCAGTGTGCGTAGCGCCATCTGTTTGCAACAAGAGCGTTATCCAACTTTCTAAGAGAAGTGTCCCCTCGTATACATTTACCTTCGTGAACAGCTGCTTAAAATTTTCGGTATGATATCTTGCGTTTTGGTTGTCTTGGAGACAGTAACAATTATTAAAATTGCCAGTTGAAAAAAAAAATAAAATTATTAGGTTGTAACGAAAGTTTCCCGCCACCGCAAATATCGTCCGCACACAGTTAGCGTTGGCGTATTTGCTCATATTTTGTCAAACGATTTTTGGCATTTGAAAGAAAGAGGCTTACTTTATAACACTGTGTTGTGAAATCTGTAAAAAATATAGTTATCATTAAGTATAAGGTGTCCCAAATGGAACTATCACTCTAGAGGATAAGAACCATCATTTACTTCCACTTGTGTTGCAAAAAGTCAGCTACATAATATCAACAAATTATGAGTACAGCTTTAAGTACTATTGTTGTATCATGTGACACTGTGCGGGTTTGGTACCGAAAGTTCAAAAACAGTTATCTAAGCCGTTAGAAGTTAGTTTTTCAGGCAGATATGCCGGAAAACTTTCGTTACAACCTGATACTTTAAAATAACTGAGTTTTCGCATGTGAAAAGTGCGTGATTTTGATGTCATAAGTTTAAAACCTCCTTCGAAACTCAATCAGAACGGGGCCTTCGCTATTTGTAACGGGCCTGCGCGTGTATTTCGATGAGTCATCCAAAGAGGCCTACGGATCCTCACGTCTTCACGTATACATCAAGCAATTTTTAAGCTTTTCGATGCTTTGAAACGGTATTTAATGTAGTTTTAAGTCATGACTGCGTGTTACTAATTCAAGTACGAACTCATTGACAGTTCCTTTACTATGATACATACACGTGGACATTACAGTAAATAGATACATGTAATTTGAAGGAAAAACAAAGTAGTGCTAACTCTCGTGATTCATTATTTTAGCTTGATTTTTAATATACATGAACAAATTAAGCTGACTTAGTATACATTAAAGTAAACGAATACACAAATGATACAGGCATTTTTATGCATATCTTTATACTGAATGTTTAAGTTTCACATTTTCAAAGCAGTTACAACCATTATTACTTTTAAAATAAATTTAACTAATAGTTATTAAATTTTCATTTATTAAATATTGTTCAATTAATATATTAACAGAATATATGACGAGGAGATGAAATAGAATTTAAAATATTTGATATTTACAATTCACGTATAAAAAATTTAAGTATTGCTATACTATTTAATTTTTAATCTTTTGTAAGGCGTAGGTATTTGAAGAATGTTTGCTATAATTATAAGTACAGCCCGTGCACTGCTCTTCCTTGGTATTTAAATGAAAAATAATGTAAATTAATTTAACGAGAAACATTTAGAATAAATTACACAATAAAGGGTGTCCCATAAATAGTAGTACGAACTTAAAGGGGAGATAAAATATAGCAAAAGGATTAAGAATCACGTAACAGTGTATGATCGAACACGTTTATTAACTGTTTTTATTTTGGTTAGTTCAAATGAGTTTATTTATCGAAAATTTTACCATCCGAAATGAAAATGATTTATAATTTTCAGATTTAGTTCCATATATTTTTTTTTCTCCAAAGAAAAATAATAAATTTTAGAAAAACATACTAGGAAATACCACTAATATTCCACCTCTTTTTTTAAGTGATTATTAACTGGTGATTGAAAAAAAATGTTTTCGTCCGTGCATTGCTGTATATTAAGGTAGTGGCAAAAAAAAAAAAAAAAAAAAAACCTTCTGCACGGACTTTGAATACAAATTAAGATATAGTAACAGCTCTAGGACTCCAAAAATTTCAGGATTCCTTTTCACAAGTTGCTCTAATCACTGTAGTAAACTAAAAATAAACGATCCCTGAATTAATTATTTTTTATTATAGCCATTACCTAATAATGTACCTTATTATAGCCATTACCTCTAACATTAAATGGAACTTTGAAATTGAGCACAATGAACGCTTATACAAAATATTAACTTCAATTAAAGTTTCTACATAAACATGTGCATAAATTAATAGTATATTTTGCACTGAATATTTTGTATAATAGTATATTTTGCTTCTGCACTGAAACCAATATCACACATTTAGTGTATTTATAATAAATGATAAATGACATTCTCAACTGAAAGAATTAAACAGATAAGAATGTCTAACTAGTATTACAACGAACGCTTATTTACTAGAATAATAAACTACCGAAGTTAAACGATTTCAGATTAACCCATTTATGCCTAGCGTCCCTTTTTTGGGACGGCATTTTCGCTGTTAGTCGAAAACGTTATTTATTTTTTCTAGCCTTTATTCATGAGTATTGAGCCTAAACTCTACAAAATATTTTAACATGACCCAGTAGGATGTTGATATTTCGATTTTTATGCATAATGATTTTAAAAGAAATCATCCCTTGTTCAAGAAGTTGACATCAGAAATTTATCTATTATTTCTGTTATCAGTAAAAATCGAAGAAAGTCGCAAAAATATCCAGGCACAAATGGGTTAAAATAATTTATAAATAACACATGAATATTAATTCATAAAACATGGTTTATATCCTAAAAATTTGTAGAATTTCTAAATGAGTTATACATGTGTACACTTACCGTTACATTCAGAATTGAAAGTTCGAATTCTTTGTTGATTTATTTCTATAAATAAAGGCGCAATCTTCAAAAAATCATTACCTACATCTAAATCACCTTGTTATTAAATCACTATGACAAAACTATAACAAAATTGTTTGTTAATTACAAAATAAAATAACGTTTATAATACCAAATCGCATACAATCGAACAGCGCAAATGCAAACATTAGGCCTCAATGATTCATCAATTTTTTCCGGTGGTAACGAATAAGCAGGCCCGGTTGCTAATAACGACGGCCTCAAGAATAACGGACTCACAAAAAAACATACGCCACGCATGAAATAATTCTATATTTTACTTACGTTGCCAGATAAATAATTGAATGCTGTTTTTTCACCAGTGAATTATCCAGCATTATTTTCGATTGAGATTTTAAACGGGTCACGTTTTCGAATAGCAGGAAATATATTGAGGTATTAAACAGGGCCTGATTATGACCAACAGGGGGTCCCGGGCATTGATGAATTTTGGGGGTCCCCATGTATGAAATTTGTTTTATTTTTCATAAATTTTTTTGTAAAAAAAGAACAACATTTGAAATGGGGGCCATTTCGAGCCGGAGGCCCCTGGCCAAAGTCCCGATTTGCCCATGATATAATAGGGCCCTGGTGCTAAATACACCAATCTGACAAGAATTATGCGTAAAAATTTATGGAGAGCTGATTTAGTGGCAACCATAAACTGAAATGATTATCGTTTATGCTGATGCGTAAATTGCAAAGAATCACCAAAGAGTAAAAGCCTACATTCGTGGCGAATATCTAAACCTTTTCTTTAAATTAAGCATTAACGGTTGCAAAACGAAATTATATTGTATTGGTATCAGTAAAAGATAGTATAAGTAATAGTAAGTAGATATGCTAAGGCAATATTGATCAAAGCACAATATACCGCATTAATAAATATTTCGTGAAACTAAGCCTTCTATTCATTCTTCAACAATCGTCTTACATCACAGCTAACAAAATAGTAAGTAAGTCTACGTCGCGTTAATATATCCCGCGGTAGTTTCAACAAAAAAGACTGCAACAGAACTTTCTTTTTTCTTGGAGATTCTGTTTTCTCACAAGAGTTATGATCACATTTTAGGAAAATGTTCTTTTCTTGCCTTGCGAAGAGCGGGTACACAACTATTTAATTATAAAATAAAACGGTTCTCCACATCATGTAGTATCTAAGGCATAGGCGCACCCACGGAGAGAGCTATGGGGGCTGAAGCCCCCCCTAAAGGTGGGAAATTAGAAGTGAAAGTATTGAAAATAGTCACTAATGAGTCAAATGTTTTCTTTTTAAAAATTGTCTTCAAATTATTTCTAAAATACTTTTTACCAAAAAAGGACGTTAGTTTTTAAATAAAAACTTACAGTTAGAGCATGAAACACGGTTAAACTTGGTTACAACATCACTGAAAAGATCATATAATTATTTGATTCTAAAATGAGTTACATTGTTCGTGGGGTTATGTTCTACGGGCAAGTGGACTGGCACAGTATATTTTGACGTTATAAGAGAGTTATAACTATAATTGAAGTCACTATAACCGAGTTGAGCAGTATTTCTAGCCCAGCCCCTCCTAAACTAAAATCCTGGGTGCGCCACTGATCTAAGGTATTAATGGCATAACTTAATTCTAAGAAAGAGTATGATGCAGAAATGAGACATTTTGAATATTAGGAATTTTCACTGCGAACCGCCACGCTTTTCTTTTCTAATTGCGAATGACACCGACATAGTTTTTTGCGTCATAATATTAACAATGGTCTCAGGTCAGTAATTATACTAACTTTACAAATAACTAATGAGTAACTTTACGCCAAGAGTCAAATCATTTTGCTTATTTTTAGATCCCAAATCACTGGAATCAATTCGAACTATACATGTAAGAAAAAGTTTCGTTCCCTACCGTGCGGAGAACGGGTACGCAGCTAGTTTTGAATATGAGCTGTAGAACTTAAACCTGAAAGACAAAAGTTTATCCTGCAGAATCACTTTGGAAGTGAATAGATTTGTTTACAATACACTTTTTACGTTATTTTTTATCTCAACACTGGCATACATGTAACATCTTATGTTTGTTTTTTCACAAAGTTTTTTATTTACTTTAACACTGACATAGCTTTTGTGTTTCAGTTTGCAGATGCCATATATACGAGGGATATTCGGAAACTAAGGTCCGAATCGTCGTAGCTAATTGAATGTCGCGCAAACATTGAAATGCGCATGCGTACCAACTCCCGGCATACCTTGCTCGCCAAACGACGCCATTTGCATTGGTATTGTTGCAGTATGCTAAGTACAGTGCTACTTCAAAATGTTTAAAACAATCGATCAGCCCGCCGACTGTGCCTGGCTGTACCTTTGCTGTGTCTCCAGAGACTGACTAAGGGGGCAAGCGGGGCATCTGCCCCGGTCCCCCAGTCAAAAGAAGGGGCTCCAAATCCAGAAATGTTCTTCCTGTATTAAAGTGTTTTGAAAAAATCTGTAATGTTTTATGTTTTATAAGTAAACGGACCTTAGTTTCCGAATATCCCTCGTACCATCTGAAGTAGTATCTATAAGGCAAATGTGTCACGAGTGAAAGAATTTCTTATGCTATGAAATTCCGTATAGATGGAATTCACTTATACGAGTTTGAAAAACATTTGATTCCTTCTGTACGCGGATAGGGCAGCAGCTAAACTGTCAATATTTTTTGCTTATTACCTATTCACTCTGACATTTCCCCCGCTTTTCTCGCATTTTTTGTTTCTTTGAACTTTTTGTTTTTTTCCAGTAACCTTTTCTATACTAAATTTTTTGCTTTCCTGTGGTGTCTGCGAAGAATTTGTTCACTGTTAAGTAATGTTTTTAAAGGCAAAATTTTAATTTTCAAACCTGAAACTTAAACCAACCTTTATTGAAAAAAATATGGCCGTCGTTTAGCCGCTCCTTTTCCTGATCAAGACGTGCTTTAATTATTACTTGTGATTTATACTGTTGTACATTTTTCAAAATGATGATCGAAATTTCTTTGTGATTTGTATGTTAAATCTGAGATTATTTTTGCAGCCTTCTTATTCTGGAGAACTGAAAATGGTAAAAGTAAGAAGAGGTAAAAAAGGCCACAAAAAATCCGGATCTTTAGTTTTCCGGATTTTAAGAACTTCTAAAACAGTTTCAGACGATTCTGGAATCAAGGTCAGTTCTTCATCAGAAGATGAAAGTAAGCTACAGGAAAGCCCATCATTGCCTTTGCAGTTGAAAATGCCGAGACTACTTTTCAAAGAAGGGAATCAGAATGAATCGGGTATAAGCGAATGCGATTCGCCGGGGAATTTAATACAGCAGAATAAGGAAGAAAATCAGAAAAGCTCAAACCTAAGCAAATGCAGTTGGTCTAAAGATTCAACTTTGCTGAATAAAGATGACGATCACAAGTTCTTGAATACAGAATCAGGCATACGTAGTAGTGTAGATACACACAGTTTAAGAAAATTTTCTCTTGAAAATTCAGCGTTGCAAAATGAAGGCGAAGAACAAGATGTTATGGACAGTGAATATATTTATGCAGGTGTGTCCAACTGCATAAATATACCAGATCTAGGCGATAGCTCACCTAGAAATTCGGACATGAAGAACAAAGAGGATCATGACGTTTTGAGTTGTGGTCTAAGTGTACACAACATAAGCAAGCGTGGTTCGCCTGAAGATTCAGTTTCTCAGAATGAAGATCAAGAGGTTTTGAATAATTGTTTAGCTATGCTTGGTAAGAACATGGATGTTGTAAATGTTGACAAAGCTCGACCTCTTTCTAAACTCAAAGTGGCGAAATCGTATGATCTCCGAAGTGGTTCGCGGCGCATATTACTTCCCAAGAGAAAAGCATTCCCACGTGTAGAGAAGAGCAATGAATCAGGTATGTTCTTTTTCTTGTTTTTAAAGGTGGCTCCAGGCTGAATTTTCGGAGTGGGCCATGGTACTTTTTTAGATAGGTCTATAAATTGTTCAAAGCGCAGGGTGTCTACCAGCGACTAAAAAGGCGAATTTTGCTACTAATTTAAAGATAAGGCGACTTGGCGCTTGGGCGACTTATTTTAATAAAAATCGTTATTTTCATACTATATTCAAGTTTTTGGCTACTTGTAGCTTACTCCAGGTGACTAATTTGAAAATCAATTTTCCTGTTTTTGTTCCTTTTCTTTTCAAAGTTGCAATTGATCGTTCATCAAACAGTCTAATCAGGTTTTTTAATCGTACTATAAAAATGTACTATGCTCTGTTATACAACTCATGAAGTTTTTTAATTTCTTATTTTATTCATTCTTTCTTAAATGAAAGACGTATATTTATGTTTTAACCACAAAAATCATGTAAAAAAGCCACATTTTCGGCCACTAAAATTAAGAAAATGGCGACTTTTTTTAATGTCGGTCGGCGGTTTTGCCTCCCGACATTGGTGGACACCCTGAAAGCTCAAATTAAATGTATGATACCGTTTAGGAACTTGTGAATCCAAGTTCGGGGGGGGGGATGGCTCCCATGGCCCACTCGCTGAAGCCGCCCTTGAATTCTTTTTGACGTAACTGTGTATAGATTGTTATAAAATCTACGTATGCTATTGCTATGTACTGTATCTTGTACTCTATCAAAATTGTGTACATTTATACTTCTTATTCAGGTGAAACTAAAAGAATAAAAAGTATACATCAAGCTCTATGGACAGTTACGTTTCAAAATATATTTTAGAGACTTCAATCTATTTATTGAAGCGCCCATGGGGAGCATCGCAGGCCTTGGCAACTCGGGGCTGTTCCGCTATTAAGTTTATATTTTTATTTTCTTGACTTGAATATGTCTTTAAATTTTCTTCCATAATGGAAAAAACTCATGATAACAAAATGGAGGGGATACAATTTAATGTTGCAGTTACGTATCTATCATCTACATCCAAAATTTAATGAACCCACTCGATAGCTAAAGCTAAGCATCAAAGAATTCGTTACGTTGAGTGACCACCATGACGCATGCATGGCTTGTGGTGAAGGGGAGAGCGCCGCCATTTTGAGGTCGTTTCACTGCAACACATAATGCCGTTTAGTATAAATTTTGACTCTGGAGAAGCTAGGACTTTCGTTTTGCGTTTCAGTCGTCAGCTCTCGTCAAGATGTATTGATTGCGTATATAAAACATTAGTATAAAATAGTTATAGTGAGTATATATAATGTTAAAGTAAAAAATTAAAATAAATAATGCTATGCCAGCTTATACTCGTTGAAAAGCCAAATCAAAATATAGAGAATGTCTACGGTCGGAAAGGGCTTCTCGAGAGAAATCTAGTGATACCTGTAAAACACCATGTGATAGACTGAAGCGGCACCTGGAACGTAAGAGAAAGATTATACCCGAATACGAGCCAGATCTCACTACACCAATCATGATGGTCGGATACTTTAATGATAATGTCTCGCAGAACCGCTCGTTATCCGACTTCATGATCAGCGAGTTTGTCTTACATAAAAACTTCTCCAACAACGCTAGGTAATACGTGCCTGCATTGATTTAACATTTATCAGAAATCTCGATTTATTCTGTGTGCCATTTGTTTCGTACTTTTCGTATCATAGACCTATCATTATCATTAATAAAGTTATAGCACAGTATTTGTTTACTTGATTTCTTTCCTGAACCCGATGAAGAACTCAAAGAAAATATTACTTGTTACTTAACAGTATTCATGCAAAACACACGGCCGTGTCCACGACACAGCTATACACAACTTTTTCTTTTCTCCTAGTTCTGAAATTATCCGATGGAAAATAAATAAACGAAAGCAATTCTTCGTTCCGGTCACTTATTTGAAAACACATTATTCTATCACGTAAAAAATAATCTAAAATAACCATACAGAATTTTTTTTTAAATACGAAAAGGTTTTTCAGGTAGGCCTGTTCTCTGTCCCTCTGTAGCAGAAGCCATGCAACATGGAAGTGGGCGGTGCAGATTAATCTAGCGGGCATGTATCGATCATATCTCAGTAGCAGATGCAAGAATCCCTTGATTAATGTGTTAATGGATCCTTGAAAGATACTGTAGATTGACATATAAATACCCAAGAATTTCCTTTAAAGTTATTTAGATATCGTTAAGGTCGCAAATTTTGTTTGTGATCCTGGTGCTGCAGATTAATACAGAAAATTCTGCTACTGGAAGTCCACTGGAAAACCAACTGTTTCCTGTTTTATTACTTTTACATCGAGTTTGTAATTGTCTGTCTGTCTTTTAACCCCACCAGTGGCATAGCGCTAGTGCTTTGAACTAGGAGACAGAAGGTGCCTGGTTCGAAACCAGGTCGCGTCCGGGTCCGCCGACCTATCCGTTAGGAGTTTTTCGTGGTTTTCTCCGCGGTAGGACCCCTTAGAAAGTCCCCCTCGGAGGGCTATCCCACCGCCAGCCTAGATCCCTTGCGCAGATGATTGGCCGTAATCCACATTTCCAATTTTCTGTCTTTTATAGTGGAAAATGGATATGTATTTCGTTGATACAGGTGAACCATGAAACTATCAGACTATATACTTTCTAAAAATGCTTGTAAATTTCACTAAATGCAGCGAGTCACATTTTCATGTGTCCCCACCACCCAACACACCATGAAAAATAAAGTCTTGTGCAAAAATCTGCAAGGAAAAAGGACCAGTATTTTATTATGAATTTTATAAAACTAATCAAGTTTAATTTGTACCAGTAATGAGTATTTAATGTAACCTTTTACATTGCAGAGTTGCAGAATTTGTGCCCCAGACTTGATTGCAAGATTGAAGCAGAGCCTAATTATAATAAATTACGTGGTACGTAATTAAAAAAAAATATTTTTTTATGAATTGTGAAAGAAGATCAGGTTTGTATCTGATCATGTCGAATTTCGTGAATTAGATTATACTGGTCTGGTGTATAATGTAATGTAATATCCTTAAGCTCATAGCCTCACCATGGCACAGTGGTTATGCCACTGAAAATGGTAGATGGCCGAAGTATAAAGGTCCCTGGTTCGGGTCCCATCGCTCGGCTGTCGATCTAACGGTCTGGAGTTTTGGTAGGTTTTCTCCAGATGTAACGTGAATACGCGTTAAAACCCCTTAGAAAGTCCTTCTACCAAGGCACCACCCTTGGTAGACCGCCCTAGTGTAGTGTTGCCATAATCACAAACAACCTTAAGCTCATAACATTTTGCAATAGTAATTCTTTCCAAACATTAATTTCAATGGCAACCTCGTCTGAAATTAACTTTTCAAAAATTTTAAAAATGATTTCTTTTTCTTTAGGAGGGGAGGACATATATGTGTGAATACTTTTGTACCAAATTTTGTTATACAGTGTAACCCCGATCTATCGTTCCCATATCCATCGTTTTCCCGTATTGATCGTTTTATTTCTGTGGTCCCTGCACAACTTGTATTTGAATAACGTTAAAAAAACCCGCATGTATCGTTCGTCATAAATTGACTTTCCCGCGTCCATCGTTGTAAAATTTTTCTCCTTGCTAAAACGAAATTGAAGGTTAAGTGGATCCATATGGCATACAAACTGTAATTGTTTCTTGGTATGAGTTCTTGGTCTGATGATGATCAGATGAACAATGGTTGCGTGTTGAAGAGGTTGTGCATAGCGTGGAATTTAATTTTTTCCATTAATCAAGAAGTTAAGGCATGTGGTATCCTAAACATGGAAGGAAGGTGTGATAATGCAATAAACGAAATAATGGCGAAGTTGAGAATAATATTCTTGCCACCGAGGAAGATATTACACTAGTGTGAAGTTTGAAGCAATAATGGTATTTGAAACGGTATGAACTTTTATATACAAACATAAAATAACAGAAAAGGTCGAGAAAAGTATTGTAAATCGTGAAAATTTACTATTTAATTTAAAAATGATGAAAAACCCAACACAAAATACTGATTTTTTGAAAATAAGTATGGCTAATTTTCATCTTTGATTTATTTGATTTGTAACAAATTTGCATTTGTTATACAGTCATATTGCGTGCTTGCATAAACATTGCTTTCTTCGTAGTTTGACTTGAACCCGCATTTGTCGTTTTCCCGCATTCATCGTTTTTTCCTACGCACCCCTTGAAAAACGATGAATCGGGGTTCTACTGTAATTGAATTCCCTTTCCTTTTATATTTTAATATTTTAGCCGGATGTTAGTTGCAGCCTGTTTTAAAATAAATTTTCTGGGTGATTCGCCTTTTATTTCTAGTCCACCGATTTTAATTATCAACAGTGAGGAACGTTCAAAATCGTGTTAGATGTTCGTATATAGTTAATAAGCTCTAACATTGGAGTTGCTTTTCGCAATATTTGAGAATCTTCATTTGGATAACCAGGCTCGGGCTTCTTTTTATAGATGCTCCGTCACAAATATTTTTGGCGTCCCCCAAAATCACAAATGCTAAAAGTTCGTGAATGAATAGATATGCTTTTATAAAGAGAACACTGATAGTTAAATCAAATTCAATTAATGCCACTTTAATGGTAGTAGTTATCTAAAGTTTAAGTCCAAATTGTATTGAATGTGCAGGCTAATAAGCCCATAGAGCGTAATGTATTAGAATTATTTTGAGTGTTCCTGTAAAGGAACTATTTGCGCTACATGCATTAATTTTAGCCTATAATACTCAAGAATAGTGTAGCTTACTATCAGTGAAAAAAGTTTTGGAATCGGTTCAGTACTTACAGAGATACACATAGAGCGTAATGTAATTCTTATGAGTATCCCTGTAAAATAACTATTTGTGATATATGCCTAAAAGGTAGCCTATAACACTCAGGGTCCCCCCAGTGTCTAAGAGGGTCTGCTCTCAAACCTGGAAGGCGGGAGGTGCCAGATTCAAACACCGGTCGCGCCTGTCGACTTAGCCGCTCACAGTTTTCCGTGTTTTTTTCAAAAACCTCGCGAAAATACGGGCTAGGATCCCTTAGAAAATTCCACACAGAGGAATTCTCTATATACGCCTAGGACCCTATAGGCCTAGGACCATATAGGCCTAGGACTTTCAATCAGTGAAGAAAGTTTTAAAATCGGTTTAGTTGCTACAAAATTTCCATAGAGCGCAATGCATTAGCATTATTTTGAGTGTCTTTGTAAAAGAATTATTTATGCTATATGCTTGAAAGGTTGCCTATATGTTAATCCAGGGCATAAGCTATCTTCATTACAAATTTTTCCAACCATTTTTGTGTGATTCAGTCAAAAAAATCCAAACACATAAACGTACACATTTATATTATTTGTAGGATTTGGAAATTTACGAACTTTAAGAAACACATCTGGACTTTTCTTGGTACTTACGTATTATCCCGGCGGTCATTCCCGCCAAACTGTTTTTTCGTCAAATGAGTTGCCAAACTGTTGCCAATTGTATTCAAAACCATTAATAATTTCATGTGCCCGGCATTTATCTCGGCAAAAAATCGCTCGTCTTGGCGGGCCGCCGGGATAATACGTAAGTACCCTTTTCTTTACTTATGCTTTTTAATTTGGCGTAAAGTCAACATAATTTTCATACTTATTTATGTTTTTCAAATGCATGTGATTTTGCAAATAAAATTTCTGCTTTATTTCAAAAGCATAAATCATTTTGTGCGGGCGATAAAACGGTTTTTAATTAATAGTTAGAAAAGTAATTAAAATTTCCGAGCCTCAGGTACACTTTACCGAAGTCATGGGTCCAGGCATGCTCCAATTTTCAAAGCTCTGCTTTCTGTAGATTTGTCTGGAGAACATTCATTTTTATTATTAGAGATAGATATATTTAGCATAAAACTGGCATAATTTCCGTATTATTTAATGTTTTTCAGATGCACGTGCTTCTTTATTGAAGTAATAACATTCTTGTTAGCTCAAAATATGAATCACTTGATACGGGCGAAACTCGCCAAGCATGGCAACGTAAAAACGGTTTTTAATTAATAATTTAAAAAGAAATTAAAAATCTAAAATTCTAAGTAGCCTATAACCAACTCCAGGGTCCCATCTATATCTAAACCGAAAGGCATCCTAATCGATTCAACGGTTTAGGCGGGAAAGCGTCATAAACAGACAAGCAAACAAACTCACTTTCGCATTTATAATATTAGGATATTTGCAAGAACAAATTTTTATTTTATGCCTTTTAGGGCTCCACAATAAAAAGCTTCTACTTTTAAAAAATGTATTTTTACTTAATTTTTATAAGATTATAAATCTGAAATGTGTTGCTTATATTTGTTGTTTGAATACTGCAATTTTTTCAATTTTTCACAGAGAAAAAATTGCCCTTGTATTATGAATGCAATCGCAATTCTTCTGTCTCAGTTCCTGGTACAACTGAAAAAAAGAAACGCAGGAAAAGAAACGGAGCTAATGGTAAGTTGTTTATTTTATTTTATTTGAAAATAATATGTATGCAGTGACGTAGCTAAAGGGGGATAGGGGGGCACCCACCCCTCATGAGGAATTTTTTGCCATACAATGTGTATATTCTTCACTCCCTTAGCACGCACACGTATACATACTTGTGATTTGCAGTACTTGTACCCCCCCCATGAAAAATTTCCGGCTACGCCACTGCATGTATGCTCGTTCTTTTATTGGGCATGATATAAAATCTGATTGAAGTGACGTCTGTCAAATAAAAAATTTCTCGTGTGCATATAACCTGATGTTTGTTCCATAGTGATGCTACTGAAAAGATATCAAGTGATAATGAAAATGAAATACTTGTCTACCAGAAATCCTTCACCCGTCCTATTTTCTGCATTGATGGTCGTTTTCATGATAACCACAGGACACAGGAAAGCGGTTTTCTACTTCTAGCTTAACCTGCTTAAATTAATTTCGATTTCATTTCAGGTCAATTTGAAAAAATATCACGCAAAATATATATTTTGAAATTTCATTACATGGATAATTGCTGTCATTTCTTAAAGCCAATATGTAATTGTTTTTCTTCAAATTGACATTCTCAGCGAGCCGCCCAATTGGTGTAGTGACTAACGAACTATTTTATAACAGCTTTTGTCCGGGATCGATTCCCGGCCTGGGCTTGTCTGTTAATCCGTCCTTCTCTTCCAGAAACGCAGGCAGGGTGTGGGCCCTGGGATCCTCGGCACCCGCCGGAATTTTGGTGTTTTGTTAGTTAAATATCAGTAATGAAGCTTTTTTATGTGGAGTTGTATTTTTGTCACCTTTTGTGCTCCCTGAATTTTTTAAAATTGGTTACACCTGGTTCTTTCATAGGAGGGTAACTTGAATGCCTCTGTGTGCCCCCATAATAAAATGGTCAATATTTCTGGCCTTAGTCGTGGCGAATGCCCGATAGGCAGATGTCCGTCCATGAAAATGCAAGAGAGAGAGAAAGCGTTTTCAGCTAGTGACACATGGTCAATCCTATTAAATAAATATATTAACCGGATTTACTTAACTTCTAAATACGTATAATATTATTTATTTATGTCAGTGCTTGACAGAGTGCAGTCCGAGAACCATGCAGGCAGGATGAAAAATTAATATCTGCATGAACCAGGGCAAAATGCTCTGTTTTGTTTTATTTTAGTTTTACTTAGCCCTGATGTTTTAAATTTTTTGCTATATTTCACCAAATATTCTGACACTTCTTATAAACAATCATACATCGAATGTTTATTCTATTGTTATTTATGATTGCTTTTGTTACAGCTGCAGAATGCAAGAAACGAAAATACGGACGTCCAGGAAGACCGCCGAAATCAATATTAAGAAGCAATTTTTGTATTGAAAATTCAGGTATTGACAGTACCTTTAAAAATGCTCTTAACACTGAAAATATTTCAGGCATGCTTATGAAAGTTGACTGCGGAGTGCAGTTTTAAATTTGGCACTTCTAACAGGTGAATTAATTGTAAAATGCATGTCAGATAACTGCAAATTTGGGTCCATTTTGTGGGCTCTTAACAAAATTACAATCGATTAAAACGGCCGTTTCACAAAAATACAATTGATTAAAACGGTTCCTTTGTTTACATTTTACACTTATTTATGTTGTAAATTATTTTAACATAACAGTGATTTTGACAAAAAATAGTATGAGAATTCACAAAAATACATGTTGAAGTTCACAAAAATAGGTATTGAAATTGACACACACACAGAGAGAGAGAGAGAGAAAAAAAGGTTTTCACAAAAACGGAACCCTGGAAAAAACTCCTAGATCGACTCCTGTTTTAGTATACTAAAATATTTTACACCAGCATTTAATGAATCCTTCTGGGTTAAACATAATTTCGCTCTTTACAAAATTATAGAACTGCGGAGTATGCCTAGTAGGGTGCAGTGAAAAAAAGTTTTTACTTAATTTTTAAATCCAATAGTGATCAAAAGTTGTGTTTTGTACTGAATAAGAAAAGTACAGAATTTCAAAATTTTTGAAATATATCTTGGGGGTCCTCTATTGCATCAAAAGACACAAAAAAATCGAAAAATTGAGTACTTTAATATTATTTATAAAATGTATTAAAAAGAATTTTTACTATCCAATCGCAAAAAACAGTTGGTTTAAATACTATTCAATGACCGTACAAAATTTTAAAATTGTCACAAAATATCTTGAGGGTCCACTGCAGCGAGCAAAGAGGTACAAAAAAAAGGGGGGGGGAATAACTTTTCATTATAAATAATTGCTTACCTGAAAATGGTTTTAATTGTCCAAATTACAACGAAGTATACTTAAATGTTAAACGCTTGACAAAGTACATGTAAAAGGAGAAAAATAACTCGGCTGCTTGAGCCTCGTCAAGGAGAGGAACCCCCCCCCCTGAACCCCCTTAATTTTTTAGTTTCATTATTGCCATATTAAAATGATATTAATTGGCTATGTCATTTTATCTCTCATCCCTTTTTCTTTTTCTTTTATTCTTCCTTTACATTTATTTCATCGACTAGAAGTAGGAGGATTTCCTGATCTTTTCTTGCAATTGCAAACGCGGGTCGATGATGACTGAAGTAACTTATATAATTTTTAGTATCCATCTTAACACACCAAAAATTTTGCTTTTCGTTATTCGATATTGTTGAGAGATATTTAGGCGAGTAGAGTTGCTGTATTTCGCCTGGTAACCCTATTGGCGAGTCATCCAGAGTAGATAAGAATCCCAGGCCGTTAGGCTTATGTTTTAAATTATTCTTTTTTCCACTTTCACATTCGCTAGCCCAGTGCCCGATGCGTTTACACCTTTTACAAGTTATTATTGATGCATCCTTAATTTTATGAGTCCATGTTTTATGTTTCCATGTTTCGTAATTATCTTTATTCAGCGTTTCAATTCGCTAAGTTCCAGTCGTCATTTCGAGGATGAATGATGCAGCCTTGAAACGAACGTTAAAAATCAGCAAACAAAATAATTAACCCATCTGGTGTCCATAACCTTTTAGAAATGTTAACAGAGTTATGGCACAAACATAGTAGTGTGGGATTTTAACTTTCTTTATTAAATTAGAACGGAAGAAACAGGCACATCACAAAACAGGGTAACACCAAGAAGGAAAAAAGTATAGAAGAAGTAAAAAGAATGCGTGAGCGAGCACGATTACAGTTAAGTAGATAAATGTTTATTGAGGGATACAGAATTCAGGAGGATAAGACATTGCACATTAAAAAAAAATAAACAATTCAATACTCAACAATTTTCTTAAGCTCTTGAAATTTTTATGATTGTAACCTATTTATAGATAAATACATGTGATGCATATTCTACAGCTTATGAAATATTATAACAAGATTAAAGCTGTTGTGAACTAATAGTAAATACGCAATATATATATATATATATATATATATATATATATATATATATATATGTCGCATACTTTTTGTCGCATTTTTGGGACAATTTTCAATAAACGTTTCAATAAACGTAAAAAGAACGTTTAACATTTTTTTTTTTTTTATAACGGTGCAATGTTTATTTTTGTTTATCTGAAATTAACTTACTTAAATTCTGTGTGGATAAAGCACGGAATATCCTGCAAGACTCGAATTCAAGAACAAATAAAGTCATCCTTTGAATGTTCTCCGCAGACTGCGGCTACTGCTTCCGCAACTAATATAACAAAACTCACTCTAGCGTGAGAGTGGCATGGTAGTTTTAAAATGTCGAAAAAACGTGATTGTAATTCCATCTCTAGGATCTCCTTCAAATTTTCATTCATAATTTTTGAAATAAGTGGAGTTCCAGTAAATTGAAAGCATTTCCATTCAATCAGAGCATGTAATACTGCGCCTTGAAATTCAGCTTTGGAACGTTGAAATTTCTCATATTTTGGATACCCTGTAGCTCTCGGGCTATCAAAATTCTGCACACTGACAACTCTTGGATGTGTTTTCTTTTATCTTACAGCACGGACAAAATAATGTTTTCAGGGTGGGCGAATATCCCATTTCGTTAAATAACAGGGACAGTTACTAACAAAAGTTCTTCGCTAAGGTATCAGGACAACTTCCTCATATAACATAAAAAGAGTGCCCCATCTTTGCACGATGGTGGTGCCTTTCTCATAAATCAAACTGGACAATAGATGTTCACAATATAGGATATTAATATAATGAGATTCAATGAAGATTTGGCTCAGCAGCATATGAGCGCAAGATTTGATAAGCCGTGTTGTTAGGCATCTCGAGTGGGACAACTTCCCAAGACTTTTGCCAGCGAAATTTTCAGAATATTCCCCCGTAGTAACAGCCTCACGCATTTCTGGGAGATACTTCTGATCAGCGCTTAAATTTTTAGAAGAAATCTCTCATATATTTCTGGCTCGACACCAAAGATTTGCTTTAATGTTTCCTGCATTATAATAATAATTTCCGTCTTATCAGTAGTACCACCAATAGTCATATTTCGTTCTTCACGCTCATAATACAAAAAAAAAAAGATCTTTTATGGGAATTTTACGAAACCATTTGCATTCTTCAATATCAAACAACTTTTTACACTCTGCTCAAAAGCTGTTAACTTTTTGCTGGACAATCTCGCTCTGTTTTCTATTACCACTAAACCGTTTCTTATGGTTTTGATATTTATTGCGAAATGATCTAATCATTTGAAGAATTTTTTTCTCTAGAAAAATGTGGAACTGGGGCACCATTCTAAATTAACTAATCTATCTGCCATGATTGCAGAAATTTCGCTGGTAGAAGGTTCCTTACAATTCTTATCAAGTTTCAAGTTATTCTTTACAAACATATAAAACTGCATAATTTCTTCGTATGTGGGTAACATATTATCACTCAAATGCTTTGGTTTCCCAAAAATAGGGTCTTCAACATCACTTCTAGTTCTTATGTTCGAATTCATGCTGAAATTCAAAATCAAAGCAGGAATAAAACGCTTTGTTACCTTCTAAACAATTTCACTCTTTTTGTACTTTTTTGTTCGCTGTAGTGGACCCTCAAGATATTTTCTGAAAATTTTATAGTTTTGTACAGTCATTGAAAAGCATTTAATCCAACTGTTTTCTTTTTTGCTATTGGATATTAAAAATCATTTTTAATACATTTTATAAATAATATCAAAGTACTCAATTTTTCGATTTTTTTCTGACATTTTGCTCGGCTATTTGCCCGTGCGGCGAGATAATATATATTTAGTGGTTGAATTTCAAGCTTCGAAAACATTTTTCAATTCTAAGTTAACCATTTTCTTTTGTTTCAAAGTAGTGTAAAGAAGACCTTGACATGTTGTATTTCATAAATTAATACTCCTATTACGTATTTGTCTGTAGAGCTGCACACAACAGAGCTTTATTGAACCGTTCCTCTATAAAAGCCAATAAGTTAATATGTATGTAAATATTTGTCGGTGCTAAATTAGCCAATCTGCAAAGGATTATGAATATGAATGTATGGATAACTGTTTTCACGGCAACCTTTGCATGAACAGTGATTATCGGTTATGAGCATGTGTAAATCGCTAAATAATGAAAAGTCGCCATTAGTAGCAAGATATAATAGCTGTTCCGTAGTTTTTATCAAAGAAAACGTATGAAGCACTGTTTTCTTAGAAATAATTATTAACTATACGTATAATCAGTCGCCAAATTATGAAAAATCGCCATGGATGGCAAGTATGCAAGGTGTTCCGTAGATTTTGCACAATTAAAAATAGTGTGAAGTTGCTCCAAGGAACATGCAAAAAACAAGGAATGTGTAGCTCGGTAACATTCTATCAGATCTATTCTTCGGTTTTTGTGAATTATGCCTTTTTTACGATTAAGCCTTATTTATGGGGCCGAATACCTCATACGAAAAGTGAGCGTAGCGAGTGTAGGGGCTTTGGCCCCTGGTTTAATTTAAAAAATGGTGTAGTTTTCTGTGCTCACCTCAACGATTTTATGTGGTAGGCTAGTCCTCAGCAGCCCCCCCCCCATTCCCGAAGAAAGTTTTGGCTTGGAGCTAGAGGGATTGTGTTCGAACAAGGTATATGTGTCAAAAGGAAATATACCGATATAGTGATATGGGACTCAAAAGAATGCCGAAGTAGAAAAGACTGGTCAGAATGTTCAGACCAAATGCTCCAAAATGTTTGAGAATATTGTAGAGTGTTTCTCTGATGGGAAGTTGGTAAAGCATCTGGTAATACAGTTAAAATATATTTTGAAGAATGCTTTAGAACGTTCTTAGATATTTGAGAGTGTTTTAGAACATTGTTTCCCAACCTTTTTTTTTTTACATCTGCGGACCGGCAAAAACAGGGGGGGGGGGGGAATTTCGCTGACAAGTGCCAGCCAAAAATAATAAATATGGTACAGGCATGCATTTTATTTATCAAATTAAGTTTTATACAAATATAATTTTTAATTAGAACGATATTAGCTGTTGTTTACATTTTAATAAATTTGATATATCTGGACAAGCTGTAAAGGCTCACGGGCCATTGGTTGAAAAATACTATTCTAAAATGCCCCAAAAGGTTCTGGACTTCTTTTTCACCATCGTAGTCGAACAATTTTTATCCAGGGAAAACTCACACGCTTTGCTCTTTTCGAATAATGTAAAACTTTTTTAATTTTTTAAATGATTTTTCAAAAATAAATCGAAATTGAACTTAAACATTTAAAACCATTGCAATTTCCCAAAACAGTGTCTTACAAAGGTTCTTTGTTTGTGTGTGTTTTATAAAATGTAAGCTATTTTCCACGTGCGAAGAACGGGAGCACTCAGCTAATATAAAATACATTTAACGTACATCCATATCTACATTGTTTATTTTTCTTTTTTAGAGTATGCTTCAAATAAAAAAGGAGTGCTTCAGCTACCAAAGAATAGTGTGTGGACTCTAGTCCCTAAAGAACTTTTCAAATCCGATTTCTTCAAATCACAGGTAATAAAAATTCGCCATCCTAATCCAGCTAAGAGAACCACGCTAAACATGCCGTCATGCTACTCGCCGTACCCTATCCGCAATCCCCCTTCTCAGTATCGGCCAGCACTGCCGACGACTAATAAACGGCTGCAGTTGAAGTTTCCTAAGTTCATGTTAAGTCGACCTCCAGCGGTGCAACAAGTACCCTCCGACGTCAGAGACAAGAGGCCTACTGTTATTTATTTCAATTCTGAAAGGAGTAATTGTGACGATAGCCATTCCAGCAGGACACCAGTGCAGCCCGAGGTGAACAACAGCAGCATCAACACTGAATCCATGAATATCCAAAATGATATCTTATACTTGTGCAACAAGTACCCAGTACTGGATAGTGTTATCATAAAAAAGTGCTACGGTAATATTTCCTTGTTTAAACTTAAAATTGTTAAGAGATAATTGAAAATAGAATGACTTTTTTTTTCTATTCTTTGTTTTATAACGTAGAGCAATAGTTTTTTGATCAATGATACAGTTTCGACAGTAAAAGGTTTAAATTATGACATTCAATAATTCAGAATATTCTTGCGCAATTATACTACAGTCAAAGCCGTACACAGTTTTTTTTTCCCGTTGGGGTGAGAGATTTTTCCCAAAATAAATAAATAAATAACTTTAGATTTTAAAAATTCTAATTGTAATAAAAAGGTGATTACCAAAATTTCGAGGGAGGGTAGGTTTAACTCGTACACCCTCAAAATGCACCCTCTATCCACGGCTTTGGCTATAGCTGTTCCAAACTATTCTAAATGGGATGCTGGATACTTTACTGAAACAAAAAGTTAATTTTTGAAAGATTCTGTACCAAAAATCAGGTTTTCAGTCATATTTTTCGCTGCATTACTTACACTTTTCTCTCTATTCTAAAAAAAACTAAAGGCCGCTGTCGCCGCCGCTGTCAAAAGCTTGTCAGCGTATCTCCTCCTAAACCGTGGGGATTTGAGTTTCGACTAAGGTGCCCACAGATTCGAAAAATTCCGAGGAACCTGCTAAGCTGATTTAAATTTCGAAAATCGAATTATTTTAGAAGATATTAATAAAAAACTGAAAAAATAAACCGAATGGCTGCCAGATTTGGCATAAAATCATTCATTCCTTTGCAACAAAGCGTTTCCAAGTATCTAGAATCGCGTGAAATTGATAACAATGATAATAAAACTAGTACTGCTGCTAACCATCCGCGGCATGCGTGAACACACTCCCTTTTATACTGCCGGACCGCACAGATTCCCTGCGTCCAGAGAAGCGTTGCCAGATTCCCTGTCTCTGCTATCGTGGGAGTAGCCGCTAGCGCTCCTCACAGGATGCGCGGAAGCTTGTTCGACGTGGTGGCCGCTGAAGAATCAGATTGGTGGTCGGGAACGCACCGATCGCAGGCGCGGCGGCCGCCACAGTACTCCCCCTCCAGTGACCACAAAACTTTCACAAATATTTTGAATTGAAACGCACTCTCCGACCAGAACGTGTAGTAACAGCCGGAGGTTGCAGGATGCTGGTTTGGTCACAGTCGGAGGTGGAGTTACGGAGGATGTGGGCGTTGACACTGTTCCTGATGGACATTCTTTACGGTCGGCCGGTGAAGCATTGTCCGTACGTTCAGGAGCCCAGATAAATGCGGGTTTGAGGCGGTCAATGTTTATAACAGACTCCTTGTTGTTTACCAAAATTTTAAAAGTGTTTACATTTCGTTCGAGGACTTTGTGGGGTCCGGTATACGTGGGTGCGAAAGCAGTCTTTGACGCATCATATCGCAGGAACACATGCGAAGAGTTCTGCAAGTCTTTATTCACAAACACAGTTTTTGAGCAATCGCCGCTGGTGGGTACGGGGCGAACAGCTGACATGTAGTCTTTTAACTTTTGCACGAATGTTTGCTGGCCGGCACAGCATGTGGGTGAACTGTCCGCTTGCATGAATTCTCCGGGCAGACAGAGACTGGTGCCGTACACCAACTCGGCAGCAGAAGCACCGATATCCTCTTTGATGGCGGAGCGCAGACCAAGTAAGACTGTGGGAAGAACGTCGGTCCATTGAATCGAAGTATGACATCGTATTGACTGCTTCAATGAGCGATGAAAATTTTCGACAATGCCGTTAGAGCGCGGATGATATGGGCTAGTGCGCACTCTGTGAGTGCCCAGGAGCTTGGTTAACGCCGTAAAAAGCAAGGACTCGAACTGACGACCTTGGTCGGTGGTGATTCGCTCCGGAACTCCAAAACGCGCAATCCACAAGCTATAAAATTGTTTGGCAACAGTGTCGGCAGAAATGTCTACTATGGGAATTGCCTCGGGCCAGCGTGAGAAACGATCAATGCAAGTGAGCAAATAAGAAAATCCATTGGATGGAGGTAGAGGTCCAACTAAGTCGATATGCACTTGTTGAAAGCGGTAATTTGGCAACTCAAATCTTTGTAATGGGCTGTGAGTGTGCCTATGGATTTTTGATTTCTGGCACTCAATGCATGCACGTGTCCACTCGCCAATGTCTTTTAACATTTCTGGCCACACAAAACGCTGTTGCACTAACTTCCATGAAGCTTTTATCCCAGGGTGAGACAGACGATGCAAGTTATTGAAGATGGCACGTCGGAACATCGCAGGAACGTAAGGTCTGATCTTACTGCCCTGAATATCACAATAAGGTGATGTATCAGGAGCGAGCTGCATGGGCAGGAGATTCAGACTACTACCGGTTGTATTTCATAGGAGGGCTTGAAGCTCCGAATCCTGTTTCTGTTCGTTTGCCAGAGCTATGAAATCGGTTGACGAGGGCATCGAAATTTCCTCTATGCGGGACAGAGCATCGGCGACGACATTTTCGGCACCATCAATATGGCGAATATCTGTCGTAAATTGGCCGATAAAATCGAGGTGTCTCAGCTGGCGAGGGGATGCTTTGTCGGACCGCTGTTTAAACGCAAAGATTAGGGGTTTGTGATCTGTAAAAATAGTAAAGTTACGTCCTTCCAGGAAGTGACGAAAGTATTTGATGGCGGCGTAGATAGCCAAAAGTTTGCGGTCGTACGTACTGTAAAGCGTCTGGGTTGAGGAAAGTTTTTGGAAAAGTAAGCGAGAGGCTTCTAGGTGCCCTGATCGTTTTGCTGCAAAACTGCTCCTAGAGCAGAGCTGGACGCATCTACCATAAGGGAAAGGGGCTTAGACGCCGACGGATATTGCAGGACGGTGGAAGAAATTAAGTCACTTTTGCATTTTTGAAATGCTTCGCGCACTTCGGGAGTTCAAGCAATAGGACGCTTGTCTTTCTTTTTACTGCCTACCAAACAGGCATTTAGAGGGGCTTGAGTGGTAGCAGCGTGCGGAAGAAAACGACGGTAAAAATTCAGCGTAGCGAGGAATCGACGCAACTCCTGAATTGTAATCGGTTCGGGTATATCTCGTACAGCGGCAACTCTATCCATGAGAGGTCGAACGCCGTCGGCTGAAATTTCGTGGCCAAGGAAAGATACCTTGGGTTGACCGAAAACGCATTTAGATGGGTTAAGACTAACGCCGTATTCC
Organism: Cheiracanthium punctorium; assembly: GCA_038373885.1. Classification (NCBI taxonomy): domain Eukaryota; kingdom Metazoa; phylum Arthropoda; class Arachnida; order Araneae; family Cheiracanthiidae; genus Cheiracanthium; species Cheiracanthium punctorium. Next base: position 174,627 of record JAWZYV010005020.1, on the reverse strand, counting down.
TGGAACCGTTCAAACACCGCGCGAAGGTGAGTCAAATGCTCTTGCTCCGAAGCCGATGCGACTAAGACGTCATCAAAATACGGAACGCAGAAATCTAACCCGAATAAAACCTGATGGATGAAGCGTTGAAAGGTCTGCGCCGCGTTGCAGAGGCCAAAGGTCATTACGGGGAATTCGAAGAGACCAAAGGGTGTTGTTACGGCAGTCTTCGGAATATCGGTAGGGTTGATTGGGATTTGATGGTATGCCCGCTAGAGATCAAGAGTAGAAAATATAGTTTTACCGTCCAACACCTGCATACAGTCCTGGATGTGAGGGACAGGGTACCGATCTGGCACGGTGACAGCGTTTAAACGCCGGTAATCACCACACGGGATCCAGTCGCCATTGCGCTTTTTAACTAAGTGTAGCGGGCTGGCCCATGGACTTTTCGAGGGGCGACAAAGGCCTTGCTCGAGCAAATAAGAAAACTCATCTTTCGCGGCTTTCAGCTTGTCAGGAGGGAGACGCCTCGGCTTAGAGCAAATTGGTTGTCCCGTCGTCTCAATGTGATGAGTAACATTGTGTTTAGGTTGGGTGTGTCCCATAACAGGACGTGTTATCAAAGGAAATTTCCTAAGCAGCTCATGATACGGAGTAGCTCCAGAAATAAGTTTGACGCCGAAATTCGCGCTGTTACGAAAAAAACCTGGGTATGTGAGGTTTGACACAGTGTCCACAAGACGACGATTCTTAATGTCGACCAACAGTGCAAATCTATGCAGAAAATCTCCGCCGATAATAGGGTGTGCTCTAAAGTTTTATAAAACTTTATAAATACTATTTTATATGCTCTGGTAAAATATAAATGAATATTTGAAATATCTAGGGATGCACTTGATATCCGGCTAATTTATCAATATCCGAAATATCATCGGATATCCGAATCACAATCGCCGGATATCCGGCTCACGACTAAATAAGGTCTATCAACAGTCCACTAAGTCTGTATTTTTTAAATAAAAATTACTCTCAGTAATGTTTTCTTCTTAATATTTTTACTACTCACAGTTTAAAAAAAATTAAATATTCTTAAGTGCTTTCCTTTGTCATTTAAAACCGCAACCAATGAGAACAGCAGTTTTGCTTTGAAATTAATCTGAAAAATCGTAACTTAATACCTTTATTTTCTGATTCTAAAATAAGACATTAAGTTGCTCATTAAAATGTGACTTTCTATTAAATATATTTTTCTTCTAAGTTAAACAATTAAACATACCTATTTTTCATTTTTTGTTTTTTAAATTGTACGTTAAAACTTTGTACTTATGTAGGGTGCCGAAGCCCGAGACCGAAACTTCAGCTAATAGGTATATAAAAGTCAATGACTTCATTGGTAGAATATCATAAATTTTGCCGTTTGTGAAAATTAAAGACAAATATAACAGCGACCTATTAATGCACTACATAATTCGTTATATTAAAGTTTATCAAATAATATTAATTAGTTAATTTCCCCAATGAATCACTTTTTAAAATCTGTTTACAAGGAATGCGTTCAATAAAAGAGAAATTTCTCACAAGGGGCGCGTTCGAGAATTCATCGGTTGTGCACCGGTAACACCGGTGCACGACCAGAGCGTTCGAAAAGGCGGAGCGATGGGCGGAGCTCTGGAATTAACCGCGTTCGAAAACGTTTCGGTCATGTAGCGGTTGTCTGCTCAGCGTGACCAGAGCGCAACCAGAATGACCGTGCTAGCGAGGTGGGTTATTCTGGTTATTAGCGTAGTGTTGCCAATGTTTATTTTTGTTTTCTTGGCTTGGAATTGGATGTGGTGAGGATGACCGAAACCGGTTGACAACCGTGACGTCACTTAACCGAAGAATGACCGCAACCGGTAGCACCGGTGCATAACCAACCGGTGAATTCTCGAACGGGCCCTAGTACTGCTGCTAACCATCCGCGGCATGCGTGAACACACTCCCTTTTATACTGCCGGACCGCACATCAGCGTTGCCAGATTCCCTGTCTCTGCTATCGTGGGAGTAGCCGCTAGCGCTCCTCACAGGATGCGCGGAAGCTTGTTCGATGTGGTGGCCGCTGAAGGTTCAGATTGGTGGTCGGGAACGCACCGATCGCAGGCGCGGCGGCCGCCACATACCAATGAACATGCAAGAACCAAGCAATGCGTAGCTCAGTAACATTCTATCTGATCCAATCTTCGGGTTTTGTCTGTTGAAATTATGTCTTTTTTACGAATAAGCCTGATTAGGGGCCGAATGCCTCATACGAAAAGCGAGCGTAGCGAGTCTGGGGGCCTTGGCCTCTAGTTCTGTAAAATTTTAATACAATAATTGGATTTCCTGACAACAAAAATGTTGTGTGGAAATATAAGCTTTATTTTAAGCTGAAGTACCGAACTATACATTTTCGTCCTAAAATTTTTCAACTAGTTTATGTCAAATAAGTTTTCTTTTAAAGTTAGCAACGCATGTAAAGTCTAATGCCCCCTAGGCAAAAAATCTATATTACAGTGGGGGGGGAGGGGGGGTAAATCTTGCAGTTCAATAGGAAAGACGATCAAAATAGGTAATATATCTATCTGCATAATTTATAATTCAAAATCTTTCCAGGTGCTTTTTCCAAACCCTTAAGTGTTCACGCACTTGCCTGTAAAACTGCTTTTTCTGTATAAAGAGTTAAAATGCAGTGAAAAGTTAACCTTTTCTTCCAATATCAAGTTATTTTTTTTTGGAACAGACAGAACATTATTAATCATTTATACGTTTAGATTCTAACCCTATGAACAACTACAATTTTACAATCTGTAATCTTAAAATCTAGATTATCCTTCATATGCTAGTCTGCAGATGCATCATAAATGACTTTTTCATTGCCTGTAAAACTAGTTTTATTTCATGAAGTGTTACAATACATTGAAAGGTAAATAGCGACTGTTTTCGAACAATGATTGATATATTGAAGATGTCCATCCACCTCAATATATTGAAATTCTTTTGGGTGGCCCTATAAATAAACTATCGAGTAGATTGGAACCAAAAATGGAGGTGCACAACTAGATGTAATTACAAAAATCCTAAATCAACATTCTACAACAAATAGTTTCTGAGATATGCGAGTTACTCACGTACGTACAGACGTCAAGAAAAAAATTTAGTCAAAATAGGCTTGTGGATGGTCAAAATGTATTGTACATGCATATATATACAAACATACGTTGAGACGTGTCTCAAAAACTCTTCAAAGTAAATTTAGAGATAGTCAAAATCGATTTTTACATCAAAATCTACATAATGAATATTTTCGCCAACTATACTTCATTTTACTTCATTCAAGGAAGTAATTACTCTTTTCACTGAAACAAAAAAAAATATATATAAACTTATAAATTTGACTAAAGTTCGAAAGATCAGTTTAACTTCGAAATTCTTGTTTAAGAGTGTAAACATAATGTAGTATAATGTTTTTGTTACAGTAAAGCACATTAGGGCTCTCTGCTAAAGGGGGGAATATGTTTGGGCGGTGGATTTTTTAAGGAGTTCTAACGCAGAGAGTAAACTTTAGTGACATCATTAGAAAGGCAGCATTGACTACACATTCTTCAATATATCATATATCTTTATGCTAGAAAAGCAGTTCCTGAAGCATCTTCAGTTCCAATGTCTGATTTGAAAAATGTCAAATTTATAATCAATTTGTTTCATCAACATTCAAAACACAGCCTAAATAGCAAAACTTGATTTTAACAAGTGACCAAAAAATATTTAATAGTGGAGATACAGGGTTTTAGGTGTAACTAATTCCCACAAAATCTGCGTTTGAATTTGTTAGATCATTTTGACGTACTAAAAGCGTAGAAAAATCTGACTACGAAAAATGCGATTTTTGGACGCCATCTTGAAAAAATTTGAAAATTCATGTGGGGTATCAAATAAAGCAAATTTTCATTCTGAAAAAGATTACCATATATCTCTCTATTCTAAAAAAAAGTAAAGGCCGCTGGCGCTGTCAATAGCTTGTGGACCTATCTCCTCCTAAACCGTGGGGATTTGAGTTTCGACTAAGGTGCCCACAGATTCGAAAAATTCTGAGGAACCTGCTAAGCTGACTTAAATTTCGAAAATCGAATTATTTTAGATGACATTAATAAAAAACTGAAAAAATAAACAGAATGGTTGCCAGATTTGGCATAAAATCATTCATTCCTTTGCAACAAAGCGTTTCCAAGTAATCTAGAATCGTGTGAAATTTACTAAGTTAACACAAAAAGCCTAATAACTTCTTCACCGTTTGCACGATCCGCTTGAAAATTTTCATGATCATGTATAAAAATATAGAAAACAATCTGCGCTTCTTTAAAAATCTGAAAATCCATCCGTTCCCTCCTTTTTAAGCGATTTTTCGCTATTTTCAGCACCATTTTATTTCCGAGAGTCAAAAAAGTAAATCATTTGCGTGACAAAATTACCCTTTTCAAGTAATATGACGTCATACAATTGGGATTCAAATTCGTTTAAAAAAGATTTTCCAGATTACATAGTTTATTATCATTTTTTTTTTTTTCCACAAATAAATCGTTTGCATGGACATGAGAATAGCTGTGTACACAAAACGAAATCTTTCGATTGCGAAAAGATTCCGCGAGTTTCCAGAACAGCATGAAATTTAATTTGGGTATCTCTCTATTCTAAAAAAAAGTAAAGGCCGCTGGCGCTGTCAAAGCTTGTTGGCCTATCTCCTCCTAAACCGTGGGGATTTAAGTTTCGACTAAGGTGCTCACAGATTCGAAAAATTCCGAGGAACCTGATGAGCTGACTTAAATTTCGGAAATCGAATTATTTTAGAAGATATTAATAAAAAACTGAAAAAATAAACAGAATGGTTGCCAAATTTGGCATAAAATCATTCATTCCTTTGCAACAAAGCATTTCCAAGTACGTAGTATCACGTGAAATTGTCAAACATGAAGTAGAAATACACCCATTTTACGCCAAAATAAAAACTACATGAAATAAGTAACTCAAAATGTGTTACACAAAGTTGACAATTTTCAAATAGTAAGTTCGCTTAGACAACAGGAGTTTAGGATTAGCGATTATCCGTTTTTCCAAAACAGAATAACTAATATCTTGAAAATGAAAAATAATTAAAATGCAGATTATTTTAAAGCCGGTTCGGTCCAGCTGGATTATTTGCTACCAGTAGAAATATTTGGCGGCGTTCACTATGCCATTATAGCAGTTACAGTACACTTTGGATATTTGCTAGCGCGACGAGATGGTATAATTCGTAGTGCTAAGTACGCCAATCTGCAAACGATTATGTAAATGAAAATAAAGATAACGGTTTTCCGGTAACCTTAAATGAACAGTAACTATAGGTTGTGAGCATGTGTAAATCACCAAATAATGAAAAATCGCCATTGGTGGTAAGCTATCCTATCTGTTCCGTAGCTTTTATTAACTTTACATGTACGCAAGTCGCCAAATAATGAAAAATCGCCATGGGTGGCAAATTCGCAAGGTGTCCAATAGGTTTTACATTATTAAAAATACAGCTGAAACATATGTTCTGATTTTATTACACTTTAGCTCCTAATTAATATAACTTTTGAATGGCAACATTAAATATAATTGTGTTTCTGAGGAGTGCAAATAATTTTTCCAGCGATTATAAGCGGAGTCCGCACTCCAGGTGGAGTATAGCTCAGGACCCGTACAACACGGATTCTCATAACAAAATATCTTCCGTGTTATGAGGGGGAGGGGATCTACTGTAGAGTGAAGTTTAAATTTTTATGTACCAATGAACCTGCAAGAACCAAGCAATGTGCAGCTCAGTAACATTCTATCTGATCCAATCTTCGGGTTTTGTCTGTTGAAATTATGTCTTTTTTACGAATAAGCCTTATTAGGGGCCGAATGCCTCATACGAAAAGAGAGCGTAGCGAGTCTGGGGGCCTTGGCCTCTAGTTAGTTTAAAAAAATATAAATAAATAAAAAAATAGTGGCAGAATAACTGATAGCTTGTGCAGTGTTGAAGATCATATTTCTGTTAATCAAAATGTATTTTATGTAGTACAAGTACATAATGTATTTCGTCAATCTTGCATATTAAAGAATGCTAGATATAATAGTAAAATTAATAAAACTTATGTAAACACACACACATGCACACATAAAATGATACTTATCAACAAGATGACAATTTCGGGTGATACAAAAGGTCCGCCCTTCATCAGTTGTAAAAATGTTGCGCTTTCACAGGTTGAACTTTTTTACAATTGATGAAGGCAGAGACCTTCTGTAGTTCCCAAAACGATCATCTTGTTGATAAGTATCATTCTATGTGTGTTATTTTTCATAAGTTTTTTTTACTAATTTTACCATTTAACACCAGTTTTGTAGAGCATTCTTGTTAGACCTTACAGTCTTCTTCGATTTCTTCTAAATAACTATCTTTCAGGGTACTACTATCACACTTCCCTCTCAGAACGGCTTACAGCATATTTCAGTACATTCCACATCATAACGCAGAGGCGTACATTTACCTCTACCACACTGGCCATTTGTTTCCGTTTTGAAAGTACAGTGGATCATGTTTAGTATAAGTCTGGTGCAGGGTTCATTTCACATGTTATGGGCGGTAATTGACTTCGTACTTTTTTCCCAATCCGACTTTTCAGGATTTGAAATACTGGTGCTCATAGTTCGCCAACAAAGACATTGTAAATGTACACGAAGATGGTGATGAACAGCAGCATCTTCAGTAGGTGGCAATCCTGCAATATTAAATTCACTTTTGGCAGTAGTGATTTCTTTCAAGTACAGATTATATCGTTGCAGGTTCAAAGTCTCTGGATTTCCACCGTGCAATGGCTTCCTTACTCTATTTGATGCAGACACTCAGTTATTGTGGAAAAGGGACAAATCGTCATTGGCAAAACAATTTGAACGACATAGCAGCTAGTTCAATTAACATGTTACCTACGGAAACGTCATATGTTCTTGACGGAGGTGCACTATTGCACAAATTACCATGGCCAAAAACTGGGGCATTTTCAGATGTATTACAACTATACTATATAGCAGTCACATTGCTAAAGTTGCCACAACTGCATTTGATGGCTATGCCGTTTCATTTACAAAGGATGTAGAGAATCAGATACACACAACACAAAACAATCAGCAGTAACGGTGAAATTTACGGACAGCTCTCCAATTCTTATTAAAGAGGGACCTTTCCTTTCCAATAATGCAAATAAAAAGTGCTTTATAAAAAATGCTTGGAAAACACGTGGAAGCGAATAGCCCCACTGTGATTCATGCTACAGATGATGCTGACAAAGTTATTGTAAAAACAGCACTGACCTAAAAAAACATGTAATAGTTGTTGCTGACGACACCGATATTCTCGAGCTTTTGATTTATCATAATCAGGGGCAGAAAATTGCCGAGTTGGGGGCCCTAGGCAAAAGCTTCACTGGCCTGCCCCCTCCCCTCTTTCGAAAATGTTTTCAAAATCTACAAATTTTTAAACTTAAAGAACAATTTGGGGCCTCCCTTATTCATGGGGCTCCGGGCGCTTTCCCCGAAGGCCCTCCCGGAAATCAGGGACCGTTCATAATACACGAAACATTTGTTTCCAGTCATCTATGTTTACTGATTTAAAAAAAAAAAATGTGATATTCAATAGATCCAACCTTTTTTTTTTCTTTCTAATGGTCGGGTTAGCGGCCTACTGGAGGCTTGACAACAACGAGAGCCGCGTATGTTGGTCATTTCATTATGGGGGTGCTTATCAGATAGACCAACGTTGCCCAAGGCCATCTTGAATAGAGTGACTGGCCTTGCGTTGCCCCCTCTCCTACGAGTGGTCTCCTAATTTTGAACAAATTCCAGGTAAGAGACTCCTAAAATCAGCTCCCCCAGAGATATCGTTTGAACATGTAGGATATTGGAAACGCGACAGATTTTACGTGCATAAGTCTTAATAAAACTTATGCACGTTCTAAGGCGAACTTCAATCGGCGAAGTATTTTTACTGAGTATAAGAGAAAAATTATGACATGGGAGGTAATTTTAAATTGTAATATTAAATAGAAATGCAACTTTTTCTCCGAAGTTTACTTTGTTTACTGGCATTTTTTTTTTCAGAATTAAGTATTTTACACCTATTATTTTAACTATTAAACGGAGCTTCTGTATTAATTGCAGCACATTTTTAATTAAAAATCATTAATTAATAAATTGATTAAAATTCATCCGATATATAGACTAAAACTGTAAAGCTTGTGGATTCTTTTAACGAATTTAACCGATTTAAACTGGTTTTGACCTCTTTCGGTCAAAACCTTACACACATTGTTGTTACGGTTTGGTAAACTGAAAATTATGCTTTTTGAAAATTATTTTGTACTGAAATTTTTATACACTTTGATTAGTTCCATGAAAAAAGAGCGTAATTTATTATTATCCGAGTTGACATTTTACATAATTATGTGAAGGGCATTTTTTTCTTTTCTCTCTCTCTTCACTACAGATTTAACCAAAGGAGATGTGAACGAGACTGACTGCGTACTTTCGGATTTGCTTTCAAGAAATTCTTCTTTTATTTTGGGAAAATGTTCAAATTCTGATTCAGTAAATTATTTGGAAAGTTGTCCTGTAAGTTGTTTTTTTTTTCCTCCAATAATTTATGAGACAAGCTTATTTGTTACCTTAATTTGTCTGCAGTTTTTCATTTCTTTTATTTTAGGTCTTTGATTTAGGATCAAACTATTCTTGTAACAATGCTGTTCCTCATCCTACAGAAACTCCTGAATCATCAGGTAAGATTATTTTTCTAAATACATTCAGCAGTGAACGCTTAAAAAGGCTTTTTCCGAGGGTATAATATTGGAATCTGGCGAAACATTCGCCTTAATTAAAAGAGAAGCCAACTGTGCTTAGCTATTGGGCTGCCTGAAATTGTGTACTCAGTGTTACAGTTAAGAATGTAATAAATGCACATTCAAGGAACACTTTAAAAATTACCTTAGATTTCGGCCTGAGTTAGGTAAGGCAAGTTTTAAGCTGCAATTGCCATTTCCGTACGCATTATCATAAACTGGCATGTAACATTGAAGGGGGATGAGGCAACATGTAGCACTGAAAGAGCAAAATGCTTCCGATTGTAGAAAATATCATTTTCAAATTAGTTGTGTCTGAATTTTCTTGAATTTTTGGAGGGGGCAAATTGCCCTATGTTACGCCTATGTCCGTACGTATACTCTTTTTATCTGAATTAGACATTGACAATTAGACACATTCTTTCGACATTGGCATAGTAAGAAAAAATCTACTACCTCTTTTTTTTTTTTTTTTTTTTTAATGATTTTAAACTAACTGCGTACGCATTCTTTGCAGGAACGAAAGCGAACATGCTTCTTACACATAATTGGAAAATATTCCATAGCAACAGATTCTTCTTATGCGATTTTTTTTTTCACTTACTATACTTAAACTTTGCGTTGCACACATGCGCAATTGCAACATAGTAGCACAAACGAAAGGGCACAATGTTACTAACTTTTGTGTTCCTTGCTATCAAAAGTGAATTTCACTTTTTGTATAAGAAATTATTCACTTTCAAAATGCCTTACTTTTGCAGGATAAAATTTTGTTTTTTAAGAAAAAGTTCTATCATTAATACTTCAAAAATAAATTAACAGCTGGTTGCAAAAGGTCAAAATAAAATAAAGGTCAAAAATAAATTAACAACATGGAGGTGAAGGGGTTTTTTCCAGCTACAGTGAAACCTCTCCGAGCTGCCACCCCTGTATAGCGGCCACCCCTCTAAACAGCCAATATTTCATGGCCCGGATTTTTTGGCTCGTAGATTAATGTTAAAATAACCTCTATCAGCGGCCACCCGACCCCCTCTAAACGGCCACCGAGTGAGATCGCCCATCTCATTTTTTTGGAAATTCTACTCACTCCATGCTGTAATTTTGAGCGGAAAAACTCAAGGTCAGGTTTATGGTCAAATATAAGTCCCAGGAATAACTGGAATTGAATCTCTTTTGTATTCTCCCCACACCCTTAAGATGGGGAATGCCTTGGACAATCAGGTGTTGAAGTAGTCCTCAGTGCCGGATTAAGATAGCGCGTGGCCCGTAGCAAATGTTACCAAGGGGCCCCCTGCTCAGTGACGCACCCATATATATATATATATATATATGTAATAAAATAAACTTTTCTAATTTAACCTAATTTAATTTAATGTTATTTGAAAAATCCTTTTTTAATCTTTTACTCTTACTGTAAAGTTTGTTTCTCGGCCATAGAAATATTAGCCCTCGGAGACGTTTTTTGAAGTTCCATAAGGAGAAAATTGTTGATTCAACAATATCTTCACTTTCCTGTGGTTTCATTAATACGTGCTTTTAGAACTCCGGGGTAAGCAGGTGTTTCTCATGTCTTGATTGACAATCTAGTTAACTAATTACGTTTGAGAGTAACGCCTTCCTGATCGTGCTGCACCCTGCCAGCAGGTGTAGTAACTAAGGGTATTTAAACAAGAGCGCGGAAATTTCGAGAGCTTCGTCTTAACTTCGCGCTTAGCTTTTTAGGAGTTTGGAACGTAAAGCTTAGCTTCGAGCCTTTGGACTGCGATGTAAGAAGATAGCCACGGAACGAATAAGGTCGCCGGCCCGACTCCTGCCCTCTGTCTGAACTTTGAAATAAACTATTTAACCTAGAACCCCAATGGATTTGCGTCAATCATTCCAACAAGGGATGGCATAAGGCCATTCTTTACAGATATATATATATATATATATATATATATATATTTTTAGGGGGAAGAGTTCACCCTCACATTAAAGTAGTAGAGCTCAATTAAATGAGAAAATAAATAGTGCTAATTATATTACAATTTATGTTTAGTGCTAATTAATGGTGTTACAAATGCTAATTAGATGTAAACAAAACGAAAAGATCCCCCGTGTTATATTCACGAGAGGTTTATCCCAGTCCTTCTTCCACCTTGGGTGAGCTAATCTGTAGGTTTTGTGCGATAATAAAATAAAACACAACTTTTACGAATTTTCTTGATTCAAAATGAACAAATTTGAGTTAACACTAGACCAATCAATTTCTCCAAGTAAATTGGTGTGCTGAAAAAATGCCCGCCAAAATAAAGTTGGGAGGGGGAGCTAAATAGATAGTGAGACTGGCGATGTTTTAAGTTATTTATTCGTACAACTCAGGTTTTTTTAATGAATGTTAATGTTCATGGATATATATTTGGAATTTCTAACACTTCCCACCTTTCCTATATGCAAACCTTTCCCATATGCAAACATACAACTAGACAAGTTTACACACATAAAATAATAATTGTTTCTGTAAAATTTTTAGAACCTTCGAAATCAATATGTATTTTAAACTGTGCCTTTAAACACTATTTTTTCCCCTATAAAAATACATGCTTGTAAAATTATTTCATAAGAAATCGAACTGGGGATAGATAGATCTAGCACAATAATACCTCCGCCATTCAAAATATACTGCATGCACGGAAGGCATTTAAACTGTACATGCTTGTACAGGGGGACTGTTACTTCCACATACCGCTTGGAACACTTTTAAAGGTCATTTCGTTAGTGTTCTACAAGCATATGTGCATTACTTTTCAACTTATCCTCGTTAACATGATATAAAATATTTTGTTCAAAAGAATCTTTATAAGAGGATTGTATCTTTTCTAAATAGAATAATCTATATAATAAATAATAAAAAATTCGGATAAAATATTCATATTTCGTTCAAATGTTTTTGCAAGACATAATAATCTTAAATGTGACAAGTAATTTGTGAGTTTCTTTGTGTTTCAAGAGTATCCAAAAATTCTTTTTGTTTTCAGTTTGCCTGGGGTTATGGTTTCTAGGATACCCCGACCGTCTAGTCTTTGTGCGAAGATCCTCTCGGTTCTAATTATTTTATTTGAACGAACGTACTGGCATTCGCGCTCTTGACCTATGGTTTCGACCGGCCAAAAATCAATTCTTTTATATTTAACGTGGTAATTTCCGAGATGAATAAGATAATTTATCGTAATAGTGGATTCCCCAACTATTAAAAAAATGACGTATATTCTATATATTATTATTGTTTCAAAAAATAATTCGCCTTTGTTTAAATATTGTAAAAAGTAAAATAAATAATTAAGTAAAAACAAAGCAAGCCAACTACCAAAAGCCTTCTAAGATGGTTTACACCCCAGTACACCTTCGAATTTCGCCAAAGCCACCCGCCTTTACTCTAAAACAAAAGAACTTTGGGGCTGCCCTACATCCGTTTAAAATACCATCCTCATATTTACTGCAAAACAAAATAAATTTATGTGCAATATTTAAATAAAAATTGTTTCGTGGGGGATTATTATTGATTATGGGGCGCGTTTTTCCTACAATCTTAATCCTATGGATCTCAGCTCTCGGGGAAATGCAGAAGGTCAATTCGCGTTCCAGAGAACATCTGCAGAAATAGCCACAAATATTTCCGTTCTATTGAGCCATTTTGAAAAGTTTGATTACAACTTCATTAAAAAAATTATTCGACTTGTTACTGAGAAGTCCCTGAAATGATCGGGACAGATATACTCCAGTTCAGCTTAACCTGACAGTACGGGGAAGGCTATGCCTTGTGTCCTTCCGAACTTACAATATAGTTCATCCGTATATGTACTACTATTTATGTTAAATTCGTCGGTAAAGGGGAAAAAACATGTTTATATAATGAAAGCGTGCTAAATAATTTAATATTTCGCCTTTATTTAAATGAAAATGTGTTTATTGTGTCAACGCTTTGCTATCCAATAGCGTCAAAGCAAGTTTTGGCGGAATTTTTAAGAAGCGAAGATCTATGCATACGAGAGTTAAAAATTACGACGAATTTACATTATCTGCCATACGGAGAAAACTGCACGAATTTTTTTTAGGAATGAAATTCCTACCATACAAAAAGTTTTTGTTGCAGTTAATGAAGATAATGATTTGCCAGATGTCAGCTTGAGCACAATAAGACGCATAATGATGGATTTGGGTTTCGTTTATGCGAAACGAAAACGGGAGTCTGTGCTCATAGAACGCGATGACATTCAGTGTTGGCGTCATCGCTATTTGCGTTGGCGGCACCGACACTTCCGATTCTTCAGACGATAACCTTAGCGGTGTAGAATGTTTTTAATTCTTTTTTCTTTTCTTTTCTTTTTTTTTTTAAATAAAAAAGGCCCTTTTGAGGGCCATACAATAAAAATATCAGAAACAACAATAAACTCTTACCCCCATCCTCCACACCATATACGCACGCCTAGGGTTGCTCCTAAGGAGAATGGGGGAAGCCCAGTGTTGTAACGGTTTTCGCACTGCGGATCTGTGCCACATGCCCGGGATTCAAATCCCGGGCTGGGCCAGGTTGACTCAGCCTTTCATCCCTTGAGTGGGTCGATAAAATGAGAACCAAGCTTGCTTGGGAGTTAAACACTGGGGGCTTCGCCTCAGGGCAGGGCCCGATTATCACCAACAGGGGCCCCGGGCCATGAAATTTGTTTTCTTTTTCATAAAATTTTGTCATAAAAAAGAATATTTCATAACAGCATTTGAAATTTGGGTCCCTTTCAAACCGGGGGGCCTGAGCAAAGTCCCGATTTGCCCTTGCTATAATAAGGCTCTGCATTCGGGCCCTATCCCTTCCTTTTAATTATTACAATTTTTTTTTAAATTTTGATGCCTTGCATTATATTACATAAACATATAAATCAGGACTAAAACACATTCATTGTAGTTTTACTACGTTTATAAGACAAAAAACTAAACTGAATTTTCGTGAAATAATATTTTATGAAATATTTGTAAATTTTTTAATTAAAACATTAAAACAAAAAAAATCTGATGTGTCCAACACATGACTTCCTCGCACGTCCATTAGATCAAAAATATTTTCGACGCACTTCCTCTAAATTTATTTGTTTGAAAGAGATAAAATATCAATAATAGTAAGGTTTAGCGATTTCTAGCCAAATATTTCGATATCGCCAAGCTGAGTTCAATTTGAAAGATTTCCTTCTGACACTTTATTTGGCGATATTTCACCAAAAGCCGACAAACTTGAGATAGTCAGCGAGATTTTGGGGATAGCCAAAGTAGTCATTGACCACAGACTTTCAATGAATTGAATGCATCAATACACCTCAATGTATTCAAAGTCATTTCGCTCACCATGTAAATAAATTCTCAGTCGATTGCTGTCAAAAAAGATATTGAAAACAGTTAGATATTACAATAGTTCTAAATACAAAATTAAAAAATCTACGGGTTAAAGTTTTAGAGTTATACAAAATAGGAAATAATTTTTGGCGCCAAATTTGGCGATATTTCGGCGAAACTCGTCAATGTCGACGACATTTGGCGAGATTTTAAGCATAAACCAAACACAGATTATCGCCAAATTTGGCGATATTTCGCCAAAACTCGCCAAGAACGATGACAAATGGCGATACTTTGGGCATGGACCAAATGACTGACTATCGCCAAATTTGGCGATATTTCGCCAAAACTCGCCAAGGTCGAGGACAGACGGCGAGATTTTGGGCATGTACCAAACAATGACTGTCTACAGTTCTATTATAATGAAGATGTCCATAGACATTAAGGTACTGAAATTCTTTTCGGTGGTCCTGTAAATAAACTCTCCAGTAGATTGGAACCAAAAATCGAGATGCACAACTAGATGTTACAACATTCTTATATATGAAATTTCATAATAGTTTTTGAGATTTGAGAGTTAAATATGCACACACGTACACCAAAGGTCGCCAAGCTTGGCGACTTTTGGCATAGTTCTTGAGGGAGGGACGTGACCGTGGTCGGACCCTTACCTAACTTATGTGGTAGGACGGTATTGTGCTTGAAATGGATGAATGCCCCTAAAATTGCTATTGACCGTAATGTATTGGAAATCTTTTGAGTGTTCCTGTAGCAGAACTATAAATGATAAAGACACTTTTTTTAATGGAGAAATTCATTTTCTAACTCTTTACAGCATATATCACTTCTGAGTCGTTTGAAATATCCCAATACCTCTAAAAAACGCTTTGATGAATTTCGGCCCATAGAGCGTAATGTATTTCGAATCTTTTGGGCGGTCCTGTAGATAAACTATTCAGTCGAATGGAACCGAAAGGGGAGGTGCACAACTAGATGTTACAACAATCCTAAATATAAAGTTTCAACATTCAACGCCTAACAGTTTTTGAGATATGCGAGTTTAATGAATTTCGGCCCATTGAGTGTAATGTATTTCGAATGTTTTGGGCAGTCCTGTAGATAAACTATCCAGTCGAATGGAACCAAAAGGGGAGGTGCACAACTAGATGTTACAACTATCCAAAATATGAAGTTTCGACATTCTACGCCTAATAGCTTTTGAGTTAGGCGAGTTTAATGAATTTCGGCCCATAGAGCGTAATGTATTTCGAATCTTTTGGGCGGTCCTGTACATAAACTATCCATTCGATTGCCACCAAAAGGGGAGGTGCACAACTAGATCATAGAACAATCCTAAATATCAAATCTCAACATTCTACGACCAATAGTTTTTGAGATATGCGAGTTACATACATACGTACGTACGTACGTACAGACGGCATGGAAAAACTGGCCACAGTAGACTCGCCACTGGTCAAAATGAGTTGCAGACGCGTTAACAGGATCGTGCATGCTAGCCTACGATGAGATGCATCGAAAAAAAATTTTAAATTAAATTTAGAGGTAGTCAAACTCGGTTTTTATGTCGAAATTTGGCCCCCAAAATTTTTCGGGATCACATTACTTCCTTATACTACGTACAAGGAAGTAAAACAAAACGGCCCTGGGCCGTGGCCCAGTTGCCCCGTGAGTTAATCAGGCCCTTTTCTTTACCCCTCCCCACCCATCCTTCGTAGTCATTTTACAGAAGATAATTCTTCTTTTAAAATAGTCATTGTTCCACGACTCCCCTCCCCCGTTGCCGGCAGTGACATCTACTCGGGGTTAGTTTTAACTTCGGGGATAACTTTAAACTCGGGGCGTTGAAAAATGTAAGAGCCCTATGACCATCTTTGAAAGGAACAAAAAAGTTCAAGCAGTGTAGGGGTCGGTGCAGACGAAAACTGGATCCGTTTTGCGACCCTTTCACAACACAATCAATTGAAACGGCCCTTCATTCGCATTTTACCCTGTATTTTAATCTGTTTTATCAATTATTTTAATAAAAAAACTGACTTAAAAATTGGCATGAAAAAAAAATTGGCATGAAAATTCACAAAAATGGCATGATGACATTATGGCAAAAATGACATTAAAAATTGGCATGAAAATTCACAAAAATGGGATCCTACAAAAAATTTCTGGATCGGCCCCTGAGTTGTATATGTAAAACGATGAGAAGGGGATATCAGGATTAACCTGTTCACTCCCATCGTTTGCAAAGATACTACGATGAAGATTCTCTTCAGTGCCCAGCGTTATTTCTCATCCTGCTGTCTTTGAATGCAGTCAGTTGGTATGTGAAGATCTGTTTTGAGAAACAACACTGGCAAAGAATAAAAAAAATTACCGTTGTGTTTTTATAACGATGAGAGCGAGCAAGTTCGACTGGGTTTCAAAATTTAAAAAGAATGACCAGCACCTATGAAAATCCTGAGCACGCGTTTAATAGTATTTTGATAATGTGAAAAATAATGCCCTAGAAAATTAGATAAACTCCTTTTAAAATTTTAACCAGGTATGGGCAATCTTTGGTAAGTTTCGGGCCAGATTTTAGGGTGTTAGCGAAGTCGCGGGCCGTATAATTGTGATTTATATGAGATTTTCAATGGTTTATAACGTTCTGATATGTTCCGCTGGCCGGATCGAAAGCCCGCCCCTTCCGCCCGCGGGCCGGAGGTTGCCCATATGTGTTTTAAAGTCTAATTTATGATGCACGTAATTTAGTTACCAGAACACTGCCTTTTCATCTTAGTGAGATAGGGGCAGGGTCGACCATTTTCAATTCCTTTTAATTTTTCTTTTCTCAGCACAATGCAGTGCTTTGAACGCCTTATTTGTCTTGGGAAGCATATTTTACTGGCACATCGATGCCATCGATGCAGAAGATATGCCTGTTTCAATATTGCCACATTCCGGGGAAAGAAAGGAAAAAGCATTCCGAGTTTCACAATCCATTCATTTAAATTAGAGGATTTTCTTACGTTCTTTGTTTTTCTTTCTCACTTTCTTTTTTGACTGGACTTGCACTGCAATAGAAAACGCCGAAAAAAATAGCAATTGTTTAAACTATTTTATATTTAAAAAAGAATATGCATATTAACCCGTAAGAATACGTTTCCCAGTCACATTTTTGCTTTGAAAAAGGGGAGACATTTCTCAGAACAATTCTGGCCTCCTCGTAGCTTTCACGGGGAAGGTCAAGAAGGGGTGGTTGAAGGAATGCCGTTCCTTTCTTATCACCCCTAGAGAGTAAATACTCCCACACGTGTACGTACTAGAGCAGCATTAGTACGAAGGACGGGCGATAGATCGCCAAATAGGGCAATTAGTCAAAGAGCACAAGGGAGGAAGACCAGAAAGGGCGCACGAATACTTGACAAACGGCGCAATAAGGCACTGGCTTGGATGGAAGATTCACCACATATATATAGATTTTATGGAAGTAAGTTGGGATTGTTTACATTAATTTCATTTTTCTCAGGAGGGGCGGTCGCCTCCTCCAACCCCCTCCCTTTAATCCGCCCTTGATCAGACCCTGAGCCTGTTCCTTTGCTTCGGCACTTAGTTTTCTTTCTATATTTTGTTTATTTCTGGATTCATTCTTCAAATAAAGACAAAAATGTAACATTATTGGTAAGGAATCCATTTTCTAAAGGCCATAGGTGGGTGGTGCAAGGATCTGGATAATCCTTTATTGAAAATTGTCCGAAATGTGTCCCAAAAAGCGACATAATTTTTCATATATTTAAATACAATTAGTTCACAACAGCTTTAATCTATTGTTACAATATTTACTAAGCTGTAGAATGTGCATCACATGTATTTTTCTATCAATAGGTTACAATCCTAAAAATTTCAACATTGGGTTACCAGGTGAAATACACGATAGATGAGAGATAAAACGACATTGTCCATGAATATCGTTTTAATATGGCAATCATGAAACTAAAAAATTAGGGCGGTTCCCATTGACGAGGCTCGAACAGCCGAGTTATACATATATTCTTTCAATGAGTTGTCTACAACTGATTTACAGTGCTACTATATAGAGCTACAGAAATTGTCTTATAAAAAAAAAAAAAAAAAAAAAAAAAAAAAAAAGAACAAAAGAAAGAAAGAACAAAAGAAAAAAAGAATTACAAGATTTATCTGTTGCCTTAAAAAATAAAGAAAGATAAATCATGCCAAGCTCACAGATTATAAAACACTTTCTAATAGAAAAAAAATTTTTGCGACAAATCTGTGATGTATTTCAGTTAAAACTGGCGATATTTCGTAGATAAAAAATGTTGTATTATCACTATAAATGCAATTTTATGAGACCCTGTAAAAGACCTTTAATTATTTTTAGCGTTTAACTGAAGAATATAAAAATTTTATACTCATTGTCTTGTGCTAGAAATGTATTAGTGTCTCTCAAATGCCGCAGACTGCAATGTGTGGGAATTCTTTTGAGTGCTCCTGTAGAACTATTAATAATACGGACGTTATTCTCAATGGAGAGCATCATTTTGAGAGCCTTAGTAATATATATGCCAGCTTTGTTTTCTTTCAAAAATCGAATATCTCTAAAATATGTTTTCAAGAATACATATTTTATGTATTGTTGAACACATCTTGAACTGTTGATTCAGTCATTCCTGTATCAACAGATACAGGGGGAGACCCCCCTGAACCCCCCCTAATTTTTTAGTTCTGTTTTTTAGACTGTGCTATACATTGGATTTTATTCTCCTGTAAAAGAACTATAAATGCTACATACACCATTTTCAATATGGTACATGGTACTATACATAGAAAAAACATAAATTTCGCACAAATCGATGTACATCCACAGCAGTTAGAACACTGGATGGGTGGACATCAGAACAGACAAATAACCGAAATCATAAGGAACTCTTAAACTTGCTGGTAGGTTAAAAATGTATAAATAATCCTTTTATACAACATAATGGTATCGGACGAACACAGAGAGCGAGAAATTTATTCTTTTAAGAGTTAACAGTCTCAAATTAATTTTCCAAGCGCTAAAGAATCAAAGTTTGCAATTTTGTTCCGTGTAAATCCGTTAACCCGTTTTGGGTTCTAATGCATTAACAGATTTTCGTCGGTTGGAGACCCCCCTCCTACTCCTAGGCAAATAGCCCTTAACAAAACACAGTACAATAAATCAGTTAATTACAGTGCCAGTAACGAATTTTCAAAATTCCCAAAGAAATCGTCATAGCTTAATATAATCACATTAGACATTTTTCGAGGTACTTACATATTATCCCGGCGATCCGCCAAGACGAGCAACATTTCGCCAAGATAAATGCCGGACACATGAAATTATTGATGGTTCGGATTACTATTGGCGACAGTTTGCCAGCAAATTTGAGGAAAAAATAGTTTGGCGCTAATGACCGTCGGGATAATACGTAAATACCTTTTTCGATTTATCGTAAAATAATAAAAATATCCCCAAGTTCGGTTCATTTTTCAAAGCATTTTTTCGCACCCTATTTGGCAATATATGGCAAAAGTCGCCAACATTGCCGGCATTTGGCGCAAATTTTGAAGGAGGCATACGATCGTCGTCGGATTATTAGCTAATCATATTGTAGGATAGTATTATATGCTTAAAATAGATGCCTGTCTCTAAACTGCCGTTGACCGTATTGTATTGAAATTATTTTGAGTGCTCCCGTATAGAAAAACTTTTATCTATACAGACACTATTTTCGATGCAAAGCTTCATTATGTAATCCTTAATAACATCCAATTTTGTTTCATTTCAAAGAGCAGAATATCTCTAAAACTAGAAGTCAAAGCCTTTTGTAAAGGCAATTACAACGGGCGAGAGAAAAAACATTTTAAGGAAATTTGTCTTTCATTCACTATATTTAATTTTCACCTAAAATAGATAAGCTCATATTCAATTTTTATTACATACCCAAATCGAATTTCATGCTCATCTGGAAACGCGCGGAATCTTTTCGCAGTCGAAAGCTTTCGTTATGCATACATAAACATTCGAATATCCAGCAGACGATTAATTTGTGGGGAAAAAAAATAATAAACTGTGTAATCGGGAGAAATTATTTTAAACGTATTGGAATCCCCCAATTGTATGATGTCATTTTCACTTAAAATAGGTCATTTTGTCACGCAAATGATTCACTTTTTTGACTCTCGGAAACGAAATAGTGCTGAAAATAGTGAAAAATCGCTTAAAAATGAGGGAACGGGTGGATTTTCAGATTTTTAAAATTGACAGATTGTTATCTATATTTTTTTACGAAGTTGTGAAAATTTTCCAGCGGATCGTACAAACGATGTAGAAGTTCTTAGGCTTTTTGTCCTTGACATTGTAATCTTTTTGCAGTCATGGAGGAAAAAGTTTTATCTTGAAGTCAGGGTTCAGCGTAACTACAAGGGGTGATCAAATGAAAAGATACGAAACGTCGCAACAACCTAACCGTTATCATATTTGTACATGCAGCTATGAGAGCACGTAGCGAGACATCTAGGAATGCGATTGGAGCATTTTGTGTGGATAGGAACATGCGGGGGCCCCGCAGGAGAGAGCAGCTTTTGTAAAAAGCACCCTCCTATGTCCAATTGACGCGGCAGTGTGTGTGAGGACAGGATGGCGTTCACATTGCAAAATTCAACGATTTAGGGGCAGCGAGGCGTTATCCGATTTCTGACAGCGGAAGGTGTTAAACCGGACACTATTCATCGCAGGATGATGACCGTATACTGGGAAGGCTGTGTGTCCCTCAAGTCAATGAGAAAATGGAATGTCCGTTTTCGCCAAGGAACTGGCCAAGTTCAAGTGGGAGACGTTGGACCATCCGCCCTACAGTCCGGAGATGTCGCCCTGCGATTTCCATGTGTTGGGTCCACTGAAGAAACCACCTGAAAGGGAAGAGCTTCAACTCGGACGACGTACTGGGTATCGTCACGGCCACAGGAATTCTGGGAACAAGGAATCCTGCAGCTTG
The DNA here is from genome assembly GCA_038373885.1 of Cheiracanthium punctorium. Taxonomy (NCBI): domain Eukaryota; kingdom Metazoa; phylum Arthropoda; class Arachnida; order Araneae; family Cheiracanthiidae; genus Cheiracanthium; species Cheiracanthium punctorium. The sequence goes on along the minus strand of JAWZYV010005020.1, from coordinate 153,344 downwards.
TTCATCAGTGGGATCGTTATGCTCAGTCCTATGGTGTATATTTTGAATAAAGTCTACATTTGTACCCACCGTGTCGTTTCGTACCTTTTCATTTGATCACCCCTTGTAGTTAATAGGATGATACGCTTTAAAGAATAACGTCCCATAGAGCGCAATGTATTGGGACTATTTTCAGCGCTCCTGTAGAAAAAAATCTATAAATGCTACATAGATCCTTTACAATAGGGTACATGGTACTGCAGATAAGAATAACTTATAAAAATTTCGTAGAAATCGATGCCTATTGACGCGAGTTATATCAAGGACGGACAGACAGACAAACCGAAATCTTAAACACTTTTTTATCTTGTTGGAAAGTGTCAAAAAAGCTAGATCTTGAGGGGAAAACTTTCAACTTACAAGAAAAAGGCGCGGGGCCCGTAGCATTTGCTACATCTGCTATATTGTTAATCCGGCACTGGTTGTCCTACAAATGAATTTATGTCCCTTTCAGGTGCTAATTCCGTCCCTGATGAGGAATTTCCCGATGTTTGTAATGGCAAGCAAGCTAAACTTTCAACACAAGCGACTTTCGGTAAAATCGATGAAATTCTCGAAAATTCCGAAGCGGTTACGAACTAACCGGTTAGAGATCTGCTTTTTAAAGTAAAAAACAAACTAGTAAAAATGGTTGTTTCAGAGAAAAGTAAAAACTTGCACACAGACACAAATTGTATCATTTTTTTCAAAAAAATTAGAAAGCATTAAATAAAGTACTATTTTCTCTTTAGATAAGTTTTAATATTTCATTTTAAATAAGGAATATGTGCCAGACTTGTTTATATTACGCATTATAGCAATTATCTAATAATAGTAAATAAAACCCTTGAGCGGCCAAATATTTTGTCGGTATTGCGACTATTATTCCGCGCTAATTTTTCTTGCCAGTGTTGTAAATTCTACGAGAGCTTTTTTATTACAGTAGGCGGCGACTGGACTGCCAGGACACGAGTTAGCGCAAATTTAGCATTGACGATTAGTATTGTTAAAAAATCTGATGTGTCCAACACATGACTTCCTTGCACGTCTATTAGATCAAAAATATTTTCGACGCACTTCCTCTGAACTTATTTGTTTGAAAGAGATAAAATATAAATAATAGTAAGGTTTAGCGATTTCTAGCCAAATATTTCGATATCGCCAAGCTGAGTTCAATTTGAAAGATTTCCTTCTGACACTTTATTTGGCGATATTTCACCAAAAGCCGACAAACTTGAGATAGTCTGCGAGATTTTGGGGATAGGCAAAGTAGGCACTGACCACAGACTTTCAATGAATTGAATGCATCCATACACCTCAATGTATTTAAAGTCATTTGGCTCACCCTGTAAATAAATTCTCAGTCGATTACTGTCAAAAAAGATATTGAAAACAGTTAGATATTACAATAGATCTAAATACAAAAGTTCAAAATTCTACGGGTTAAAGTTTTAGAGTTATACAAAATACGAAATAATTTTTGGCGCCAAATTTGACGATATTTCGGCGAAACTCGTCAATGTCGACGACATTTGGCGAGATTTTAAGCATGAACCAAACAATGACAGATTATCGCCAAATTTGGCGATATTTCGCCAAAACTCGCCAAGAACGATGACAAATGGCGATACTTTGGGCATGGACCAAATGACTGACTATCGCCAAATTTGGCGATATTTCGCCAAAACTCGCCAAGAACGATGACAAATGGCGATACTTTGGGCATGGACCAAATGACTGACTATCGCCAAATTTGGCGACATTTCCCCAAAACTTGCCAAGGTCGAAGACAGACGGAGAGATTTTGGGCATGTACCAAACAATGACTGTCTACAGTTGTATTATATTGAAGATGACCATAGACATTAAAGTACTGAAATTCTTTTCGGTGGTCCTGTAAATAAACTCTCCAGTAGATTGGAACCAAAAATCGAGATGCACAACTACATGTTACAAAATCTTATATATAAAATTTCATAATAGTTTTTGAGATTTGAGAGTTAAATACGCACACAATCCCGAACAACTCCGAATTTAGCCACTCCCGCCTTTCTGAGATAATGGGGTGAGTGTCAAAGGATTTTGCTGGGCGTACTGTAAACTCTTAATTTTTATTCATGTTGATATCTCGTTGCAGTTTCCAACAGAAACTTAAAAAAAAAAAAAAAAAAAAAGGTCAGATACTTAGACCACGTCAAGATTTTGGTAATTTTAAATTTAAAAGTATTTATAACTATAGTAGTCAATGTACTGAACTGGCTGTATAAGCATTATATCTACATAATTTCTGAATTTTTTCCCCTTTTTCTAGGTTATCTAGCATCTTTTGATGATGTTGACACTCTTAGCCGAAATATTATTGTTGAATCAATACTAATTTTGTACAGTGAAGAGTCTGTACTTTAGTAGTTGCCTAAATGTTTTTGTACATTAGTTATGTTGGAAAAACTTAAAAATTGTTTTCTCCTTACATGTTTGTTATTATTATTATTTAAAGATTTGATGAGATACAATATTTCATGAAATACTTTTATTAAAAATTTGTTCAAAACGTGTATGTGTTTTTTTTTAAATGTGTCTTCAATGTAACTGGTGAAGTTTATCTTTGACTGAGGTATCAGCATCAATATAGAAAAACAACAGGATGTTCTTGTGCAGTACAACACAGCCAGGAGTGTCAAAAAAGTTCTTTGGCTTTGTGAAACAAAACTGACCATTTGGAAAATCCATTCAATTGTTATTCTGTATCTATAGGTGTCAGATATATGAAAGTACGGCAAAGTTTTGTTCATTTTTTTTTATTTTGAATAATTTCTCCTCAAAACTTATTTTGAATTTGTGGACTTGTTCATTAATGTGCACTTGCTGTATTCTGTCTAGTATGGCCTTTTTAGGATGCAGTTTACCATATTTCAGGCCACTCCTCAAAATAAAATTTTAAATACATTAATACTACTGTGAAACTGCTATGCGCGACCACCTCTATTAGGCGACCCCTCCTCCAACGACCAATTTTTTAAGGCATTGATTGTTTCCCCTATCTACAAAATGTTAAAAGATCCTCTAGAAGAGACCACACAACCTCCTGTAAGCAACCGGATCGGTTCCCTGTCCGAAAATAGTCTAGCATTTTCTTGGGAGTAAAATGAACAACAACCACATTCTAAACCAGTCACTCTGCTGTACAGTCGTCCCTCGCCACTTCGTGATTCAACTTTCGCGTCTTCACTCTATCGCAGTTTTTTCAAAAAATCTTTTTCTTGTTGTTGTTGTTATTGTAGAGCTTTTTGTTTGAAAAAGTTGAATGAGACAGTGAGAATGAAGAACGGCTGGGAGGAGAAGGTTTCTAGGATATGACGTAGATGAGCTGCTGGAGATGCATTTGGATCACTTAACTGATGAGGATCTGGTGGGGACAGGGGCGTAGCCAGAAATTTTTCATGGGGGGGGGGGGTTACGACTACTGCAACTCACATACATGCATACATGTGTGTGATAAGGGAGTGGGGATGATCAAGTCTACGAGTGAGGAGGAGAAGGAAGAGCAGCCAGAGGTTCCTGGAGGTCAGGAGGAGGAAGTTGGCCTTACACTTGGGCGTCTCTCGCATGTCGTGAGAACTATTAAGGATGTGCAGGACATGATTGACAAATGGGACCCACAAATGATGCGTGCATTGCGGTTCCGGAACGCACTTGATGGAGCGATGGAACCCTACAAAATCCTCCTCACGCATATGAAAAAACAGCGTAAGCAACTGCCTATCACTATGTTCTTAAGCCACACACCCAGACATCCACTCCCTACGTCTAGTATTCCTTCAGTGGAAGAAGGCGACGACACACATGTTGAAGATACTGCACCACCTGAAGATTCTGCTACTGAAGTCGTGCCTTCAGAGGTGCAGTAACCTTGCTCTTCTTTGCTGTGCGGTACATCGTTCATCTTCATCATCGAACAAGTTGTATTCTTCTTAGGTTAGTGGTTGTGTGCAAATAAATGTACAATAATAATAATATAATATTTGCAACATCTAATATGTCTTATTTTGTCTAATATATTGTGTAGTACGAGTGTAATGATGACAAAGGTGCTATTTCATGTCTAGAGGGTTAGTTAAAGTTAATAAACGTATTTAGAAGGTTGTTAACAGGTTTTCTATGCTGTAGTGAGTACGCAAATATTCGATTTATAAATAAAGAATACTACTTTGCGGAAATTCATTTATTGCGGTAGAGTCTGGAACCCATTAACCGCGATAAACGAGGGGCGACTGTAAATTGATAGCAGGCACAATTACATGTGCACATCACGTACAAATCTTACAGGTTAGAGAAGAGCTATGTCTAGGAAATGAGTTATTTAACCATTGGAGCAGGGTACTGATGTCATGGAGTTAAACGAATAAGGAAATTAGGAGAGAAAGCAGACAGTTGCTTTTGGTTGTGGGAAAACCAAAAAAGGAAATTTAATGCAAACATATTTTATTATGGCAAATTCAGAATGGATGAAGAATATCAGGATAAATGCTCATTTGTCAGATGTAAAAAGTAAATTAGAGAGAGAAGTACTCTCAAGAGGCAGAAATAAGAATGAAACAATCCACAATTTCTACATATTTCATTAAATTTAAAAATATGTTAGTACAATTACTTACAGGCTATTTCACAAATAAAAGACAAACAATACTTCTTTTTGTTGGCTATCAATCGTTTATACTTTTTTGAGCGAACAACTCCCCTAACAAACGGATAGTGGTCGCTCCCAAGGAATTTCACTGTACCTCGACTTAAACTACCTCAAGTTATGCAGTTTTTAAATCTCGTTGATTTGTTTTTTGTGCACTTCCAAAATAACTTCAGTTTACAATTTTAATAATTTGTTATTCATATGTATTATCTAACATTTTCTTCTAAATTAGTATTTTCTGTAGTCTCCGTCAAAATAATTTTATATATTTATATGCAAAACTATATCTCAACTATGCGGTTATTACTCAGACCTGCATATCGCATAAGTTCAGGGTATTAAGTACTATTTTATTTCATTAATTCATAAGATCAAAATTACAATGTTAAATGTTTACATAAATAAAAATTTTATTTATCACTTAAGATATGCAACAGGCAGTAAAACCTCATTGATGCGCAAAACCACTTACGATGAAATACAGGTTTACAACAGGGTTGTTTTTTTGACATGGCAAAAGTAAAACAATCAAAACCTACTTATTAATTTATTCAATGGCAAAGCAAACAATAAACTTTTTTAATAACATTTTCTTTACAAAAACTACAACTATTTATATTATTGTATGATACCTATAAAATCAAAATCTTGCATAGATAAAATATTAAAAATATCTTTTTAAAAAAGTGTGCATCATTAAGAGTTTTAATTTGTTATTGCTATCCTTTCAACATCAATAGTTTTTATGATACATTACAGTAGGTGTCCAGCAAATAGCACCCTGAAATAACATTTCAAAATTAAATAGATTAATAGAATTCAGCTAATGGCATGTTTATCATGTAACCTGTAATAATTTTATATAGAAGTTTTGAGATAGTGGACTCGTGCTACAATGGAATCTATCTAACCGAATAGCACATTGCAAGAGGTTTTCACAAGTAACATATGTCACAACTAACCCAGACAGGTAGATTTTTTTTACTAAAACCCAGGTTCAACAGTTTTTTAGAGGCGTGTAATTTTTATAGAAAAACACAATGGAGTCATGATGGAAAGCAGAGTAAGGTTTAAAATAAATTTTTGAAGATTTTTTTTATGAAGTCCCATAAGTTCGCATACTTTGTTTTACCAGAAATTTTTACATCTTTTTCATAATTCAATCGCATAATACATGTTGATTCTTCAAAAACGAAAAAGTAACCGCCAACATGTATACTAACTCTTGTCAAATGTCACTGAGTTTGGAGAATCATACCCAAAATACTGTTATGGATAGGTTAGAACTCCCCTCCCTTTACTTGGTCCTAAATATGCCACTGCATGAAAAAGTAATGTATTTTAAGTTGTGATTTATCAGTTCTGCATGATAATAAAACTACTTTATGAGAGGACCTTTTTACGGCACCCTAAACCGATTTTAAAATTTAAGGACTTTTTAGAATTTTATCAGGGGTTATCATAAGAACTATCAGAGGTTCCAATGCATTCAGCATTAAGAATTCTACCAGGACACCCCCCCCCCCTACCAAAAAAAAAAAAAAAAACATTATACACGAATTTCACTGCATTTTTATATTACTTTTTGCTTTTTCATGCTAGTCTACTTTGAAGCTATTCTCTGCAGATTTTTTTTTTTTTTTTTTGTATTTTGCATTTTTTTCCTCCACTTTGCAGGTCTGAGGGAACTTCAACATCAGACTCACTCGATTTCTCCACTGCTCTGGTACAACAATGAGGTTTCTGATTAAACATTCACTTACACACATCACACACGTAAGGCTTCTCCCCTGTATGAATGTGGAGGTGCTAATTCAAGGTTCCTTTCAAGAGAAAGTTTTCTTACACAGATCATACATGAAAGGTTCGACTCCCAGCATGGACACAAACATGTCTACTCAAGTTATCTTTCCATGCAAATGCCTTCCGACACACGTCACACATATATGGTTTCTTTCCTGTGCGGGTGCAAACATGTAAAGTCAAGCTTCCACTCTCTGAGAATGCTTTCTTGTACACAACACTTATGAGGTTTCTCCCTTGTACGAAACTTTGACATCCAACTCACTCGATTTTTCCACTGCACCAGTACAGTGATGTCTATTCCTGTAAGGTTTCTGAATAAAAGATCTCTTACACACATCACACATGTAAGGCTTCTCCCCTGTATGGATGCGGAGATGCCTATTCAAGGTTCCTTTGTCAGAGAAGGCTTTGTTACACAGATCACACACGTAAGGTTTCACCCCTGTGTGGACACGGACATGTCTGCTCAAGTTATCTTTCTGTGAAAATGCCTTCTGACACACGTCGCACACGTACGGTTTCTCCCCCGTATGAGTACGAACATGTAAACTCAAGCTTCCACTCTCCGAGAATCCTTTCTTACATAGGTCACACTTGTAAGGTTTCTCTCCCGTATGGATGCGAATATGAATCATCAGGCTTTGTTTCTGAGAGAACGTTTTCTCACAATGGTTACATGTATAGGGTTTTTCCCCCGTATGAGTGCGAAGGTGAGTCATCAAGTTTCCTTTCCCAGAGAATGCTTTCTTACACACGTCGCAAGAGAAAGGTTTCTCCTGCGTGTGGACACGAAGATGTGTAGCCAAGCTTTCTTTCCTGGAGAATGCTTTCTTACACACATCGCACACATACCGTTTGTCCTTTGCATGGGTGAGAACATGTTTATCCAGTTTTTCTTTCAAAGAGAAAGCTTTATTGCACAGATCGCACACATGGGGTTTCGCATGAGTACGGAGATGCATGTTCAAGCTCTTTCTCAATGCGAATGCTTTCTCGCACAGATCACACACATAAGGTTTCGTATGGATGCGTAGATGTTTATTCAAGAATTCTTTTAGAGAAAAAGTTTTCTTACACACATCACATGCATACGGTTTTTCCCCACTATGGGTACTAAGATGCTTTCTTAAGGTTCCTATCACAGAGAAAGCTTTCTTACACAGATCACACACAAAAAGTTTCTCCTTTGTATGTGTAAGAAGATGAGTATTCAAGCTTTGTTTGCAGATGAAAGCTTTTGCACACAGATCACATACGTATGGTTTCTCTCCACTATGGATACGGAGATGTAATTTTAAGTTCCCCTTAATGGAGAACGCTTTCGAGCATACATCACACACATATGGTTTATTTCCTGAATGGATAAGAACATGTTTTGTCAGATGGTTCTGTGTAGAAAATGCTTTTGCACACACATTACACTCGTAAGGTTTATCTCCTGTGTGGGTGCGAAGATGTGTCATCAGGTGGTTCTGTGTAGAATAAGCTTTCGGACATACACTGCACTCGAAAGTTTTGTTGCTTGAAGGGGAGGAGGAAACATCTTGTAAGCGTGGATGTTCAGGTGTTTCTTGGCAAGAATCTCTTGTACAGACTTTCACATCCATTGAGTATGTCAGTGATTACTGAACACAAGCAGAATACTATATTTTGCTGTAAGGGGAAAAAAAAAACAACTCTTAGTTTCAGGTTTCTAAATATTCACAACATACATAATAGTAAACAAGAAATGTACTAAATAGTTTTTTATTTTAAGTTCATTATTTTAAATGTGTTGTTTGATTACTGTGTAGCAGTTTAGTAAATTTCTCACTGTCCTTGAGGCTTTGTGAAACAAGCTATATTTTCAAATTCTTAAATATCTCAAAATGTATTGATTTTTCAAAATATTATTTGAATATTTGCCACCAATGGCAACTTAATCACACTCTGGTGATTCTATAGCGTCCTACAAATAGGGTCATTTCACATCAGATCAAACAGTGCAGTTTACCATACCACTTTAGATTTTTCTCAAATTTTATATGGATGATTTATAGGCTAAGATAACCACAAATCTCAATTTTGAAGGTTCTATGATAATTAATTATGGGGAAATTAATTATGCTGGAAAATAATGGTGATTACTTTGATGAATAAAGGTATTACTGCATATTTATTTCTTTGACGGGATCTTTAAAACTTAAAACTAGACCCAATATACGAAAAATTACAAGAAAATTTAATAATTTTTTTGCTTAACTACTGAGCAGAAAGCCAAGATTATTTTTTGGAGGGATCTAGTGCCATACCATCTTAACAACATAAAAATTTAAAACATGTGTGTTTTGGCCGATTTGTGGACTGTATTTAAATTACAACAACTATTAAAGTATAAACGAAATTTATTAACGACATTTTTAACAATAATATGCTCCGAAATGAGACGTTGGTTAATTACACCGAATTGTGTCGAAATTACATTTTTTATACTTAAAACCAGTGTCGCCCAACAGCATTATGAATTAAAAATTATAACGTCACAATTGATCATTGCTAGGTGTCAACATTCCACCCGCCTTTGAAATCCCAAATGATTTCAAAAGGTTTTATAAACATAACAAATTTCTAATAGGTTATACATAAATATTACACAATGTACATCAAAATAATTAAATATAGTTGCAATAAACAATGGACAAAATTTATACACACATTTATACAAACTAACTATATTTGTAAGAAAAAGACCAAGATCATCAGGAGGATTTTTAGCAAGGTTATAAAGTTCTTTCAGTTCCGAATTAGCTCCGACGATGTTTGTAGCGTTATCTGAGAAGATGGTGGAGCAAACTCCGAGTCTTGCAAAAAACCTTTTAATGTCGATATTAAAGCATCAGAAGTTAAATCAGTTAAAATTTTGAAATGAACTGCGCGAGTTGAAAAGCAAACAAATATGGCAACATAAATTATATTTAGATTTCCCTTACGTTGATTTTTATATTTAATATAGAATGGGCCGCATAAGTCTATACCTGTATTAGCAAAGGGAGGGGCAACCGTTACTCTTTCTTTAGGTAGCGAAGCCATTATTTGCTCTTCTACCTTTGGTTTATTTTTAAAGCAAGTGATACAGTTATGAATGGTTTTCCTAGCATTGTTTCTTCCATTTAACAGCCAAAATTCTTGCCTTACTAAGTGTAGCAATGTTTGAGAACCAACATGCAAATTCTTTAAGTGAAAATATTCCATAATTATATTAGTTAATTTATGATCCCTTGGCAGTAAAATGGGGTGTTCTTGATCAATTGATAAGTCTGAATTGTTAAGACGTCCTCCTACGCGAATTAGACCCTTACTATCAAGAAATATATTTAAGTTACTTACACGACTGTCTTTTAAGTTCTCATTTTTTATTAAAGCATTTAGTTCTTTTGGAAATGAAGTTACTTGTACAGTTTTTATAAAATAATTTTTGGCATTTTCAAATTCATTCTTAGTTAGAGGACCAGTTGTTTTCTCCTTAGTTTTACAGTTGGACACAAACCTGAAAATAAAACTAAGAATTTGAATTAGTTTGATATAATTGCTACTTAGGCTAAGTATTTGGTCAATAAAACCTGTATTTGATGTAAGAACAAGGTTAGTGTTGGAGTCCTTTTTTAGTTCAGTCAAATACAGTTCTTTATCTGCTTTGTCAAGGTTCTTATCTGTCCACTCAGAACTGTTTATTTCATCATTCAATGCAAGTTGTGGTCCAGTCCACCACAAATCAAAGGTTTTCAGTTCATGAGGATCTGCACCACGGGACAAAATGTCAGCTGGGTTGTTTCCAGATGAAACGTGTTTCCATTTATAGTTTTCTGTCAGAGTTTGGATTTTTGAATCTCTATTTCCTATAAAGGTTTTAAGATGATGAGGTGTGAATTAATCCAAGCTAATGCAATAGAAGAATCAGAGAATAGCTCTGCACTTTTAATATCCAACTTCAAAGATGCGATAACTTTGTTTACTAGCTGTGACAGTAACAAGCAGGAACACAGTTCTAGACGAGGAATCGATATTGATTTTAAAGGGGCCACTCTAGATTTGCTAGCAAGCAGCTTGAAGTGACAGGATCCTGATTGAGTATAGAACTGCAGGTAGACCATAGAGATGAGATGGGCTCAGCCCGAGCCCGACTCGGGCTCTGTAATTCAAGATTGCGTTCGGGCTCGGGCTCGTGAAAAATTTCTCCTTTGTTGAACATACTCCTTGAAACAGATTTTAAAAGTGATTCATGGGATAAATAGACGTACTTATTTAAAAAAATAGCGGCACGGGGGACTAGAAGGTGTGTGAAGCTCCAAAATTTATTGTATCCTATTAATGTAGTAGTTAAATTTATTTGTCTTTAGCTGAAATTTCGGGCTCGGGCTCCAACTTTAATAATATTGCTCGGGCTCGGGCTTCAAAAAATGAGCCCGAACTCATCTCTAGTAGACCACAGCACCGAATGCAACACTAGAGGAATCACAAAATCCACGTAGCGTAATTATTGTTTCTTCTGATCCCAAGACATATCTACATTTTTATTGTTTCAATTTCTTGGTTACGAAATGATATCATTTATGAGCGAGGGGTTTTAGAAGTGATTCATCCCAATCAACTTTCTCTAACCAAACATGTTGAAGGAATATTTTTGCTCGACAAATGATAGGTCCAAATAAACCGAATGGATCGCATATTTTTGCAATCGTAGACAAAACTTCTTGTTTAGTGTAAGCGGCTTGATATTTCACCGAGACCTTAAAATTAAATTGATCTACCTTTGAGTTCCAAATCATACCCAATGTTTTAGTAGCAGGTTCTCGATTTTGATGGAAAGAATGTTCGTTGGATTCTTGCTTAAGACCAAGTATTTGATTGCTATTTGATTTCCATTTGTGGAGGGCCATACCACATGATTGAAACATTTTAATTAGCTGGTCCTTAAGAATTTTTGCAGTTGTGATATCAGAGCAGCCAGTTACTATGTCATCCATGTATACATCTGATTGAACTACTTCTGAGGCCAGTGGGAAAGAGAATAATTCATCCATGCACAACTGTTTTATGACTCGAGTGGCAAGAAATGGGGCACTTTTTGTTCCATAGGTAACAGTGTTTAGTCGATACACAACAACATTTTGATTTTCTTCATATTTCCACAAGATTCTCAATAAGTCCCTTCGACTAGGTTCTATTAGAATCTGGAACATTTCTTCAATATCAGCAGTTAAAACTACTCTATGTTTCCTAAATCGCATCATAATGTCGAATATGTCTTCTTTTACTTCACCAGAAAGTAAAACATCATTCAAACTTTTTCCAGACGTTGTAGGTGCAGAACCATCAAAAACTATTCTAAGTTTAGTAGAGGATCTTTCTGGCCTGTAAACTCCATGATGTGGTAAGTAGTACTCAGCAGAAATCGAGGTTGGATTGTCTAATTTTTCCATGTGGTTAAGTGCTTCGTATTCATTAAGAAATTCGCAATAAAGCCGATGCATATCGTGGTTTTTACTCAATCTTCTAAGTGTTTGATGTAGTCGTTTGTCTGCTAAGTTTCGAGAATTACCCAATGTATTTAATTCTTCTTCTTTGATTGGCATCTGGACGATGTATCTTCCTGTTTCGTCTCGTCTATGTGTGGTCTTAAAATGAGCTTCACAAAATTCTTCTTCTTTGCTTAGCGGTCGATCCGGAGAAACTTCTTCAACTTCCGAAAATTTACGGATACAATCTTCGATATTTTCAGATTGTGAAATTAGCCCACAATATTGTTTAGCGGACTTGGTCATATCAATCTTATTTGGTTTGAAAAAATGAGGATCGGCTAATGTGTAGCTTAATGGAATATTTATCTTTTTCATGTCAAACATAGATGACGGTACAAAATCTGTAATTTTGCTTATAATAAGCAACTCGATTTCTGAAGTAAAAGACGAATCTTTATTACTAATGAGTGCACTCGTTTTCCATTTGATATTTGTGGCATTTCCACCTAAACCATTAACAGCTACATTTACTTTTTGCTTAATCAATCCCAGTTGCATAGCCATTTTTGTAGTTATAAAATGCGACATTGATCCATTATCAAGGATAGCTCTACAACACATATATCTATTTTGAAAAGGTGACCAAACCCAAACAAGTGCTGTTGAAAGCAAAACAGATTTACTGGATGCTTCTAAAATCGAAGAAAACGAACGCACAATTTCCTTTTCGCAGCTATATTTTATTTCATCCGAAGGTGACGGAATTTGCGTACGAGAAACATCGTCAGTTGGTTGCAAATTTTAAGCCTTCCGAGATGAACTTTCAGCTGGTTCCACGCTTGGCGCGTTATTTTTTTTAGGGAAATTATGTTGAGTTGGCGAAGGATTATTTTCAGAACGACATAAAAGGTAATTGTGCCTTCCTTGACAGGAACGACAACAGTATTTGGACGGACATGAAGAAAGTTTGTGTGAATGATTTAAGCAATTAATGCAAAGATTATTCTTTTTGGCGACATTAAATCGATGTGAAGGAGACATTTTGAGAAAAGTTGGGCACTGGTATAACTTGTGCGAATTTTTACATAAAAAACGCAAATTATTTTCGGGCTTCAACATAAAAGCATTCGTCTTATTTTGATTAGAAAATTTAACTTTCATGGAATGATATTGTACGCCCTGCAAATTTTCTAATATCTGTGAACGATTTTCAAGGAATTCTAAAAATTTATTCCATTCAGGCAATTCAGTTGAAGTTAAACTCATTTCATATTGTTTACGAGATTCCTTGTCTAACTCTTGGATTATAACAGTTATTAATAACTGGTAGACCAGATCATTTGCTTCTAACTTCATTAACTTTAATCCTCTTAAACTTTTATCAACCAAATTTCTAAGAGCCTCAGCAGATTCAAGGTTCAATTTTTCTATCTTCAAAATGTTTAGAATATGAGTGTTAACAATTGATCTTTTGTTTTCAAATCTGCTTATCAAAACTTGCATTAATGAATAAAATGTATCCTCAGGGGTTTCTATGCTTCTGACATCTCCTTTTAAACAGGAACGTGAATAAAATAACTTCTGAGTATCTGTTAGCGATGGGTGGTTTGTGATTAAACTATCAAATTGAGCTTTAAAACTATTCCATTGCTCAACATTACCATAGAATTCTGGTAAGCTTACATCGGGTAATTTAACGTTGCAATTATAACAGTTTTCTAATTTACTAGATGCGACATTTACATTTGAAATAAAGTGTAATAACTTTTGTAAGCTTACCTTTACTTCCTCGAGAATGTCTTCTAATTTTTCAAATTCTGATTCCATCTCTGGTAAATCCTTCGTTTCAATAATTTCATAATAATCCAGTTTCAGTTCTTCTAATTTACAACTTATGTCTGAAACACAGTCAATTTTGCTTTGCAGAATAAATTTATCTGCAACAGACAACTTTTCCTTTAAAAACTTTTGAAGCTTCGTCATTCGCGATTTATAATTTCCTTTCCGATAATTTAACATTTTTAATTTTTCAGATAAACTTTTTCCTTCCGAATTTGCCATTTTCAAAACACAACAGCGAAAAGCCACAGTCAACTAATCGAAGAATTCTACATGCAAGCCGATTTCTTTCTCCGGTTCGGGTAGGACCAATGTTTTGGCCGATTTGTGGACTGTATTTAAATTACAACAACTATTAAAGTATAAACGAAATTTATTAACGACATTTTTAACAATAATACGCTCTGAAATGAGACGTTGGTTAATTACACCGAATTGTGTCGAAATTACATTTTTTATACTTAAAACCAGTGTTGCCACAACGGCATTATGAATTAAAAATTATAACGTCACAATTGATCGTTGCTAGGCGTCAACAATGTGCTTATGATTGATTCAACATGCTGAAAAAAAAATTCATGATGCTTTTTAGCAAATGCAATGGATAAACTTAGAAGATATGCAAATTTCGATAAAATTTTTGGAATCAGCTTAAAAAGTTACGACTAGAAAACAAAGTTTCACTTCAGTAATGCTTATAGTTAAGGAGTTATTTAAGAAAATCAGAGTAAAAATGGTCTATCTTGCAGAAAACTTAAAAATTTCCATAATTAATTTCTCAGCAATTAATTATCATAGAACTTGCAAAATTAAGATTTGTGGTTATCTTAGCCTATAAATCATTTACAAAAAATTTGAGAAAAATCTGAAATGGTGGTGTCAAATTTTTCCAATTTTCTGTTTGATTTGACTTGGAATGACCCCTAACAAAAAGTTATTCAAGCTGTAAAACAGTAGCGTGTGGAAATTTCTCGTGCTCATATAGAAGATATGGACAATCTGGGTTTAGTTCTGGAAACTTTTTTTTTTTTTTTATGCCGAACTTTGTGATAAATTGCCAAAAGTAGCCAGACTTGACAACTTTTGACATACTGTACTGCTTGCAAACCTGAAAAGTTTGTCCCAAATTTATACTTGGAAGACGAAGCAAGTATAAGTAAAGCTTATAAAAAGGATCTGTCTGTAGTTAATTGTTACCATGACATATGTAAGAAAATTAAAGTATAATATTGATCAAATTTAGCTGAACTTCTGACATTTCTTTCGTAGTAGTAGTTGAATTCTATGTTTCATGATATACAAGGTGATCCCAAATTTATGGTACAAACTTTTAGGGGAAGTAGGTTATTCAAAGATGATTAAGATTCCTACAGCAATGTGGAGTACAAATGTCACCTTCTTGTACCAGTTAGTAATCACTTTGGAAGAAATGTTAAGTAGTAATGAATTTTTCTACCATGTTTCATCAAAAATTGATCAAAAATCTTTCACAGAAAGCATTTGACTAAAATGCGTAGTTTAGAAATTTGATTTCATCTTATTGGTGGAATTCTCGAACAGAAGTCCATTGCTTCTGAAACTCAATTAAGAATGTACACAAACATTTGTTTCAAAATGATTATTAACAGATACATGAAGTTTGCTACCCCATACTTGACTCTGAGCAACCTACTCCCATCACAAGTATGTATCATATGATGCTTGTGATATCTATGACATACTTGTCAAAGATATATATACACACTCAATTCCAAATCCCTGAATGTATTATGAATTCGGAATCACCCCATACATGACACATGTAGCAGACTTTAGTAAATAATAACATCAGGGTTGGCCATAATGCATCTCGCAAGCCACTTGTAGTTCTCACAAGTACACAGTGTGGCTGCAAATAAAATATGGCAAATTAAAACATCTTAATTTCCAAAAGGAATTAATTTGTCTAAATTCTTGTAAGTTAACACAATTAATAAAACTGAAAAACATCTTTAAAAAATGAAACAAAATTGCAAAACAAATCTTTAACAGTTATATTTGAATATTTTAAGAGTGTTGTCTATATTAGCCATTAGTTGTTGAAAGTTTGGTTAATGACTCAAAGCAATTCTCACTAGCTCAATTAAATGCTAAACAGTTGAATCAGGCGCATAGCCACGAAAATTTTTCGGGGGAGGAGATATGAACTTATATGTGTATAAATAGGAATTTCATCACTAATCCAAAAATTTAGTCAGGGGGGGATATATACCGATATTCCCCCCCCCCTGAGTTGAATAGACCTTTGTCTGATAATTATTTTTTTTTTAATTACGAGATATTGCAAAAATAATATTTTTTTTTTTTTTCATGGACAAATATACTAATTTTTCACGATAATTTTAATAAAAATAAGTACAACTAATATTAAACATGGAGTTTCTCCTCTTCCACTAATCTTGATTCATCTTTTTTAGCAGGGTGTCAATGATTTTCTTAAATCATGATTTCAAACAACTGATTTAAAAAAAAAATCTTTCATCTATATCAGAAATGCACAAGCTCTGACCCACGGGACATTATTGGGTCATGACACTTGTTCCATTCACCCTGCAAAAATGCTTTAAATTATATAATCTATTCCCTCTCAAGTCCTGCAGGTCGCCTCAAAGTGTGCTTTTTAGCCGGCGAGGGGGTGTACCTGGGCGGAACGGGCGAAGTACGTCGGGAGAGTAATCTCCTGGTAGGGCCACCCAAGGCGTGAAGGCCGTTCCATTATGCTCAGCTAAGGCCTGCAGGCACAGGAGCAAAGACAGACTTCAACGCTTGGACTTGTCCAGGGTGCTCCAGGACTGACCAGCGGTCCAACTGAAGCTGCTCATTCCCTCCTCCATATGACTTCGTTGACCAATGAAATTCATTCTGCATCGTCCGTCGCGCAGAATAATCAGGGACGCGTTCGTGGTTTAGGCAGAGGGCCCCGTTCGAAAAGTGATGTATCTTACAGTCTCCATTTAAACTAAAAACTCTGAAAATCCTTCAGTGCAACATAAATGGTCTCTCTACCAGAGCTACCAGAGTTAAACTTGACCAAATTCTTGATATGGCAGAAGCCCATGATGTCCAAATTATTGCTATCCAAGAAACAAAATTAAATATGACTTCCAACTTGAAAATTAGGGGTTACGACATTTATCGGCTTGATAGACCCTCCGGAAGAGGAGGGGGTTTGGCGTTTCTGATCAGAGGTATCAACTACAAAAGCATAGATCTTGTGTCCCCTGATCTTGACCTTGAGATTCAGGGCATTGTTGTAGAATGGAGAGGAAACCCATTTCACATATATAATGTATACCATCCTCCTAATCAATCACGACTCCCAGAAAACCTCAAGTTGGCAATGAATGACAACACGTTGGTCTTGGAGAACCTCAATGCCAAACACCCCGCTTGGGGTTGTTCTTCAAGCAATGGCAGAGGAGAAGAATTACTGCACTTGATAGATGATAGTGGGTTTATGTTACTCAATGACGGTACTCCTACCCATGCTTCCTATAGCTATAATACCTCAGAGGCGCTCTACATTTCACTTGTCAGTCCAAATATTCACCCGTTATGTAAATGGTCGGTTATGGACACAATTGGAAGTGACCACCTGCCTGAATATCAGGATATCAGGCAGGTGGTCATTGGGCAGGTGGTCATTGGGTCAGGCAGGTACCTGGATATCAGGATATCAGGATATCAGGAACAAACAGCGTATTAAAATCACCAGAGAATCATACTGGAATTTTGCTAAGGCTGACTGGGACTCCTTCCAGCAATCCGTCGACAGCTGCCTCAGCACTGAATGCATGGCCTCTGATGTTAATGCAAGCTGGCTTAAATACAAAGAAATTTTACTCAATTGCGCCAGGCTTCATATTCCTAGGGGAAACATTAAACGTTATGTACCATTCTTCATTCACAAAGATCCCCTTTTGGAACCACTTCTAATGGAGAGAAAGCTCCTGATACAGGAATCTGAGAATGCTGTTGATAACAGTTCTAGAGCCAAGCTAAATAAAATAAACGCTAAAATCAAGATCGCTTACGCGCAACTAAGGCAAACAAAATGGAGAGAGTTATGCACTAAGCTCGATGCCAGAGTGTCGGACTCTAAGCTCTGGAAAGTCATCAAGGGAATAAACAGAGAACAGCCGCAATCTGAAACTTGCAATACAGTACGAACTCTGCTGGCCAGTTCTCTCCTGATGATAAAACAACAGCCAATTTACTGGGTTCATTTTATCAAGAAACTAGCAGATTGAACTTCTCCTTTGAGGACAGGCCTATAAAGAAAAAGGCAATGAGCATTGTGAATGGTTGTCGCAGCACCGATCTCGGGGTCCCCACACTCACACGAAAGTACTCTTATCAAGAATTGATCTCTGCTATGGCTTTCTTAGATCTGACCAAGTCTCCTGGCCCTGATGGAATACACGGCCAAATGTTGGAAAACCTTGGCCAAATAGGAAAAAATAGACTTTTGGATATCATCAACCTTTCTTGGTCCTGTGGACAACTACCAGCTGACTGGAAAAGAGCCACTGTAATTCCCATCAGAAAACCAGGCAAAGAAGCAAGCTCTCCCGAGAGCTATAGACTTATTGCCCTCACCAGTATGACTTGTAAACTAATGGAAAAAATGCTCCTTGCTAGGCTTCATTACATTCTGGATTTCGAACATCTTATTCCACCCGAACAATATGGTTTTAGAAAGGGGCATAGTACCACAGATCAGGTCCTGTATTTTTGTCAAAAGGTCAGAGACGCCCAAAACTTCAAACCTACTTGACATACCGTGGCTGCCTTACTAGACGTATCTAAGGCCTTTGATACGGTGTGGAAAGACAAGCTTATTATAAAATTACACGATTCCTTCAATATTAGGGGTTCTGCCCTAGTTTGGATTGCTGACTTTCTGCACCACAGATCCATAAGAGTTAAATTCAACAAGACTTTTTCGGATCCTTTTAGACTGGGACAGGGCGTTCCTCAAGGATCAGTCATAAGCCCTACTTTATTCTCCATATTCTTGGCCGGAATCGAGAGGAGGAGATCAGAACTTGTCGATATTGCAATCTTCACTGACGATATTGTAATTTGGAATTCAGGCACTGATGTGACTAACATTGATACACTCCTCAATTCCACTTTGACTGCACTTTCTGATTTTGCAACAGAACACAAATTGACTTTCAACCCAGTTAAATCAATTGTGACTTTTTTTACCACTAATAAACATCTATACAACTACAAACCAAAGCTGTATTTTGATACCCAGCCTCTCACCTATGAAAAACATCCCAAGTATCTAGGATTCATCCTGGATCCTGAATTCAACAGCAACAAACATATTAACCACCTGGTTTCAAAGGCTCGTAAGCGCCTTAACTTTCTTAAATATCTAGCTGGCAGGGATTGGGGAGCTGATGCTATCACTCTTAGAACCACATATATTTCGCTTATAAGACCTATTCTGGAATATGGCTACCCTATTTATTCCTGCGCGTCTGAAACCAATCTCCAGAAATTAGAACGTGTACAACTGAGTGCCGCTCGAATCATTCTCGGACTTAAAAATAGCTGTCCTTCTGGTATAGCCCTATTTGAAGCCAACTTACAACCATTGCATCTTCGAAGAAGAGCTAACTTGGTAAATACTTTAATAAAATTTACAGCTATGGCTCCCAACATCGTACTTCCTTGTATCTGCACACCTAGCATAATAATCAAAGACTTAAGAAATTCAGCCCTTTTAGTTTGGCGGAAACTCAAAACCTGATCTCTCGTGAGGTTGAACCTCAATCTTTGAGATCTTATTTTGATCCCTCAGAGGGAATGCCAAAAGTTTTCTTCCACTTTGATCTGAATTCCACTGCAAACAAGCAAACTCATCATGACGACCATCTTCGGCAACTGGCCCTGGAAATCATTAGTCACATTCCTAAAGATGCAGTGCAGGTCTATACTGATGGTAGCCATACAGAAAATTGTACTGGCAGCGGTATTTACATCAGAACTCCTCATCTTGAGACTTCATTAAAACAACGAAACCCTGATACTTGTTCTGTCTTCAGGAGCGAATTAATTGCAATAAATGTTGGACTTGATGCTATCTTACCTATTGATTATGAATTTGGTGAACTTTGGATCTTATCGGACAGCTGCAGTGCACTTCAACATCTTAGTGACTGGTCCTCTGCAGGCGATGAAACCAGTATATCTATCCTGCTCAAACTTAAGAAACTGTCTCAGAACCACGACATCCATCTCCAATGGATCCCATCACATGTAAACATTAGTGGTAATGAGGTTGCAGATAGATTGGCAAAAGAAGGCAGTGAGGACGAAACGACCACTGGTGTTTTGCTTACTCACCAAGAACTGTACTCAATGAAAAATCTAATTTAAATTCAATTTGGCGCATTCCACCTGCGCACCAATGGTACACCGGAACATCCCCTGGCTTTCTACTGGAAATTAAATGTGATCGTGGCTCCCAGACTACACTTGCTAGACTTAAAAGTGGCCACCTTAAGTGTCTTTCGTACGAACACGGCAAGAAAGTCCACCCCACTTGCAAGAAATGCTGTGATCATCCAGCCTCTCCAGAGCACATACTGAGTTGCGTCGGACTTAACATCTGCTCCCCATTTAGTTATAGACTTTCTGTCGGTCAACAATCTATTGGAGTTGATCTGATTTATGTCAGATCTTTAAAGAGGATAAGCAACAACAACATATAATCTATTATATCAGAAACAATTAGAATTTTTTTTTTTTTTTTATAGAATTTCGTGCACAGTAAATAAATAATAAATAAATAAATAAAGGTGCTACTACAACCAAAATTCACTGAGTTGCAGCTGCTTAAAGTTAGAGAACATTTCAAACTGCAAAATAGGGTTGTATAGAGAATGAATTTTATTTACACAACTTATTAAAATTCTGTTCTTTACAGAAAGGATTTTTAAAAGATCCTGGATAGATTTTTATAGAGCCTGACTATAACCCTCTGCTTAAAGATTAGTATTCTAAAATTAGTTTTGCTTCTTGCTCTGCATTATACCAGAAAATGAAATTAAAAAACCCATAATTTAAAATTTCAATATTTATAATATGGTCCTTTAATGGTTACCCGTAACAGGACATTTTAAACATGGAAAAGTGACTTGAGTCAAAATATTTGCTGCTTCATAACTCAGTGAATTTGGTAGTAAAAGAGGGATCTCTCTTTAATTTTGCCTGAAATTGTGTAAGGAATTTTTTTTAAAACTATAACTGAGAGACCATATAAAAAAATCTAAATTTCGTAATTTTTATAGACTATTGATTGACTTTGATTAATTCTGATATAATAGATTATACAATTTAAAGCACTTTTGCAATTAGAATTATGTGTCTCCAACAGTTTAGGAAATAGCCATTGGGCACCGTTAGCACTGGATACCCTTTATATGTAAAAAAATTCATCTAACTCAATTTTTTATTCAGCTATGATAGATCAAACTTGTTGCAGACATGTCATAATAAATGCTTACAATACTGTGGAATCACCCAATTTCCTTTCCTATGTGTGCCATCATATTTTTAAGAACTTAATTTGCAAAGAAACCAATAAATACATAGTTGGAATTGTGTCATTATATCCATCAATTAGTTTTTACTATATTGTTCTTAACTTATTGTTATTACTTATAAGAACACGCTACTTGATACCATACATTTCAATTTTTGTGGCTCACAAGCTGTTAATATTTCTGTGAAGTTATATTACTGAAAGTTTTGCTTTTAAATTTGTAAATGAAGTCGATATATAATCAGTCAATTTTGATATACTTCAAAAATCATCCACTTGGGACTAAACCTCGGCAAAATTTCCAGGTTTTTTTCAGAGCATTCCTATCTCTATACACATTTTGTAAAAGTTCTGAAATACTTCATATAAAAGCATGCAGTTTTTCCCCTAACTAGAAGTCTTAAATGATGAAGTTTATAAATAACTGAAAACATTTTATTAGGCACTCAAAGTAGTAATAAAATGTACAACAACTTGACCACCAAGGGCACAAACCTAGGAGGGCATCACTCGCAAGACAGGCCCACCTTTCGTATGCCACTAATGCCTTCACTTAAAAAAATGCAGTATTCTCTAGTTGCGAGTGATTTTTTTTTTTCAATCACTCACAACTACTCAGTACATCGACAAAATGCTAATCAGTACATCACTAATTTTAGCTGCTTTAATTATCTTTAACACTTGAATAACCAAAAAGGACAAGCATAAGTATCAAAACAAACTATTGTTTCTTCATTTATGATCTTACCATGCATGCTATAGAGCATAAAAGATCAGTCAATTTCATTTTGGAATAATCAATAAAGTTTTTTTTTTTTTTTTTTTTCCATACAATACCCAGTACACGATCAATAACTTATATTTAATTGAAACATTGTCTAATACTATCAATATGCAATGTTTATCTATACACAGTAAAAATAAGTCTCTAAGCAAGAGACTTTCGTGGTAAGTTGTCGCAAAAAACATTCAGAAAAAAATATGAATTTGTATCAAACAATTGCCCATGCAGAGAAGTGATCAGGACAATTCTTAATTAATTATAATTATTAAAATTACAAGAACATTATTGATGAAATAGATATTTTATTTGAAGACTATAATAATAAGCTTATCCACTGACAAAATTGGTAACTCTACGTTTGACAGATTTTGTCAAAAGTGAATGCTGACCTGACGATTTTTGACTAGGAACTACCCGGGTGACCATGCCTTGCCAATATTGTTTTATAAAAGAACTAAAAAATAATTTGTTTTAAAATGATTGATGGGAGTGTACGATTATACACAGACATCAGTCGCATGCTCCACAAATTTAAAACACAAACAAAAATATCAATATCAACAAAAAACAACACATACGAGGGTCACTGCAGGAATTATCCATACCACGGGCAAATCTGATTAGCTACTCATAAGCTCTGCTGTCCACTAGTTTGGCAGACTTAACGCTGCTCTTGTTTATGTTAAATTACATAGTGGTGTCTGCGCGCATGCGCATTATCTTGGTTTGTATCGCCAAGGCCATGCTCGACATGGATAATGCACATTTTGCATGGTGTCTGAGTTCGAGGCTAAAATTCGTTTGCTGGCGGTATTTACATCCGCCAGCTCCTATTGAAATGCATTCAGTATCCATTTTATAATTACCGTTTCTCATTATTAGAGCCGCTCGGAATGAGTTACTGTCTTTTTAATACTTAAATAGATGGTTTAGAAGACGATGATATCTCATTTCGCTTCAAAACTTTGTTAATAAAAAGAATATTAGTGTTCTAACCACTGGCGTAGCCAGGATTTTGTTTCGGGAGGGGCACAGAAAGTTTTGTCCAACTAATTAATATTCTAATTATTAATTGCAATTAGAAATATTTTAATCATTAATTAATTTTAAATTAAAAAAATATAATTAGTAATTATAATTAGAAATAATATTCTAATTATAATTAAGAATAAGATTCTAATTGGTAATTCTAGTTATAATATTACTTAATTAATAATTTTACAAAAATATCCTTAAATATATATGTTTAAAGATGCTATTCAGTATTAATTGCGCGAGTTAATTAATAATTCTTCAATATATTTATCTCTGTAGATAGATACTTATGTAACGATTTGTCTGGCGATTATCTCAACCAGATAAGATTTTTTTTTTAAATCCAGGCCCGTATCTGCTACTACAATAAGTCTTATTCTACAATATATATATATATATATTAGATAAAGGAAGATACTGAAAATAAAACTAAATAAATGATATCTCAATAAACGACCGTAGTAAAAAAATATTTGTATGTAAAATTTTCTTGTTATAAACAGGAAATATATAATCTATCCCGGATTTTCAATCAGCTCATTTGCAGCTGCATATAACTAATACATACAGATTGATTCAAAATTAGTGTGACCAATTTTAAAAGAGTATAATTATTTATGATAAATTTTAATTTACCACCAGTTTTATTTTAAAAATTAAACGTTTAAATCACCAATCGAACTACTTTTATCAGTGGGAGTAAATTTTGGCTCCAAATTAGATCCTCAAACCCGAAACGAAATTTTTAAACTTTTGTAGGAAGGTTGCTCAAATTCTGTTATAAATAAAGCATTTAAAATTCAGAAAAGGCATTTTTCTAATGTATAACTATCTATACTTTGAAAAGAAATAAAATTTGACTGGCAATCAAGAGCTCCAGGGGGAAAATGTGGACGAAAGGAAGTCCTTGGTGAAAAAGAAAAAAAGAAGCTGAAAAGACTTATCGTTGTAGAAAATCCTCTTCCTCAAAGAACTTTAGGAAAGAAACTACAGGTATCGCAATCGACAATTTGTCGTCAGATAAAGAAAATTGCCTATAAAAATTGCAGAAACTAGTTTGTCATCAAATATCTGCGAACACTGTAGAAAAACGAAGAAAACGTTCTTTGTATTTAATGTTACTTAAAGGTAGATACAAAACATGGATAACATCTGATAAAGCGTTGTTTTGTCTGTAATTCACAACTGGCAAAAGGAGGTTCAATATATTTCACGCGAACAGCGTCGCAAAGACGCAGCTGTTTTGCAGAAGGCAAGTTGGATGTTAGGACGTTAAGTTCTGGAGCACATTATCAAAGAAAGTAAACATCTTTCTCTTTACCCCAAGAAAACTTTGTTTTACACGAAGATTCTGCACCAAGTCATACTGGAAAGTCAACTGTCAAATGATTGAAAGATTAAAAAAAATAATAATAATAATTTTATTTCTCCTGAAAAATGGCTAACATCATCCCTTGACTGTTCTAATTGCGATTATTTTTTTATAGGATACTTGAAAGAACAATTAAATAGACGTAAGGTAAGAACACTTTAAGGGCTTTATAAAGCAATCAAAGAGGAAGTTGGAAAAATACCTCCAAAAATGGTGTAAAAAGCTCTTTGGGCTTGACCTAAACATTTACGTAAAGTGTACTATGCTAAAGGAAACCAAATTGAAAATTTCGTGTAAATAACTTAATTCAATAAAATTTTTGATGCTCTGAAATTGGTCACGTTATTTTTTATGTTAAATGTATTTTATAATGAAGATCACGCAAACACAAACCTATTATTATTTTTATAATTAACAGCCACAGAACAGCGACGCTAATTTTAAAAAAATAAACCTTTAATTATAATGCACAGGCTGTACTAACTCAGTTTCTTATTGCAATTAATAAGTCAAAATGTACAGTTTTATGCAGTAACACATAATTAACCTAGAAAATCTTATGACTAGATTTTTTTATTTATCTTTTAATTTTTTCAAAATGCTTGTTTTTAATATAATGTTGCTCACAAATTTAAGACATTCTAAATAATGCAGACACAATATTAAAATAAGAAAGATATAGCTTGAAGAAAATCATCCAAAACTCTGGTTTCTGGAATAAAGTTGTGTGTGTGTGATCACTAGATTAAAATAACCTACACAATTCAAATAATATATTAAAATAACAAAGATATGACTCAAGGAGAATCTTCCAAAACTTTGCTTTTCTGTATAAGGTTGGTGACAGGATTAGAATATTATTCGTATACAAAGCAGACACAATATTGAAATAACCCAAACATCCCTTGAAAAAACATTCCGAAACTCTTTGGAATAAGGTTAATCACAAGATTAAAATTTTCTGCACATTGTTAACAAAATACGTATTAAAATAACACAGACGTCACTAGAAACCCACCAAAATTCTGGTTTTTATAATTAAGTTGGTTCAAAATGTATAGAATTTTTCTACTTACCCTGACAGCAGCAACTGCAAAACTTGCAGCAAGCTTGATTTATCAAGTCAATAAACTTGAATTAAGCTTGAAAATTTCGAGCGCGTAAGCTTAATGCAAGCTTGAATCAAGTGTTCTAGTTTACACTTGCCCAACTTGTATTAAGCTTGACATAGCAAGTTTGAATCAAGCTTGACATAGCAAGTTTGAATCAAGCTTGACATAGCAAGTTTGAATCAAGCTTGACATAGCAAGCTTAATTTCAAGCTTAAAAAATTTTCCTAAAAATAAAATTCCTAAATACACGGGGTGCCCGTCGGTGAACTCGCCTCACGTATTTTATTTTTCCACGCATTTTCCCCTCTACACTGAAATTTCAAGTTATTTTAATCTGTTACCATCAAGCGTCCGCGGCTGGGATCGAACTCGGTATCTAAGAGTTGGGACGCCAGTGTCCTAACCACTCGCCAACCTGAGTTGCGCTGATATGACTAAAGTTTGAAGTGACTGCTATGGTTATCACACCGTTTTCCGGCGAGATCGATCAGTGGCCGATGTGTAGATCTGTTTCTTTTATTTTTCCATGGGATGGACCAAAATTAAAATAATGTTATGTGTGATTTAGAGACTCTACTAATAAGGAAATAAGCATAATATAAACTTAAAAGCAGCACACGTTTTAAAACTTTTAATATCGTGACACTTATGTTGGGCAATACTGGCCAAAATCGAGACAAACGACTGATTTTGAAATCAATTTCTTAGTATAATTGTATTTTATTTTGAAGAATTTCAATATTTGGAAATTTAGAATATATTTTTTTAAAATTCTATGGTCAAGTACATTTATGACTGGTGATAAATTATTTGTTATGTAGATGTGACTTTCCAAATCAAGCAGTCATCAAGTAGTAATCCAGCTTGACAGTCCAAATGACTTCTCCAAGCTTGCTGCAAGCTTAAAATGAATTGAACTGTCAAGCTTGTATTAATACGTCAAATTCAAAGAAATGTCAAGCTTGATTTAAGCTTATGTGCTGTCTGGGAAGCAGTCTTAAAAAATATAATTGATTGCAATTTTTCGACTTGAATAAGTGTTGAGTTGTTAATTAAATATCTTCAAAGTACATCTTACATAATATTGGGAAGATTAAATGGTAAAAATACACCGGATTTGATTTCTTTTTAAAAAAGGGAAAAAAAAAACAGACGCACAAAACTTTCTAGAACGGATAAGTTCTTAAAATTATTGAGGGGGAAAGGGTTGCACTCATCGCTGGTTGGTGAGCCATACGTCAGGAGGTTGGGCACTAGAGATGAGATGGACTCAACCCGAGCCTGGTTTGGGCTCGGGCTGAGAGTGCTTGGGCTCGTTCGAGAATTCACCGGTTGGTTATGCACCGGTGCTACCGGTTGCGGTCATTCTTTGGTTAAGTGACGTCACGGTTGTCAACCGGTTTCGGTCATCCTCACCACAAGCCAAGAAAACAAAAATAAACACTGGCAACACTACGCTGATAACCGGACTAACCCACCTCGCTAGCAGGGTCATTCTGGTTGCGCTCTGGTCACGCTGAGCAGACAACCGCTACATGACCGAAACGTTTTCGAACGTGGTTAATTCCAGAGCTCCGCCCATCGCTCCGCCTTTTCGAACGCTCTGGTCGTGCACCGGTGTTACCGGTGCACAACCGATGAATTCTCGAACGCGCCCCTTGTGAGAAATTTCTCTTTTATTGAACGCATTCCTTGTAAACAGATTTTAAAAAGTGATTCATTGGGGAAATTAACTAATTAATATTATTTGATAAACTTTAATATAACGAATTATGTAGTGCATTAATAGGTCGCTGTTATATTTGTCTTTAATTTTCACAAACGGCAAAATTTATGATATTCTACCAATGAAGTCATTGACTTTTATATACCTATTAGCTGAAGTTTCGGTCTCGGGCTTCGGCACCCTACATAAGTACAAAGTTTTAACGTACAATTTAAAAAACAAAAAATGAAAAATAGGTATGTTTAATTGTTTAACTTAGAAGAAAAATATATTTAATAGAAAGTCACATTTTAATGAGCAACTTAATGTCTTATTTTAGAATCAGAAAATAAAGGTATTAAGTTACGATTTTTCAGATTAATTTCAAAGCAAAACTGCTGTTCTCATTGGTTGCGGTTTTAAATGACAAAGGAAAGCACTTAAGAATATTTAATTTTTTTTTAAACTGTGAGTAGTAAAAATATTAAGAAGAAAACATTACTGAGAGTAATTTTTATTTAAAAAATACAGACTTAGTGGACTGTTGATAGACCTTATTTAGTCGTGAGCCGGATATCCGGCGATTGTGATTCGGATATCCGATGATATTTCGGATATTGATAAATCAGCCGGATATCAAGTGCATCCCTAGATATTTCAAATATTCATTTATATTTTACCAGAGCATATAAAATAGTATTTATAAAGTTTTATAAAACTTTAGAACAGAAAAAGAAATTACAGATTTACCCTCTTGTCAGTTGAAAGTGTGGGTATAAAGGAAACATTTCTTAAATTACATATTAATGAAAATATGATAATATAAATTTTTCAGCATACGTAAGAAGATATTATGTCATATGTATTATGTCATCGTTTATATTATCATTTAAAAACTCACAATAAAATATTGAGTATTTACTGTAGTTTCTTTTCCTGATGTGCTTTCTGAAGTTTTCTGCAAAAATCTGTTCATCTATGGCTTTTTCCGCTTCCTGTAGATTTGAGTCTTCATTGTTAGCAGGCAAACTATGTATAATTTTTGGAGTTTTATTAAAAATTTCTCCTATACTTCTACTCAACGGGCACTTTCTTGAGGCCATAATCTCTATTCGAACCGACGAACTGGACAGAGATTTTTTTTTTTTTTTTGTGCTACCCTAGTCAAAAACACGAGCTTCTGGACCTTGGGAATGAAGGGGAAAGGGCCAGGTGCCCCTCCTTGAAATTTTATCGTTAGTAGGAAGTAATAATTTTGCATACACCATAGTTTAAAAATACCACAGGTGGCCATGAAAGCTGATAGCACTTGGGGATACATACTTCACAGGGTACAACGGTAACGAGCTGAGGTTATAGGGAGGGGGAAATTTTTTGTATCCCGGGAGGAGGCTATCGCCCAGATGTATATTTTCTGGTGTGTAGGCGTGTCAAAAGTCACCTCACGTTAGTGATTAAAGGCACTTTTTAACATTTTTATTGACTTGTTTTTTTCTTCGTTCTCAATGTGAAAGGATCTAGAAAACGTTTATCAGAAAGATCAGACAAATATTATGAGACGATCCATTTTTACAAATTGCAATATATATATAACAACTGAAAAAATTTCGGGGGGGGGGGCACGGGCCCGGTGGGCCTCTCCCTGGCTACGCCAGTGGTTCTAACATTATTACGTTATTGCAAGCACGTATAAATAATACATCATTGAGTTGATTTTGAGTTTTCTGAGTTTAAAATAGTACAAATATTCATTAAAAACCTCCCACACTTTTTTAAAGTACGATCTTTTAAATTATTTTTAGTATTTAATTATTATTAACATTTTAAATAAAATCTCACAATGAAGATAAAATTCATTTATAAAAAGCTATTATTTGTTAATGACTAATATTCTAGCTTCTTTTGCAACAGCTATATTTCTACTAGAAAGTGTCAAATAATTCCTTAGGTCCAAATGAGCTGAAACCGAAACTAATCATCACCATAAGATCGTGCACGTGGAGTATCAAATACCGCCAAGTGACGTCACGTGCAAAATGTCCATTCCTGTATGGACCGCATGCGACTTTTTTTTTTTTTTACATATATAAGTATGATGCTGCCATCTAGTGTGATAATTGTAAGTGACACAGGCTAATATTTCCCCACAATTTTGTTTTAAAACAACAATTTATTATAACGTTTTTAAAAACACAGGACTGCGATTGTTTGTTTATGTATTAAGGCCGATTGGCTGCACTAGGCAAGGGGGATGCCCTCCGAGCGAGACTTTCTAAGGCACCCTAGCCCGCATTTTCGCGAGGCTGAACAAATATTCTCTGAAAGAAAACCACGGAAAACTCCGAATAGCTAGGTCGACAGGCGGGACCGGCGTTTGAACCTGGGGTAAAATCGACCAAAACAGTGCACGCCCTATGTAAACACGGCGGCAGTCGCTGGAGCTTGGCGGTCGCTAAGCCCTAGCAACTGTCGCCAATCATTTTGCACGATCAACTAAGCAAACTAAAAAAAAATGTAACAAATTAAAATTGCTATTAATTACGCTAACAAAAACATCAGACTCACTACAAAATAAATCAAAAATCTTCAACCACCGGCTCGCATTTAATCTAAAAGAACTCCAGTGGATTAAGTAACCTACTTGTACAGCTACTCGTCTGGGCCGGTTTGGGGTATTTTTTTTTTTTTTTTGAGATAGGTGGGAACTGATTTTACGCCCGCTCTCATTTGCTTCCCCATAATCAAAAAAGCAATTGTATCATTAAATACTGAAAGGTGAATTTTAAATGTTTCTTCTACTAATATTATAAATAAATGTGAAAGTTTGTGTGTTTGGATGTTTCTTATTCAATCATGCAAAAATGGCTGAACAAATTTGGAATGAAGATAGCCTATACTCTGGATTAACATATAGGCTAGATTCTATGCATATATCATAATAGTTCTTTTCCAGGGGCACTCAAAAGAATTCTAATACATTATGCTCTATAATTACCTCTGTAACTACTAAATTGAGTTTAAAGCTTTTTACACTGATAGAAAGCTACACTATTCTTGAGTAACATAAGCTAAAATTTATACATACAGCATAAATAGTTTTTTTACAAGAACACTCAAAATAATTCTAATACATTATGCTATTGAGAGGTCAACGTTATTGTTAAATTAATGAGCTAGAATTTTTAAACATTTATGTACAGAAACATAAACACATTCAGGGAAAATCTTAATTTGATTCGCCCATTCTTCTAAATAACATCCTTTCGTTCCATTTGATTTTGTAGTAAACACAGTGAGATATTGCAAGAGAGATCTTCGTCATTTTGATGTCACAAGTTGAATATTGATTTTGTTTAATATTAGCTTAAAAAAGCTATAAGTATTTTAATTTAAATTTAAAAGAAAAGGACAGACAGTATTAAAATATTTAAAAGGTTAAAAACTCATTAAAATCCGTCAGTAGCACTTTCAGTGGCGGCCACCACCTTCTTCAACCTTAGTTTCAAAATGCCTTGCTCTCTTCCTTAGAATATCATTCCATCCCAGATCTATTTGTGCATGCGTCATGTCATTTACAGTGCCATCTGTGGTTATAATCTGCAAAGCTTCCATGTTTAGGGCATAATAGTTATTTTTGTAATTGGCGAGTTTTTGGCTATTATTAAAGTTTATTTCTATGGGCGTTCTTGGGCTATTTTAGAAAGGGCGATACCGGGTTTATTGAATTTAATATCATTGTGGTGTTCCTTTTTCCTGTCTTTAATTTTCTTTTAGTCATACCTATGTAGCAGCCTGATTTATTTGAATTATTGTCTGTAAGGTTTATTTTATAAATGCCGGAGGTTTTATTAGGGTCAATAGGGTCTTTATCACTGCGAATGCATTTGAAAATATTTTGATTAGGTTTTATTGGTATTTTAATGTTTTTCTTAGCAGCTTCATTTGTTATTTTTATAAGTATTGTCGCAACTGTCTTCATTCCCCAAATGTGGGAGGGGGGGGAAGAAAATCTGAAACACTTTCAGATTTTAAATACGCAAAAGTGCTATATATTAAAAGTGTATCATAATTTATGCATCGTCACTATTTTTCTTCCTTATTCCATTAAGTTGGAAAGTGTATCATTATTCATGAGTGTGCCATATTTTTCTTTCTTGTTTCATAAAAACCATCTTTGGAATCGAAATCTATCTTAAAATCGCCTACTTAAACTGTTTTACAATCTTCGCCAAGTATATTACAACTATACTTCACCGTTTTGAAATTGCATCATAATCCATGAGTGTGCCATGTTTGTCTTTCTTCGGTTGATTCCTACTTAAAAACCCTGACCCTCGCCAAGGTGGCGATGATTGAACATATGCAGTTACCATGATGACTTTTTTGTATTTATGTGGCAATCATAATTTAGAATTTAAATGACGATTTGGAACAGCGTGTAAGTACAGCATTCTGTTGCATTTTTATTTATTTTGGGTTGCCAATTAAAGTAGGCTTGATAATTAAGTGTCTTCAAATTCCTTAACTGGTGCATTTATCGCTAATTTGTTCACTTTAGTTTTCATTTAGTTGTTTTGGGGGTATTGAAACTTGTACATAATTCCTAGAGACCCATGACTGCAAAGCTTGCAAAAGTGAGGGAATTTTGTAGGTTGGAGAGAATGGGGGGCGTTAAAATAGGAATCAACTCTTTCTTGTACCATAAAACACATCTTTAGAATAGAAATCTATCTTAAAATCTCCTACTTAAACTGTTTTACAAGACAGACTGGTCATAGACAGATAGCTTTTTAACCCTTCCGTCACAAGAAATACCTCGCCACAAAATGTAAAAAAGGTGTATTGTATCGCATATTCTCACACAAACATTCTGAATTATTCATTTTATTTTAACTTAAACCATCTTTATCCACATTTTTCACTCTCTGGAGTTTGGGAAAAGAAACTACCAAGAAATTTTCATACTAAGGAAATTGCATTCTTTCAAAGAATTTTCCTGACTCATTTTGCATTTGCCAGGCTTTTTCTAGACTTTCCTAACCAATTTCCCATTTTCCACTTTCCTTACCAGTAGACACCGAGACATGCCGTTTCCTGGATTTTACAAAGCCTGCCCCAATGCTGTTGATTGATTATATTAAACGAAGAATCAAGCTACTTTTTGAATATCATCTGTAAATAAACAATCATTTTTCATTTAAATAAACTCACGTTTTTGAGGTAATTTTTTTTTACGATCCTTTTGTCTGGCATGCCCACATAGAATTTTGCATCCACTAAAAGCTACACTAATTTTAAAAATTTAAACACTTTAATTGCAGTTTAGCAATCTCCAGAACTTTTTAATTTTTAACAATGCAAAGTGTATAAAGGTGTTCATGAAAATAATACATTAATATACAACTTCACAAAGTTACGGAAAAAACACTCAAAATACTTGTGTTAAATGTTAAAATAAATTATGACTTTGAGAAAAAACACACATAAAATGTTACTTATAACAGGATGATCATCCTGTTATAAGTAACATTTTATGTGTTTCATAAAATTTTTATTTATTGTTTAAATGTTTCATAAAGTTTTTATTTATTTTAACTTCACAAAGGTTTGCCAGTGTCTTTCGAAGGGTGTCAGGATTTTAGAAGGGTTCACGAGGAAACAAAGGTTGGGAACCACTGCTCTAAATTGTAGTTTAAATGTGAGCTTCCATTTTCTGGAAGACTCTTCAAGGCCGACATTAACAGTCTTAAAGTAGTCCAGTAAAACTAAACTGTCATTTTTCTCAGATACACAACAATGTTGCAACTTTAATTACTGAAGTCAAATTTACATGTTATTTAAGACCTTGTAATTGAGCAATATTGAAATGTAAAAGTTTAAGTTAATTCTTCTACTTTTTTGTCACCCACTTTTTCATCTTACCATCTCTAAATTAATAATTTTATCAACACCTTTTTTTCTGTGTGTAATAGCAACCGATCTTTTAAATGACTCTTTCATGGTTGACTGCAAATAAGTTTTCATTCCACTATAACTTGTTGAATGGTCTTTTATTTATGCAACTGTTACTGGTTAAATGGAAGTTTGAAAAAAGTAATAAAGAATGCTTTTGAATTCTTCAGATATCTACATAACTTTTGGTACAGTTTGTACTTTGATATCTATCGGCAAATATTTCTAATGTTGATTATTTCCTTGAAGGAATAAGGTGAAAGATTCCTGGATGCATCTTCGTTTAACAAATTTTTGTGTTAATGGGTGTCCTTAATAATTCATTCATTCATTTATTTTTTTAAGCAGAAATACATTATTTTTTATTCTAGTTACATTTGTTAGAATAATTAAAGCATCTAATACCTCTGTAAATTCTCTTTAGTATTTATTTTTTTTAGTGAATTATTCAGCTTTTGCATTTGCAGATGTAGCTAATATGCACCCTTTAAAATGTAATAGCAGTTAAAATGATTTTGTGCATCCATATCAAATTTTTCAGCATATGTTTTGGTACTATAAGTTAAATAATCCATATCCAGTTTATCACAGTAAATATTTTTCATGGAAAGGTAAAACTTCATTTCAGGATCCAAGTACATTCAAATTTTTAGGTTCCAAATATCACAATAAAGTTGAGGAGGCAGTTTTTTAATGCTCCATTTGCAAGGAGAATTTGGTTTTTCAGCAGTAAAACATAAAATATCAGTGAATAATAATTTATCGCAGTTTCTTAAACTCCAATAAAATATCTTGTTACTTTTGCCTCAATTTAACAAAAGATGCTTCAAGACCCCAAAATAGGTCTACCAAAGTTTGAGAAACCCTGATATCTTGAATACGCATCTTATCTATAACTATACATGTACAACATGATGCTTAAAAGTAGAAATACTATCTTATTTTTTTATAAATAAATAAATTCATTAATTCAATAATCCATCAAAATTTTCATTTCTTTTAGATGAAAGATAAAAACAGGTGCAAAGAAGTGTCTAAAAACAACATGTAAGAAACATGAATATATAAGTGAGCAGTGTAAATTGAAATGTTCAAAATAATATCAGAAATAAGACTTAAGAAAAAATTTCTTTCACTCATTTACAAAAAGTTACACTTTTTAAATTTGTATACGACCTCCGTACAAGAAAATTGCCAATTAGCAAAATGTGTCCCATGCACTAAAGAGATGAGTCACCAAATTTCAGCCTTTCATTATACAATGTTGCAGAGATACCTTTAAAGAAAGATGATCAGGGACTATACATGATTTTGAAAGTAAACGTTTATTGCTAGATAGAGATGAGATGGGCTCAGCCCGAGCCCGACTCGGGCTCTGTAATTCACGATTACGTTCGGGCTCGGGAAAAATTTCTCCTTTGTTGAACATACTCCTTGAAACAGATTTTAAAAAGTGATTCATGGGATAAATAGACGTACTTATTTAAAAAAATAGCGGCACGGGGTACTAGAAGGTGTGTGAAGCTCCAAAATTTATTGTATCCTATTAATGAAGTAGTTAATTTTATTTGTCTTTAGCTGAAATTTCAGGCTCAGGCTCCAACTTTAATAATATTGCTCGGCCTCGGGCTTCAAAAAATGAGCCCAAACTCATCTCTATTGCTAGACTGGAAAGGAAAGATCCTCTTTCGTAATTTCTATACGACCCATGAAATGCGATCATTCTATGCGATTTTTTCCCTCAAAGAGTCATGGAAAAGTGGCTTAAGTCAGCGTTATATTTATCTTTATATCTCTGACATTTTAAAGGTATAATTCTCAAATTTTGTATGTTACCTCGTGAGTGTATGGGGAACATTTTACTAACTGGGAATTTTTCTACACGGGGGCCATATACAAATTGAAAAAGTGTAACTTTTTGAAAATTAATGAGGGGAATATTTTCTTAATGGAGTCTTATTTCAGACCTTATTTTGAACATTTTAAAAATTTATACTGCCCACTTATCTCTAATAAAGAATTAAAGCCCGTTACCACATTCTGGGACACCCTGTATATGTTTATGCAATTTTAGGTACATCATTTTAAAATCAAATTCTCCAACAGCCTGCTTTGCAAGAAAAGAATTCAAGCTTGTGAAAACTGGTGGTAAGAAGACTGAGAAAAAAGTGACTATTTCTCAATTAACTCTTAAAATAATAAGAAAATAAAATTCCAAATAGGGTAATAAAGTCAGACTCAGGACAAAATCTTAAAACTTGGTACATCTAGTATAGCTATATATGCTATTAAAATAGAGAGTTGACACATTTCAAAATTTTTAAAGTGGGAAGTAGTATGTCAAGAAACAGCAAATTATAATATACATTATTCACCCAAAATTATTTAAAGTATACAGAATAACTTATGATGCAAATATTTAATTTTAGAAGGAGGGGGGGAAAAATGTTTGTTCAATGTTTTGCACGAAAATACAGGATTCTATAAGTTAGTGTATCCCAACCACAGGTATTGGCCTGATACACTAACTTGACTTTACTGACTGCCCATGTAGGGTAAGTGCACCAGTAATTGACACTTTAGGAGCAAAAATAAGCATTAAGGGTCATTCCATGTCAAATCAATTCAACTTACAGCCCGAACCCCTACAAATTTTTAAACTTTTTTAAAAAGAGAAAAAAATGAGATACTTTATCTCATAAAACATCACATAACTTCTGTTCTATTTGTGCTACTGAAATAAATGAGGGCTCATTTTAAAGCTCTTGGTGCAAGCTCTTCGGGGATATATAACATGAGGTCAGAACTCAAAAAAAAATCTAGGTCACTTGACCTTGCATATCTCAAAACATCCCCATTTTGTTTCTCTTGATTTTTTTTTATATTTTAATTACCTGTTATTGTTTTATAAGATTGCAGATTTTCAAGCTGTGACTGGCAAGGCTTTTTAAGTTATGAATTTTTAAGAAATAACATTTGTATCTATATGCAATGCAGTACTATCTATTTATTGTTATTTATCTAAAGAAAAATTATTTTTTTTTAATGGGCAGGCCCTGGCCACAAGCCTTTGCCATAACTACCCGAAGGTGTGGCCATTTTATTATAGGGGCACCCAGTGGGCGGCCACGTTACCCCCTTATGAAGGGACGGACACATAGACAACCACGCCCAGTCGGGGATCGAACCCCGGCTGCCGGGAGTTGAACCCGAAACCGGAGTACGGTGCTTTACCCACCATACAACTCGGTCGGCACATAAAAATTATGTAAACAGACATTTTCACTCAGCCATTTGTTTATGATATGTGTATACATAGTGTTCATATTTTGAGGCCTGATATGTTATTCACTCACTGTATAAATTAGTTTCGTTTAATTTTTTTTTTTTTTTTGCATAGCCAATGTCGTTGATTCAGTGTCTTTTGCTGAAATTGTATAAGTTTTTACTGTAACAGTGTTTAGACATTTTTGTAATATGTTGCTTCTAGGTACAGTCAAAATATCTTCCTTTACAGGATATGTGTAAGACAGTGAAGGTCCATGTGGATACAGTAACACGATTTTAACTTCTTCAGTTTCTTTAAAGTGTTCAATATGCAGCCAACCCACCAATTTCCCTCATATACACACATTACAATTTCACAAACATCCGTCAAGGGTAGTTCAGTTTTGCTGGAGATACATGCAGTTTTAAGCATTATGACTCTTGAATATATTTTAATGTGAATGCTGTTTTCATTCAGTTGAATGAAGCAGTGCAGCTGTTGTGTGTTGCAAACAGTTTTAGCAGTTTCAACTTTCACCGTCTTTATGCATATTCTGTAAAGGAAGATATTTTGACTATGCCTAGGAGCAACATATTAAAAAAAGTTGATGTAAACACTGTTACAGGAAGAATTTCAGCAGACACTAAATCAATGACAGCAGACACGAAAACAGTTCCCCAATCACATCTTGCCTTTTGCTGTTTTATCGGTTAACACAGATTTCGGCTACTATAAGATTTTTGCTACCCTTCGACTTAGGTCTTAACAAGGTTCGACTGTATATATATATATATATACAGGGGTTGCGCTGGCTCTTTTTAACATTTTGTCAAATTAGATTTTTCCGGACATCATTAAGAAAAGCAATTGTCAATATTATCGCCAAAACGTATTTTCTTTTGCCAAACTAATTTTATTTTCGCAATTTGCGACGTTGGCGATCGACAGCGCGACCCCTGTATGTATATATATATATATATATATATATATATATATATAATGACATCACAACAGTAAATTGCAAACGTTTTGCACATCATTAAAGTATTCTTTAATAACTGACTTACAATTTACAAAAACTAAATATCTTTATATATAGTACATAAAAAATGTTACTTAAAATGTAAACAGTTAAAATATTCCTTTTTATGTGCAGAAGCAAATAAATTTAACTATGACACATTTATTAATATACCTATAATTGTAGATTATTTTCTCAAAGAAATGCAAACTTTTTATTTAAGAAAGATATCTATTTTGATAAGATACCTATGCTAGATGAGTTTTTTTTTTTTTTTCAAACATAGGTTTAATGTGCCTTTTTTTCTGTTTTAATCATTTAATATTAATTAAGTCATTTTTACTTAAATTACTTTTAGAGATTGATAAATAAAAAGTAAATCCCTTTAAAAAATTATAATGCTTTCTTTTGTAGTTTTATACAGGTATGAAACAAAATTTTTTAAGGTTATGCATTAAATTTCTTTTAAAACTAAAAGTTAAAAAATAAAAAATAGATCTGTTTAATTGTTTAGCTTCTTAAATACACAAGCATTCCTTCACAGTACAAAAGTTTATATGGCACCATAACGGGGGAAAAAAAAAATTCAAACATTAGTTTCCAAATTTTAGGAAAATTTCACTTTTTACTTTTGATTTCAACATGCATCATTCACACACTGTATACATGAAAGACTTGCCAATTACGTATTGAGAAACTTTATGCATGAGAAATTTTTACCTCCCAATTGATGTTAAGCCTATTTGATCAGAAAAATTCATGAACTTTTTTTTCAGTAACTTTTTTATTTTGTGTAAATTACATAGACAAGAATATGCACAATAGATGAGAATAAAAAAAGAATTCAGTATGTTAATAAAATTTCTCCTTAAATATACAAATAAACACCTTGATTTACAGAAAAAGCTTTTTCAATTTTGTCAAACTCTTCACATTCAGCTTCCCTGAAGGGTAAAAAAAAATATGTTAAAACATTGGAAATATTTCATAAATAAGATTATACATTTAAAAATTAAACTTTTAGACAAATTCTCAAGTGCACTAACTAAGCAAGATTTATTACAGAAACAAATACAAGTATCAGCGGGCAAGTATTCAAATGTAACTCAAGAAATGTTAGGTACATTATAAACTCAGCCAGATAGTCAACTCAGGCATACAGAAATGAAGGGAAGGTACTGTATCCCAAGTGCACATGTTTTTATCCAGGGCCTGTTGTCATAACTGCAACTAATGCAATCAAATAATTTAAAGTGTTTCAAAATTTTCAGACATTCTGTTTTAATAATGAAACAATAAATAAAGGTTTTGGGGATTGCAATCCTGCACATTTTCAGTCTCTAGAATCCCACATATTTGAGGAATCAGTGGAGAATATCCCAAAATGCTTTGTATGTAATACTTCATTCTCAAATTCCTGTTGCACAGAAGAAGGTGCTTTGAGAATGGATTTAGTTGTAGCACTTCCCTTAAAAGTTTAAAAAAAAAATGTAACTGGAATATAACTTTGTGATAGCCTTGATATAGTAGAAATTAAATCTTAATTCTTGCCATTGTTATGCTATTAAAATAATCACATGCTCTCAATAGCATAATCGTTAAAAATGCTAAGACAAAGCGCCCCCCTACCCTTTGTGTTAAATAAAATAAGTTAGATTTAAAATTTCTCTTTTTGGATTCACTGCTATATCATTGTTTCTCGGGGCAAAGTACTTACACACTAGAATTTTCACAATAGGTGCATATTATTTAGATAATCCTTGAAGATATAAGCAAGACTTAAAAATATTTTTTCTTAATGAGCCAAAAAACAATGACATTTCTTAAAAGAATTTTTAAAAATTAAAATACAAACATAAATTATGGAAAAAAAAAAAAGATGCATCAACTCTGAACAAGAAAAAGATGATATACATACACACACATATAAACCTTAATGTTTTCAAGAATAAGTTTATACAAACAGAGAAACTGGTCAATATTCTAACTTGCTGATTAACATTCATTGGGAAGAGAAATCATCATAAAAAATGTTATGTTACTATCTTCTGTATTAAGTTCAGGGTAGTGTTTCTCAACCTTTAAATGTCTGCAGACCGGCTAAAATTAGGAAAACTATTTCATGGACAGCATCAGATAAAAATAATACATATTATATAAACATATATTTTATTATTAAATAAAGTGTAGTACAAATATCATTTTTAGTTAGTACAACATTTGCTGCAGAACAGTTTTTAATAAATTTGATATACGTGGACCGGCAGTAAAGTCTTACTGAGCGGCATGGGTCTGCAGACCATTGGTTGGGAAACACAGATTTAGGGTATTAATCAGAATGAACTTACATTTTCTTTGTCATCTAATTTGGCATTAGCTAGAATCCATGGGTGTTTCAACATATCATCTAAACTCATTCTTTCACTTGGCTTTTTCTTTAACAGCTAAATGAAAAGGAAAGCAAATTTAACTCACTTTTAGATCAAACATTTTAATGACAAATCAGTTAGTTATATATGTGCGTTAAATTTTACATTACTAGGATAAGATACATTTTGCTAGAGAAACTAGTAAGCACTACAGAATCAATTCAACACACAAACAGTTGCATACCTGCCAACCTGGGAAAATTAGCATCAGTAAAATATTGTGCTCATTTCAGTAAATTTCCAACTCACATCAGTAAAACTAACTTCATTTTCTGTTAATAACTGGTGCTCTTGTTAAACTAAGTTTACCTATTGTCAAAATGTTCTTTAATTTAATTTTTAATATCATTTCCATTCACAACCGAACCTGCTCTACTTAGTGAAGTTTTCTTTTTTCCCTTCCTGGTTTCCAGTGTGTGTGTGTGTGTGTGTGTGTTGGGGGGAAGTTAAAAAAATTAAATTTAAAATAGGAATACCTTTTTATTCTGACGGTATTGGAGCTTTAAATGAAAGAGTACCAAAGGAAAAAAATTTTCTCTCAAGAAGGATGCGAAAAGATTGAACTGAAAATCTGAGCCTGCCCTATTCAATGCAGCTTTTTCTTTTCTTTTTTTCTTTATTGGTTTCCTTGAGAGAGGAGGGGGAGGGGAGGAAAAAATTACATTTAAAATCAAAATAGGAATCAATTTTTATTCTTACGGCATTGGACATTTAAATAAACGAGTGTTAAAGGGAAAGTATATATTCTCTGGACAGATTGAAAAAGATTACATAAAAAAAAAAAAGAGAATTTGGAAAATCGCCAAAATAATCCATAAAATTACTCATCATATCTGTACATCAGTAAATTAACACTAAAATCTGTATATTTTATGAATAACCCATAAAAGTTGGCAGGTATGCAGTTGTAAGACTTCTGTGAATAATTGCATATGCAATTTTTAAATGGTTATATTACTTTTAAATGTTTCAGGAATAAAATTAATAACTGACATACTTTCTTTTTTTTATAAGAAACACTAATCCTTCCTAGAAAGAAGTATGATAAAGTATAAATGAAAAATATTGATTCCCATTTTGATGCTAATTTTACTTAATTTTGTAGCCTTAAACAATACATAATTAACATAAGTAAAAGGAGTATCATTTCATAAAGCAAAGATAGGTTTGCCTGGTTTAGTTGATCTAAGCCTGGGGGATTAGTAACATAACAACAAGATAGTTTTGCAAGCAAAAACATTTACATGGTTAAAAAATGTGATGGCTTAACTTAGGCTTTCCCAACTGTCATCATTTTGGGAAATTTAACTTCTGACTTTAAAAAAAAAAATTCTTTTCTCAAAATAGCTATTTCAGAGTTCATATTCATTCTATTTTATGAAATTTAATTATACACAAAGACCATACTGGCAGTAAGTCAAGGACAGATCCAGCAGGAGGCACAGGGGGAGTCCTCTCCTCCTTTTTTTGTAGGTGCAAAGGGGACCCTACTTATTTCTTTATTTTCATGTGTTGAAGCTCTTGTAACTCAAAATGTACAGTTTTATTTTGTTCTTTTACGCTTTTCTCATACATGGAAGTTGGAAGATATGTGAATGAACTGAAGTTACATATTTTTTAAGCAAGTTAGAAAGTGTTAAAAATAAAAATTATGTAAAATCACATTATTACTTTCTTACTTTATAAACAATAAAAGAAAAGAAAATAAAAACATACAGCTCTTATAAAATTTCTTGCTCCAGGTGACACATAATCTGGAAACTGAAAATCCACTTTTCGTATGCGAGCATATGTCTCTGTGTTTGTTTTGGACTCAAAAGGAGGACTTCCAACTAGAAACTCATAGCACAGAACACCCAAACACCACAGGTCCACAGTAGAGTCATACACTCCATGATCTAGCATTTCTGGGGGAAGATAGTCCAAAGTACCACACATCGTTGTACGTCTCAAAGAAGGGGCATGAACAGACCATCCAAAATCTGCTATTTTGATATCTCCTGTTAAGTTGAGTAACAAGTTTTCAGGCTTTATGTCTCTGTGGATAACTTTCTTAGAGTGGCAGTATTTAAACGCTTTTGCAAGCTGAGCCATATACTAGAAAGAAAGAATTCT
This sequence comes from Cheiracanthium punctorium, assembly GCA_038373885.1. Taxonomy (NCBI): domain Eukaryota; kingdom Metazoa; phylum Arthropoda; class Arachnida; order Araneae; family Cheiracanthiidae; genus Cheiracanthium; species Cheiracanthium punctorium. The sequence goes on along the minus strand of JAWZYV010005020.1, from coordinate 111,100 downwards.
TTTTAATGGAAAAATGAAACAATAAAATATATTACATAATTTTTATTGTGACATATAATGAAACAAGACAAGTGTACATCAATATTTTGCATTAGACAAAAAATCATGAAGTTATGTACAATGTAAGATAATTTTTTGAGGCCTGGTTAAAAGAAATAAAAGTGGGCACCACAACTTTTTTACACGTCTAATAAATCATAAATATTTTCTGTGCACTTGATCTTAACTTATTGTATTTGAAGGACACAGTATTGCAATAGTACTAAGGTTTAGGAATTTTTAGCCAAATATTTGAGGTATTGCCGACCTAGGTTCAATTTGGACGATTTATTTTCGGCACTTAATTTGGTAATATTTTTCTAAAAAAAGACAAGCTTGAAATAGTTTGTGATATTTTGCAGGCATAGTCTAAATAGTGATTGACCACAGACTTTTAATGAATTGAAGGTATCCATAGACCTTAATGTATTAAGTCTTTTGAATAACCCTGTCAATAAATTACCCAGTCAACTAGAATAAAAAAAAGAGATGCACAATTAGATGTTACAATAATTAGCAAGATTTCGGGCATGGCTCAAAAAATGACTGACTACAAACATAATACATTCAAGATGTCTTTTGATCTTAATGTATTGAAATTTTTTACGTGTTCCTGTAAATAAACTATCTAGTAGATTGGAACCAAAAGAAAAGGTGCATAACTAGATGTTACAACAATCAACTACAAAATTTCAACATGTTACGTCCATTAGCTAACTCTGGTAGGATGGTTTTGTGCTTGAAATGGATGAATGTCCCTAAAACTGCCATTAAACATGATATATTAATTCTTTTCAGAGCTCACTGTAGGAGAAAAATAAAGGATAAAGACCCTATTTCCGATGAAGACTAATTTTGCAATCTTTAATAACATGTATCAATTTTGTTTTGTTTGAAATAGCAGAAAGCAGCTAAAATACTCCTTAAAGAATTTTCACGAAGAGAGCATAATGTATTGGAACAAAAAAATGAGGTGCCCTAGATGTTACAACAATTCTAAATATAAAATTTCAACATTCTACAACAAATAGTTTTTCACATATGAGAGTTATGTACATACATCAGAAAAAAGCTAGTCAAAATGGATTGTCCTTGCATAGATACAAACATGCATACAAGCATACGCTGAGACATCTCGTCAAAACCCTTCAAAGTAAATTTAGAGAGTAAAAATTGATTTTTTCATCAAAATCTGGATCCAAAATTTTTTTTACTTTGTACAAGAAAGTTAAAAGTGCTCTTTTGATTGAGCATTTAAACATAATGAATTAGCCAATACATTTAATGTTGTTTATATTTACTTAGTACATCATTAGCACTTGAGTGCTATTTTGCTCGATCACGGTTTTTGTGTAGACATGATTTTCCTACAATTAGCGCGGTGTGTCACTTTTCAAATGTGTTTTTTATAAAGATATTTTGAGTATAGTTAGAAAACGCCAGGTGAATATTGTAAAATAGTTTTAGTAGGCGATTTAAACATAGATTTTAATTCCGAAGAAGTGTTTTATAGAACAGAGAAGACAAACACGCTACATTCATAGATTATGATACACTTTCCAAATGGTACTTACAAAGGTGAAGTATAGTTTGGACTAGCGACAATTTGTAAAGAGTTTTGGTAGGAGATTTTAATATAGATTTCTATTCTGAAGAAGTGTTTTATAGAAAAAAGAAGGAAAATATGGTACAGTCATGGATTATAATGGCCATTCCAAACCGTATTTAAAATATGTCTACACGATATAGTTGGAATATGCCCATAGTTCAAATATGCCTGGCGAAGATTGTAAAACAGTTTCAGTAGGCAATTTTAAGATGGATTTCGATTCCAAAGATGTGTTTATTGGTTCAAGAAAAAGTTGATTCTTATTTTAACGCCCCTACTCTCACCAACCTAAAAATTCCCCGCACTTTGCAGTCATGAGCCTCTTGGCCACAAGTTACAATGCACCCAAAAGAACTAGATGGAAACTAAAGTGAACAAATTAGCGATAAACTCACCAGTTAAGGAATTTGAAGACACTTAATTATTAAAACTACATTAATTGGCAACCCAAAATAAATAAAAATGTAATGGAATGCTGTACTTATAGGTTGTCCCAAATCACTATTTTTAATTCTAAATTACGATTGCCACATAAATACACAAAATCATCATGGTTACTGCATATGTTTAATGAACTCCACCTTGGTAAGAGTCGGACCGTTAAAGTAGGAATTAACCAAGAAAGACAAACACGAGGAAACTAGTGGAACTCGAAAAGTTAGGTTTTTTATTCTTTCTCTACTGTTTCTATAAATACAGTGGAACCTGTTAAAGTGACCACCTGTCAATAAATTTTTTTTTTTTGTGCACAATTTTACTTCACAACCACCACACTTTACCACTTTCATAATGCGACTACCTATAAAGGTAGCCAAGGTAGTCAGATTATTAAAACCAGTTTTGTTTTCCCAAGGGTGGTCACATTAGACAGGCTCTATTGGATTAGTATGGTGATAGTAATTAAAAGTATGTTGTCTTTAGTAGCACTTACTGTAGCAGAAACTTTTTCTGAAAAACGCTGACTTTTTTGCAGTGCTTTATACACTTCTCCACGAGCAGCATACTCTAGCACAAGAAATATCCTAGTATCATCATAGAAATATGTGTACATACGGAGCACATTTGGATGCCTGAGAATTAAATAAATGTGTTAGTTATATCTGTATATAAAAGGTTGTTAGACAAAATAATTCCAAAACATTGCATTTATATTTCAGTAACTTCTATTAAGGTTACACTGGTTATCATAAGTGCTAATTCCAGGTTTTCACAGTGCAAAATCCTGCAGATTAGTTGTTCAATAATGAAATGTATGTTAATAATGCAGAGAAATGTAAATACATATGATTTTTAATAAAAAAAAAAAGCAATACTTTGAAACTTCTTTGAGGAACTAGCCCCACATAATACAAATGATCTTACAGTAGAAACGCATCTAACCTGACAGTATTGCCAAAGGTAGAATGTAGTGTGAATCCGCAAAAAGATATAGTTCACACATTTTTGCAGATTTTAAGATGTTTGTTTTTAATTTTTTGTCTATGATCCTTCAAATGATACTCAGTTTAACAAGCTACTGTTTGTATGAGCACTTAGTACAGAAATGTTTGAAGTTTTAAGGAGTTAACAATAAACTTCTCTTATCAGGGATGAGAATACACAAATATGAAAAAAGAGGAAAAGTGCGTGAACGTAATTATGACTTCGAGCAAAGTTCAAGCATGCGTTGCCCGTTTTTGATATATATATATATATATATATTACAATTATTTATTAAAATATTTTTATTTAAATTATTATTTTGATTATCTTTAAAAATTAAAATTCATAAACATTTATGTGCAATTTTAGATGCAGAACATTCGATAATGAAACAGAGGTTATCATTATTTAAAGAATGATCTTAAGCAAAAATCTACAGTCAAGACAAAATCCCAGCTTTACAAAACAATTTTACTCTATTCTTTTGAAAGTGAATGCAATGTAATTTCTGTGGGGGGGGGGGGGGGGGGGAGGATTACCTGATTTTCCAAGAACTGTCTTTCATAAAATTCCAGAATATCATTAAATATTTCAAGCTTCCATAGATTTACCACAATTCATTATAAAATAGCCCAAGAACACAGAATATGGCATAGCTCAAGAAAAATATATTCAAAATGTGATTAGCAATTTCAACTTTTCTCTTACATCAGACTATAAAATCTATCCTGTAACTTTAAAAAGTTACAGTTTACACACTAACAAAAATAGATAGATATTTCAAAAAATTTAGGCCATAAATGTTCCCATTAAAAATCTGCTGAATGCCATTCTCATTTATTTTTCTCTCTCCTAACAAATGGGAGAGGGAGGAGGGGAAAGTTGACTAGCTGTATACCTGCCAACAACTAGGGTACAAAATCCAGTATATTAATGCATTACTATATCACAGTTTTAAACTTAAAATTGCTAATTTGTGACATAAACCATACGTTGAAATTTTTCACACATTAAATTTCACTATCTATACAATGTATTATTAATATTTTAGATAATAGGATTACACAACATTACAATTTGTAAAATGAATAATTTGCTTTTTACAATAATTTATGTTTGAAATTTTAATTTTGCAGAAAGTCAAGAATGTTAAATGCAGGATTAGTAAACAATATCAGAATGTAAATAATTCTTTTAAAATAAAATACAAAAAACCTTTATGTCACATAATTATAATGCTTAAAAATAATTTTTAAATACAAATACTACTTTAAAAAGCAAAAATATTCAATTTATTTACTTACAGAAAAAAAAAAAATGAAATTACTAGAAGGATTAAAGTTTGTTAAACAATATATTGATTTCAATTTGATTTAGAATTTGTAATCTTTCAATAAATAACTTTTCTTGCAGCCTGTGAACAGTTAATAATTCTACTCCGGTTACACAGTCTTGGGTTTCTAGGCATTCAAAATATTGATCTCTTATGGAAATTTCTTCAGACACTGAAAGTTTTTCAACATTCTCTCCAGCATTTGAAGCCGTTTCAGAATTGTTTTCCTCTGGTTTTGAAATAGAGGAAATTATTTCAGCACTGGTCAAATGATTAACAATTTGTGACTTATCAATTACCAAAAATTCAAAATCTTTTCTTCATGCAGATTTGCAAACTGAGTACTTTTTATTTTGTGCACAATGTATTAGTTCAGCAGTTTTGATTTCAACTAATGATGGCTTAAATCCAGTTATAAAATAGTGTTATATTGAGAACTCTTCCTTCCCTACTTCTCATAGACTATTTAAATGTACTTTACTGCTAAGTTGAGACATAAGCATATCGTCGGGCAGAGGGGGTGGACAGGGGGCGTGTGCCCCCCCGGAAAACCATTCATTCCAACCCCCTTTTTTTTTCTTTAAAAACTTAAAGAAATATACTTTTTTTTTTACTTTAGAATATAGAATATACTATGTGCGCTCCCCCACACACACTTCAAAAAAAAAAAAAAAAAAAAAAAAAAACTTTCGTGATGCTACGCCTATGATTTAGGAAGCCAAATAACAGCCTACGACTTAATATAAACAAATCAATGTTTTTAATTTACACAGAGGAATATTATTAAATAAATAAACGACTGTTTGGGTAGTCAGCGGCAGAGGAGGGAGAAAGGGAGAAATTCCATTTCTTTAAAAGTAAACAGTTCTTTCCCTTTCCACCAGACAGGCTGGCTGTTATGCTGACAATGCATAATGCGCGCATCGGAGAATAATTGTTTGTTTTAAGCTTGGCATGTTGTGGGATTTATCTGATGCCTCAAAATTAATTCACTACGAAAGCAATTTTTAAAAATGCAGATTGTAGAAATTTAATTGGGATTTTCTTTGTTTATTTTCGCAGCGTTAATGCAGTTTATGATATCCAAAAGATTTCTTTCCGTAACTGAGGAGAGAAAACACCGCAGAACGGAACAAACCACCTTAGGAACAGCATTTTCGCCCGGAACCGCCCGGGCCAATACCGCGTCCGCACGCACGGACGCGATATTGGCCCAGGCGGTTGGGATCGGCGAAAATGAATACGTGTTGGGGCTAGCAATACGGTCTTGATATCAGTAAGCAAGATGTATTTCAGCAAATACATCTAAAAAGGAAAATTGCACTGAAAATATTTGTAAACGCGGAACACAAACACACAAAAAAGTGGAAAATAATGTTTTTTTAAAAATGAGGAAAATAAAAAAAAGCTAAATATGCAGAAATAACCAAACCGCGGAAGATTCTTATCCCTGTCTTATAGAGTCATTGAATGAATTCCACATATTAGAACTTTCACAGTCTTGGCAGAAAATTCAGTCTTGACCACAGGTTTCTACAGTGACCTGGCAACCCCCAATTCCACCAAAGCTTTCCCACCTCGCAATTCCACACTCTTATCTTTTGTTGTATGGTATCCAGTGATGCCGATTACGAGCTATAACGCGTCAAATATGCAAAAAATCGATGATGGGACGCATAATTTCCATCATGCAAAATTTTGAAAAAGGTGAGAAAGGGTGCGTTCAGACTGCCAATTTTGGGTAAATTTCTAGTAAAACAGAAACTGCTCGTGTTTTACTCGGGGGGATTGACATCGTGAATGGCTTTGTGGGCCCGTTTACATGCACACAAATGCGGTGTAACGCTTCCCCTACATGGGTGAAAAAATGCAGGGTAGAAAGATCCCTAGTCGAAAGGAGGCATAGGAGTGTTCGCTTTCCCATGATGCATTGCGAGTTTTCCCCTATACTCTGCTTTTACCTGGGATATATATCATGCTGTGCGCACACATGGTTAAGCTGAAGAAAAAAGGGGATTACTTTGACGTTCTTCTCCTTTCTCCCTCCCCCCCCACTTCCGTTTTCATGTTAGAGGTTGTTCCGTTAGAGAGGTGGACTATCGGAATTGAATAAAGTTTTTTCAGTATTTATTTTTAATATTCGCTTGTGTAAATGTAAACAATGATTTCTTTTATATTAAATCTGGCAATTATTATTTAGAAATGAAATCTATAAGCTATAGAAGCGACAAATATTTTAAACAATCTAGAAGACAAAAGGGGGGGGGGGGGTTGTTCCATATTTTACTGTTGTATATCCTTTCCTTCCTCAAATATATTCCAATTTTCCTTGTGATAAATTTATTAATACATATTAATTATTTTTTAAATTAATATAAGATGGAGGGGCACTTGAATGGTATTTTATTGTAGTTTTAATAATTTAAGATGTTGCGGCTGTTCTGCGAGTACATTTTACTTTCTTAAACATTTCTACCGATGCAGCCTTTCTCCCGGTTTTTACTGTACATACAAAAGGGGATTTTATTATTAGGATTTATTAATTATTAGGATTCAGGGCGTCATCAGGAAGGCTTTGCCGTGAAGGCAAAGTAAATGACATGCATGTCACAACAAATTTTTCTTGATTAATTATAATTCATTTTATTTATTTATTTTTTGAAATATAAGTTTTAGGTTATTTATAAATAAGATATTCATACGCATCAGCACACCAAAATGTGTGAGACATAACATCAGTCGTGAAATTAACCAAATGCTTTTATATCGATAAGGACCCGTCTCTTCCAAAGTCTAGCGACATCACTGGTACCGATACAACAAAAGATACGAATGTGGTCAGAATTGCTGATAGTGCATTTTTTAGACCACTGCCCAACTGTGCTGGACGAATTACCCGCGGGTAGGGGAGAAAGAAGGTCGGAGGCAGAGGAACCCCCTATACCGTAAGGGAGCTGTTCTGTGCCAAATAATAGATTAATAGCCAGCTGTAGTACACCAAGCAAGTTAAAGAGCAAATTCTTGTAGTGATACACACAGTTCAACTTAGCAAAGCTGTAAATCGGCTGCTGTAGCCTTCCCAATGCTATCCGGTTAGGTACGAGCGAAGTATAGTTAATGAGTGGATAAAATCTGCACGGAAGAGTATAGATCCAGATTTCAGTGGAAAGTCCTTAAAAGTTATGAATTGTCAAATTATAAAATAAATTGATTAATATGATGAAATACTTGAGGCACCAAATCTAGCAGATATATACTAGAGAAAACATAAGCAAATTTTGCTTTTCAAGTTAACTCTCTCTAGCAATCACTGAATATGTTTTCTGTTATTATTTTTCTATTATCACCTGTAAGCAATTTAAATGACAGTTTATCAGAGATAGAAGCAATTTAATTTATGGGAAAATAAATAAACAAATACTCATAACATGGATTTGAAAGCTAATAATTGATGGTTGAGGCAAGAACAAGATTAGATTGTTTATAAGTAGGAAAGAAGCTTCATCCAATTTAAGTCAAGTTTGATAAACCATATTTTACTTTCCAAAAAAGATAAGATGTTGCTTACCATTTGCAAACCAGTTGATTCATAAACAGAAGAAAATTTTATACTTAATTTTAACACACACTTTCATACAATAATAAATACATATTTATATCAGACAGGTATACATTAGATCCTAAAGACGGGCTATATCTCTCCACTAATAAAACAAAACCTATCAAAATGAGAGAAATTTACACTGATTTCTCTACAGATCTTGTTTCGTTCTATTGGAATGACTGAAATATGTCAATTCCACAATGTTATGCTAATACTGCTATAAAAATTTATATTTGTTGAAATTCACAGCTCACCCGGAGTACATGCTACTGACTTATATATTACAGAAAGGTTTTGGTAGATTAAAATAATATTTTTATTTCAGGTTGTATAAATCTGATTAAGACACATTTGGAATTAATAATTAAAAGTAAATTTGAAAAAGGAAAGTTTCTAGATATTGACCAAATATAAAATCAGGGTATCTACTAAATTTCTGAAAGCCAATTAACTGACTTTTTCCAGACTTTCCGAAGCTTCCAGAAAAAATTTCTTGATCATAGACGCATTTTACTTTGGGTCCCTCAACACTATAACCTCCTTTCTATATTTAAAATTTTGCTACAGCTTACTTGAAATAAATTTTCAACTGTAAAATAATTATTGATGCACTTAAGTTAAATAAGAAAAAAATTATTATGAGTTTCAAGTAAGATACTACAGCTAGTTCAAATTTAACCAGTAGTGACCAATATTACAACTTGTGTTACCGGCAGTACTTATGTGATATATCTAAATGACAATATTAAATATAGATGCCGAATTTCAAAGTTTTATATTTTGGTCTACTACACTTCAAATCTGGAAGAACACGGAATAATACTAGAGAAAATTTCTATATTTTTAACTGGTTATACACAGCTTTTTGACCCTTCCGTCACAAGAAACACCTCACCACAAAATGTAAAACAGGTGTGAGCATAGCATATTCCACAAACATTCTGAATTATTCCTTCTATTTAAACATAAATCATCTCTATCTGCATTTGTATCTGTCTGGAATTCGGAGAAGGGGGGGGGGGCTGATTCCATAGAACTTTTCATAGGAAGGAAATATATTCCTTTGGAGAAATTTCCTGACCCCTTTTGCATTTTCCAGGTTTTTTCTAGACTTTTCTGACCTATTTCTCATTTTCCTGACCGGTAGGCACTAAGTTTCTACAGTGTAAGGTTAATATTAGCCATTGCTTTTTCAACAAAATTACAGTAAGAACTAAACTATGTTGGAAGTAATCATTTAGTGAAAAAGATTATGCTCATAAAAATTTCTAAAATCATGGTGCTAATATTTTGTACTATGAGCTTTCCTTAAAAAGCTTGCATAATTAAACATAAATAAATCATCAAGGCTTACTTTAAGTGGGTCTGGATTTCAATTTCCCGACGAACTTGATTTTCAACATTATTCTTCAAAATTTGAGCTTTGTACAAAATCTATAAATGTATTATCGAAATAAAACTTTTTATTTCTTTTCATTAATAAACATAAACACTGTAATATATATATGTGTCATATATGTTTAGCTTAATGAAACAATGCAAGCAATATTGTTTAACTCATTGAATAGTTTCAACAGATTAAAAACACAACACATATTCAGCCTCTAACCCCACTGAAATTGGGATATTTCTTAACAAAATGTTAATGTTACTATTTATGAAAAATTATGTGTTTAGGACAACTTTTAAAAACATTTTCTGGCTACATGGCTTAAATGAAGAAAATGATAAAATAAATTAAAGGCTGCAGAAATTTCGGTCTGTTCTGCAGCCTTTTACAACTGATTAAAACAGCCTCTTTATTGGCATTTTACACTACATTAAAATTTGTTTTGTAAATTATTTTAATAAAAAAAAAAAAACTTGAGAATTCATGAAAGTAGATGTTGAAATTCACAAAAATAAGACCCTGGAAAAAATTCCAAGATCGGCACTTTAAAGCATATTCAACAAAATTTTTTCTTCATCATAAAACAACTTGCAAACAGGATTGGCAAAATTTTCACATATTATGGTTTAAGCAGCTGTGAGGTAGGCCAGGAATGCTGGATCTCTTTACAGAGATGAAATGATTTGTTTTAACACCACTCCACCAACTGACAATTAAGGGTAAAAGTGGTTCTTTTCCGTTATCTCGACACCAGCCAAATTTGGCAATTTTTTCCCGGCAAATTAGAGGGCGATGCTTGGCGACAATATTTTTAAGGTAACCCATCCTCGTTAGCGTGGCGATCTTCTTCTTCTTTTTTTTTTTTTTTTTTTTTTTGTTAACCCGGATTCTTAATGCGTAGTACTGATTGTACTAATCTCAGAGTGTGTTGTTTATTCATACGCAAATGTGTATCCTGAATCGTGCGACGAGCTTGTTTTTTTTTTTTTTTTTTACTAATGTTGCTTCTGTGTCCGTAGTATGTTAGCTTGTGTTTCAATAGTGAAGGATAACGTTTTTTTCTGTTTTGTATTCGTCAACCTATTTGATTTATTAATCTTGCATAGGCCGTGAGCATGTGTTTGGAATCAGAAGAACACCAATTGTGTCTGTTTTGTATCCTTCCATGATCCTGTTGTATTGATGTATAAACGTGCGTAGTATGTATAAACGTGTGTAGGCATATTTATTTCAGTTTAGGTGAGTGTTGCTTTTACATATATAATTTGTATATAAATATGATGAATTAATAGGAAAATGTGGCGACGAAGTGTAGATGATAAAATAAATTTTTGTCAGAGTTGTTTAAGGAATTGTTTTGTAAAGTGTGAATGCCGCCGTGTATATTTTGATATTGTGTGTCTTCATAGTTTGAGTTTCAAATTGAAACGTTTGGAAATAAAACCGTAAAAGATTTTAAATTCAGTGAATAAGTAAGTATAAGAGTAAAATTATATTCATTTCTGTGACGAATTGACGCCTCTTTAATTTGCAAGAAGAAGCTGAAAATGTGAGTATGTTTTAAAATATTTCGATTTGTGTAGAATTGCCGATATTTTGATTTGTGTAGAATCTTCAGGATATAGAAATTGGTGAATGCAATTAGTATAGCAGTGAAACTGCCTTGTACATGCTCGGTGTGTCAATTAACTTGTTAAAAAGAGAATCCCGTATGTAATTTCGTTGTCGTATTGTGTCGATATTTAAAATATTCATTGGTTTGCAAAATTATCGTTTTAGTTTTAGAACAGTAATACGTTTTATGTATTGTTCACATTATGATTTAACATTCATTGAAATTTGTCGTATGTAATGGTGAGTCTATTTTGTATGTTTACATTTTTAAATTTGTATTTTCTGTTAAAATGTTTGTTTTGTAGGCATTGAAAATGTTTAAGGCGAAATAAATATCCGGTAGGTAATTGCGGACACGAAAAATTGCCTAAAAACATTGTAGCTACTTGGCGACAAAAAAAGTCGCCAAATTTGGGTGGCGGCGAGATAACGGAAAAGTACCGTAAATTTTTTATAGTGTGACTACATACGATTATTGGTTAACAGCTTCATATTCTTCAGTACTAATATAAACACAACCTAGTAATCTTATGCATAAACAAAATATTTTACATTTTACATGTTTCAAATAATAAAAATACCTAAATTTGTAGCTGCCCCCTCCCCCGAAAATTATATATAATTATGTTTTTACTCTAGTGAAGAATGCTGGGAAAACATTAAAAACAAAATACAGGAAATGGGGAATTTTTAGGATTTTAAAGAAAAATCAAAATTTCCAAGTGATTTTTTGAGTATTAAAAGTTAATTTTTAAGCTTCTGAGTTTTTCAGGTTTTCCTGAGGACATATAAATCATGAAAGAAGAAATGCCGTATCTATATTTATTGGAAAATATTCAAAGTAAATATGCCTGAAACATCTTGAGCAAGATCGTGTAAAAGCACATAAAATAGGATTTTTCTCAAAAGGAGAAGATAGGAGACAATATCAACAGTTTTTCAATGTCTAATGAAAATCACATAATTAAAAAGAAATTATGTTAAGAATATATCAGTAGGAATATATGAGGAAGTTAACAAAATTTAAAAATATAAATATAATTAAATATACTACCTTTAAAGCCACAATGAATTTTGTCTTTTTTTCTCTTGCTAAATATACATGGCCGAATTTTCCTGTGCCCAATTTTCTACCGATTTCAAAATCAGCCAGTGTGAACTTTTTCCTAGGGAGAAAAAGAAAGAAAATAAATTTTCCATATTTTTTTAAAATTATAAAATAAATTTTTAATGCAGTTTTGAACAATGAAGATTCACTAATTAAAAAATGTTTAATATGAAGATAATCCATTAAATGATGACAGAAATCTGGAACATATTCAGATTTTAAATATACCCTAAAGTTTTATGTATTAAAATTACGAATTGCACTGGCATGCTACAGTGCATATTTCACCAATTTTTTTTCAAATATGTTGACGTGAAGAAGAATTACATTTTTGGTTTAAGGATGCCAGAGAAAAGCACTTTCTAGTGAGTAGAATAGTTCCGCAAGAAAAGGTGAAGAATTTCGAGGTTTCTCTATAGTATGAAAAGTTTGATGTAAGTGATGGATGGCTATCCAAATAATAATAAAAACTTTGACATTGTGTGTAATAAAGCTGATGAATCAGCAGCAGTATCTGATGATAGTATAGATCACATGTGGGTAACTTCCGGCCCGCGGAATATATCAAAATTTCAAATAAAGCTCATACAAGCCATTCAAAATCTCATATACCGTATTAGATCAAATGTAATACAACCCCAAATTTTTCATCAAGATAATTAGAAAAATCCTATATTTAGACCCAAATTTAGGACTAGTCAAGTTTTTTATTGGAAATGATAAGTCAAAAAATATTGTGCTATGTTTGGGCTAATACAGTAAATCCTGATTATTCGGCCTGCAACTACAGTAATATCTTGAAATCTGGCCCACAATTTTCCAAAGGTTGCCCATAGCTGGTATAGATGATTGGAAAAGAGATAAAAGTAAAATCTTTTATCAGAATGAAATGAAAGATACTTTTTAAACACAGATGAGACAGGGGGTAGGGGTGTCTCTCGAACAGTATAAGTTTATAAAAACCCCTGTTATAAGAGATAATGACTTTTCACTATATTAGAATGCATTGAACTACAAAAAAAGAATTTCTTAACTACTACTAAATTTAAACAGTAAAAATTTACTTTTGTTGCTGAAACACACAGAATTTTTTCTCTCCTTCTATGACAGATATTATTCTCAAACCATACGTGATAAATGAACCCTGCACTACCATCTATCAGACAAACTATCAGTCAAGTAACAAATGACAGCAAAACATAAAATTTCTGCTGTTGTCCCATTCAACCCTATTTTTGCCTATCACTCCAGAGCTAACAAAAAAAATTGTTTTATTGGGAAAAGAAGTCATTAAAGCCATGTTATTTCTTTAGAATAATGTGATGAATGCAGCAGTTTACAACAATTTAACATTGATATCTGAGAAATAAATTTTAATAGTACTTCTGAAACATATTACAGAGACAAATGAATAAGTACTTACATCTTGCTTCTTCTCACAGGAGTTTGATAATTGTAGCTCACTTCATTTTCTTTTACATCCTCCAATGTAGTTTTCATTTTAATCTATAGTAAAAATAGAAAAACAAGAAAATGTTAGGACAGAGTTTAATACGCTAATACGGGTATTTAAAAGACAAAATTAAATACCTATTAACAGCATGCTTTTTTAAAATTTTAATAATTATAGTTACAGAAATTCAATTGCTATATTTTATGGAAGAAACGGCAGAACCTCCAATGATGAGCTAAATCAATTAGAAATCATTATAAATGCTGCCTAATGAAATAATGATGCTTGTATCTTCCATTAAAACAAATTAAACCCTCATTTAAATTTAGCTACCATAAAATATTGCAAAAGGGCCTTGCATCCTTCTCTTCACATGAATTGTGTTTATTTTTAAAATACTGACACCTTTTATGCTAGGGATGCACCGAATACTGTATTTTGCCAAATAATGAATACAGAATATTTTGTTAAAATTTTCTAAACACATAAAAACATTTTTAGACATATTTCAAATGCAATTATGAACAAAATTCACATAAACAAAGCACTAGCTCTGCACTATTGGTACGTTAAAAAATAAATAAGCCATAACCTTCAAAATATGCAAAATGCCAAAATATGTTTCTGCACATAATTATACAGCAAAATTTTCCTTAAAATGTTAAAATCACAGTTTGACAAACACTCCAATAAGTCGACTACCCCCCCCCCAACCACACACACACAATTCCCCACAAACGACTAAAAAATGCTTATACAGTGGAAGACCCAAAATCCGCCGACCCGAAATCCGCAAGGCTCTAAAATCCGCACTGCCTGTTCAATGTAAACAATGAAATATGCCCTACCAGCTGCAAGTTCAGAAAACTACACTATAACCACAAAGTAAAACTAAATAAGCTATTCCCACTTGAAAAAAATATTTTAAGAGTTGTGAGCTCTGATGGTAACATGGATATCCTTGAAATGACTGACAGTGACATAATTAACACTCAATTATGGTCACATGACACAGACTCTGACACAGTAACAAGTGAAGAGGTGAAACAGTAACAAGTGAGGATGATCAAAAAGTTCATAAAATGACATTTAATCAAGGTTAGGCTCTGAGAAAGAAATATCTCAGATTTGTATAGCAGCAAAGCTGTGTTACAGAAAGGAAATAATGAAAAAAAGAACAAACTGAAGAATTAGAACATCTTGAAGTCCTAAACTACTATTGAATATACATGTTTAAATAAGTTGTACTATAATCCTCATAATTTTGTATATTGTATTATCCCTCTGTATTTTTATATCATGATTCTGATTATAAGTAACATGATTTGTTTCTCTTGATCTTTATTGTTTTTTTTTTCTTTCTTTCTGGGTGGGGTGGAAGGAAATAGAATAAATTTCCTATTATGATCCAAAGTCCGCAAAATTCTAAAATCTGCACAAGAACTGCACAAGTCTGGAACCAAGCTGTGCGGATTTTGGGTCTTCCACTGTATATTGAAACATATTTAACCTGAATATATCACATGATTTCAAGATAAATATACTGCAAATATTTTAACAAAATGTTAAAAACACTCTTTATAAATAACAGAAAGCCACTATAATAAACCAGCTACCTCTCCCCCCTGCTAATATGTATGCTACATGCATGAAAGGTAGCCTTTAATACTCAAGAATAGTGCAGGTTTCTATTAATGAAAAAAGTTTTAAAATCGGTTCAGTAGTTAAAGAGATACCCACATAGCACAATGTAATTCTTATTAGTGATGTAACGAATATTCGGTAAGCCGAATCTTCAGTTGGCTGAATACTGAACAGGTATTCGGCCGAATACTTGTGCGCGAATATTGCTTCATATTCGGCTGAATAATTTTAGAAAAAAAAAGAGAGAAAAATATTTTTTTAATGCATTTACAAATAATACTGCTTAGTTATACTTCAATGAGTTAATCTCATATAATAAAATATCCTCATTCATTGAATTTTAAGCTGAATGAGACATAATCTAATGCAATAATAATATTACAGAAATGCAGACTTTTCTACTTATTGACACTACTTGAATTGATTTTTTAATTTCTTTATTGGGTAGGGGTAGAAGGAATTTTTTCAGATCCTTAATACAAATATAATTTTGAAAAGCTGCTAAATATGTCTGTAAAACCCAAAACATGATGTGATTATGTATAGTTATCAGATTAATGACATTTACCATAGCATATTTATTAAATTATGAATATGAATACATATATAATATATATGTTATTAGTGTTTAATGTTGTAAAAGATATTTTATCATGACCAGTATTAATGACTGTCATTTTTTCTCGCACCCCCTTTATTGAAAATTGTTCCAAAAATGCGACATAATTTTACATATATTTAAATACTATTAGTTCACAACAACTTTAATCTGTTGTTACAATATTTCATAAGGCGTAGACTGTGCTTCACATGCATCTTTCTATAAATAGGTTACAATCATAAACATTTCACAGCTCAAGAAAATTGTAGAGCATTGAATTGTTTATTTTTTTTTTATTGTGCAATGTCTTATCCTCCCGAATTCTGTATCCCTCAATAAACAAATGGCATAGTCAATTAATATCGTTTTAATATGGCAATAATAAAACTAAAAATTTAGGGAGGTTCAAGGGGGGGGGGGGTCCTCCCCCGACGAGGCTCGAACAGACGAGTTATTTTTTTAGTTTTACAGATAATATACTGTTTGTTTTTAAGTACCTACAAATAATATAAAATGAATTTTAATTAATCTTTATTTAATATTTAATTACAAAATTGAAAAGCAATATTTTATTTACAGTTAAAATGAAATTTAAAAAAATGTAATATTCGGATGCCGAATATTCAGTATTCGGCCTAATCTATGAGCCGAATATTCGGTATTCGGCCTGAGCTATTGGCCGAATATTCAGTATTCAGCCAAATCACTATTCGTTACATATCTAATTCTTATGAGAGTCCCTGTAAGAACTATTTATGCTTTTGCATGAAAATTATTCTACAATACTCAGGAATAGTGGAACTTTTTATAAGTGAGAACGTTTTAGAATTGGTCTGATAATTATGGAGATGCCCGTACAGCATAATGTATTAGAATTATTTTTAGTTTCTCTGTAAAAGAACTATTTATGCTATAAGTATAAAAGGTCGTCCCTATGGTAATCTAGACTATAAGCTATTCTTCATTCCAAATTTTATCAAAATCCATTCAGTTTTTGTGTGATTAAGCAACAGACATCCAAACACGCCAACATACTAGCTGTAACATTTATTTTATTTGTAGGATTTGAAAATTTATGAACTCTAAGAAACACATTTGGAGTTAATTCTTTCTTATGTTTTTAATTTGACATGAAACTGACATAATTTCTATGACATTTCATGCTTTTCAAATGCACGTGACTCTGCATTGTAGTAATAAATTTCTGTTTATTTTAAAAGCATAAATCATTTTATGAAGGTGAAACTCGCCAATGCAACGTAAAAAGGCAACCTAAAAACAGTTTTTAATGAATATTTAAAAAAGTAATTAAAATTTTAAAATTCTGAGCCTCAGGTGCACATTATCGAACTCATGGGCTTATACATGTTCTAATTTTTCTGAGCCCTGCATGTTGTAGATTTGTCTGGAGACTGCGCAGATACAGATTTACAAACATTCACTTTTATTATTATGGATAGATTAATTACGTTTTTAAATATTTGTGAAATAATGATTTTTTTTTTATTACCTGCCTATTTTATAAAAAACTATCAGTTAATTGACTTTACATACTTATAAACACTTCATATGTTTTTTTTCCTGGTTACTGTTGTTCATATTTAAATGAGTTAGTTATAGCAATGTTCATATTATAGTAATAGTCATAGTAATGTGTCATAAGATTTAAGAAAATATTTTCAATTTCAATTTGCTTTTCAGCAACAAAATTTTAATTTAACATCTGAATGTTTTCTGTTACATTAATGTTGTTGGATTAAGGCCAATTATCTATGTGAGGGATCAAGGCCTATGGGTGGGGTGCCCTCCGTGGGAGGTCTCCTGTTACATTAAAATTACTTTCAGTAAGTAACAGTTTGACTTAATTTTGTACACTCTGGTAATACTATACTATAACTTTCAATCATGGTACAAAAAATATGTTTTTACTTACCAATTGTCAAGTATTTAAATGTTTACTATTCGGTTGCTAAATATTAAAGTTTTCAGCTGAACCGAATATTCGGTTTGTTTGCCGCATGGGCAGTGAATCGAATCTTGGTGTATGCTAATTTTATGCTACTACTACAGTAAAAGCTCAACTAATTAGAATGCTCAGGAAATGCAGAGTGCTTTTAAAATAAAAACTAATGTACTGAATATAAAAAGTAACAAACATATAATAGCCCAAGAGCAGAATTATATCCTGTGCTCCGCAACACAGGGTTGGCTTTTTACCGGTAAAAACCTAGGAAAAAGGGGTAAAAACCGAATGATACAATAAACTCCCCGAGTCACAATGTATATTAATGCTATTTATAAAACTGTATTCTCATGTAATTGATGTGGATATATCATCATCAGGACATCATGACAGAACCTGACTAAGGCAAGGGCAGACGGGGCAACTGCCCCGGGCCCCACAACAAAAAGGGGCCCCAAATCAAGGAATAACACTATGTATGTGTGGATACATTTGCTTATATCAGTATAAAAGGTGCCCCAAGAGGGACATTTGCCCCGGGCCTCACATTGGCTTAGTCGGGCTCTGCATCATGATGATGCAAACTACATTATGTAACAAATAATATTGTAAGCATTTAGTTTTCATTAAAATGATTAAGATAAGTTAAGTGTAGTAAAAGTATATTTACAATTTTCCTTTAAGTAAAAATTATTAAACTAGCCTGCATTACATAATTGTAATAAATATTGTAATGTGCCTTCACATAATAATAGTTTTAATAAGTTTAATAATGATAAATGTACATTATCTATAAATTTGAATTTCTTGTAAGATGAAAACATGGATGAAAGTTTTCTGTGTTTATTATATTCCTTAAAATGAACTATTTTCGTATAGCATTCTTTTACTTACCAAATCAGACACTGAATTAGGTGAATATTGTTATATAGAAATGGAAATAGTGATATTAAATGTCCTGAACTTTTATCCCTGAGAAAATGAAAATAGCAGATAAATCTTCATTGGTTGCTTGTGGATTAAGACCGATTGACTGCACTAGGATCCTAATCCTATTGGGGAATACCTTCCTATTCCTAAGGGATCCTAGCCAGTATTTATGTGCGATTTCTTAAAAAAAAAAAATCCACGGAAAACTCCGAACAGCTAGATCAACAGGCACGACCAGGGTATGAACCTGGCACCTCCCCCCATCCAGTTTCGATAGCAGAACCTCTCAGCCATTGATGGAGAGATAAATCTTCAAAAAAGTGACAAAAAATAGTCAATTATTAAGTTTTTCTCAAAGGTTGTAAAAACCCTCGTAAAAACATGTTTTTCCAAAGACGGTAAAAACCGGTAAATACCATCAGGCGGTAAATACCGTCCAACCCTGCCACAACATGATCGCGAACAGCGGCAAATGTTCTGCAGGCATATTGTATAAATCTGGTAGATCACGATAAAATGCAAAAGTGAATAAAGAAGAGATAGCATAAAGTGCATTTTGTTTTGAACAATCAATCTGAGAACATAAATAATTTTATTCAAACTTATGCTTTGTTCAGTATTAATACTCATTTTTGGTTAGAAAGGGTTTTTGGTATGGTGTACAGGGTCATTCCATGCTAAAGGGTACAAAAAAATAAAATTTTCAAAATTTATTTTGATTTTTTTAATATACAGTACGTATTTTAAATTAATTTTGATTAGTAGCATAAGTGACCAATACTGTGTAACGTTAAGTGACAAAATATATCTTGGCAAAAAAATTGCTGGACTTGGAGGACTGCCGGGATAATATGTAAGTACCTTTTTTAGTTTTACAGATAATATACTTTGCGTGTTTTTAAGTATCTACGAATAATATAAAATGAATTTAATTAGCTGCCTTTATTAAGTATTTAATAAAAAAATTGGAAAGCGATATTTTATTTAAAATTAAGATGGAATTTTGAAAAAGTTATTATTCGGCCTAAACTATGTGCCGGATATTCGGCCTGAGCTATTGGCCGAATCACTGCTCGTTACATCTCTACTCTCTGCCCGGTGTGATCCCCCTTCAAGGAATTTTTAAGGGAGAAGGAGGAAAGTACAGTAGAAAACTACAGCGAGTAGCGCTGAATGTAAACGATCACTGCTTTTGGAGCTGACGCAGAAGTATTTCCCGGAAAAAAAGTTATAGCAAGAGTAGTGGGAAGGGCTGAATGTAAATGATGCATTAGAGGAGCAAATGCCCCCTCTTGCCCGTAGTAAGTTACGCCTATGGTAATACTCACAAAATATTTTTGTATTTTGAAGTGGGTAACCAATATGCTCCAATGAAAGGAAAAATTTTACTGCATTCTGCAAAAGATGCTGATGGATTCCTATTACCTAACGCTCTGAAAATTTTTTTAATTACTTCAAATAAATATACAATTATGATTCTAGTATGTCGTGGGATATTAAACAGTTCGCTTTTTTAAGCACTAGATAAAAATGCAAAGCTTACCTTTTTGCATGAATTAGCAATACCTTCTTTACTAGTATCCGTTCTGGAACTCATTTAAATACTAATTACTGCAACTAGATAGTGTTATAAAATAAAGACAAAATAAAAATTACGAAAACAGACGTTGTTCGTTAAACTAGATTTTTCACATACAAGTAATAATTATTTTAACCAGGACTCAAATGTCAAATTACAAAATATAAACAGCAAAATAATTACTTTATAATAAAACAACACTTTTCAAATGTTTACATCTTAAATTACCTTTGAAACAAAAATAAATTTAAACTTTCCCACTTTCAAAATTTGTTTTATTTTTATTTTTTCCCACCAGATTCAAACTTCTTGTTGCCATTCAAGAGATTAAACAAACCAGAATTCTGAACTTGTGGACGGTGTGAATAAAAATAAATATTTCAGATGTC
Source organism: Cheiracanthium punctorium (assembly GCA_038373885.1). Taxonomy (NCBI): domain Eukaryota; kingdom Metazoa; phylum Arthropoda; class Arachnida; order Araneae; family Cheiracanthiidae; genus Cheiracanthium; species Cheiracanthium punctorium. The sequence goes on along the minus strand of JAWZYV010005020.1, from coordinate 90,422 downwards.
TGTCAGGTGATTGTTAAAGAAAAGTACATAAAAATAACTTTTCATTTTAAGTTTGATTTATGAATTGAGATAGTTAATAATATTTTACATAAAAGAAAATCTCAACCGACTTGAATGAGTCAAAGAATCCGGCTCCGCACTACACTTTGACTCATTCCGGTTATTTCTAATAAATAATTGTGTCTGTGTGTTTGGTCTTGGCGGTGTATATACATTTTCCCTTTTCTGAAAGCATTTTGTAAAATAAACGTAAAAATGGTGAGTTTTGTCTATTGCATGACATTATTTTTTGAAATGTTTTTTATAATTAATTAGAACGCATTTTGAAAACTAATATTAAGTTTATTTAAACGGCTACGTACGATTTCTTTCATAATTCCTTTTCCCGTTCTTATTTTACTATGTTCGGTGATGGTTTAGTTATCTATAATCCGTCATCTATCTAGAGATATTGAAAATGAGCGGCTTATTTGTGAAACCTTATAAGTCTGCTGATAGATGTTTGTGAAAAAGTAAGAAAAGATGTTTCGAAGTAATTTTCTATTGAGTGTTAAGACCCCTATTTAAACACATGGCGATGGCCTCTGGGGGTTGGTGGTCTAGTATCGTCAACCATTTTACATAATCAGCATAGCAAACTCTGTAAAACTTTGGTATAACCCCTTTTCGGCGCTGTTTTTACTGGCGACTCTTCAGTGCGATAAAATACATGGTATGGCAATGGCGAACCATTGTTTCCTTTCTTAAATTTCAGAGTTTTTTTATAGGATTATTGTATTTAGTGCTGTGTATTTTAGGTAATCCCTTTTCGATACTGTTGTTATTCATGACTTTTTTCCCCGCGCGTTAAATGGTATGATACGGCATTGACTTGTCATGGTTTGCCTTTTGTTGAAGCTAATAGAAACTGAAAGTCTAGTGAATCAAAATTTATAAATGTACAATGCAGAGCAGACAAATACATCTTCGTTTAAAAAGAAAAAAAAATAGTATATTATTGGCGTCAAAATTTGTTACAAAAAAAAAAAAAAAAAAAAAAAGAAGAAACCACCTTAAAGAAATTATGCTAAAGCTGTTCCAAGGTTTCAGTGTAAAACAACTATTTTAGGCATTTCTGTAGGGATGCACAAGCGGCCTGGCTTAAAGCATTTGATCTGAACATAAGTCTGTCTGGATAAGTTTTTGATGCAAATGCGTTTTTCCAATATAATGTGGCTTATGGAGTTTCTCTTATCAGTAGTTCAAATAAAACAGTCTTATTGTATTTCAGATGCCCAGTCAAAAGTTATCTTGCACACAGGCACATATAATTAAAATATATGCAATACACACAGCATGTATGGTTAAAAGATTCAAAATTGTTTATTTTTGAGATGTTTAAAAATAAGATTTCCATTAGACTGAATGTTCTCGTTTTATCCGAAGTGGAATAGTTTGTAGTGATGTTATGAAACATCTTCAATTGGCAGATGATTCATGTAGAAATAAGCCAACAATAGGTGTAATTGTTAAACCCTGTGCACAAAGAATTTTAGTAGACTGATCACTCATGTTAAACAAATAATTTTACAGCTTTGAATTGAATTGAATATTTTTGTGTTCATCTAGAGTTTATAGTTTTTACTTATTTGAAAATCCTAATATACATATATTTGTCTTTCAGACTATAAGTAAGAATAATAAGATGTTACAGCACCTGAATTACAGGATGCGTGTAACTCTCCAAGATAGTAGAATTTTTATTGGTACTTTCAAAGCATTTGATAAACACATGAATCTGATCCTGGGAGATTGTGATGAATTTCGGAAGATCAAACCTAAGAAGGACAAAGATACTGAAAAAGAAGAAAAACGAGTTTTGGGCCTTGTGCTGCTAAGAGGAGAAAACATTGTTTCTTTAACTGTTGAAGGACCACCACCTGCTGAAGTAAGCAAAATATATTCTTCAATCTTGCGTATTGATATATAAGGAGATTTATGTATTTTTAAATATAAGTAGTCCACAACAGGTTTTTTTTTTGGGGGGGGTGATGTGGACATCACCCCCCCCCTCCCCCAAAAAACTTCACAGAAAAGGACAAGTTCATATATGACTGAAAAGGGTGTTAAATAATATGGCATTAAAGTAAAAGTTGAAATAAAGAATATTTTGTAAATGAAGGGAAAAAAAATATGGAAGCAAACAAAAAATGAACATGCTTTTTCCTTTTTTCTATACATTACATATGCTTGCAGGGGTATGGAATATGTCTGAACAAGGTTTGGGGAAGTTCTGAAGCACAGGGGGAAATTTTTTGTCCCAAGAAAAGAGAGAAAAAAAAAAGTTTTTTTTTTTTTTGGGGGGGGGGGGGTAGAGAGGCAGTTATTAAAAGAAGATAGCGATATAGTCGCTTAAACTAGAATGAAAATATCCTTCAGTTTTGGGGAAATTTTAGACAAAACAAATTGTGTCCTGGGGAAATATTATGTCCTAAATATTTTCTACACCCCTGTATACTTGTTTTTAAATTGCTATTCAGCTAATCTGTATATATATATAAATCTATTTTTGTGTGTGTGTATGTACGTATGACATTGAAAAACTCCAGAACCGCTTGACCGATCACCATGAAATTTGGTACACCTAAGTCTTTTATCATGGAGAAGGATTTTATGCTATCTGTTTTTCAGGCCCAGATAATATAGACGAATGCACGAACACCATTCACAGAAAACTTTCAAACTTACAGACAGCTTTGATTTTTTTTTTTTTTTTTTGCTGCAAATTTCTTTATTGTTAAATTTTAAACAAAAAAATGTTTAAATGAAATAATGAAAATATAATATGTCAACGGAAAAACAGCAATTAAATCATATTTATTATGTTTTAGTTTACAAAATAATCAATATGAACTAATTAGTTTAAAGTAATATGCTATTTTAAAGTTATGTTTAGCTGTTGGCTACAATATAGGGCTCGGAAAGCAAACAGCCTTTTTTGCAGATCATTTTTAATAAAATATTCCAGTTCGAAGACAGTTTTACATTTTATCTAGGTCTGCCATTTTCCTATAACTCGCCACTAGGTCACGCTGTAGAACATCGAATTGATTTCAATGAAAATTGGTACACACACATAATTAGCCTGGAGAATAATTTTATGCTATCCACATTTTGCTATGGCAATGCAGCACATCAACTTCAAAACCGCTCGACCAATCACCTTAAAAATTGGTATACTTAAACATTTGAGCAGAGAGACTATTTTTTTAGTATTCATTTGTTTGTAGCTCACCACTAGATGGCACTGCAGCACATAATATAATTACTTTAACTCGCCACTAGATAATGTTAGATAAAAAAATGAGATTTTTTTCTTTTGTTTCTTTAGGAACTAGAAAATAAGAGTATAAAGCTAAAATATTATTCCTTTAAAAGCTGGCAAATTCTTAAAAGCTCTCCCATTCAGGCATGAAAGTTTTCAGTCTTTTTCAACGTCATTGATGCATTTGAGATTTAGTATTTAAATTACTTTAATGAATTTAGTTATACTGAATACAGTGACATAATGAATATTAGTTAATTTAATAATGAATGCATATGAAAGAATAACAGGTAATGTGTTAGATGCATAATAATTTATTTGTTCTGTATGATCTGCAGCAAAGTTCAGTCTTTTCAGCTGTTTTGTGCTTTCATGCCTGCCATTTCACAGACCATATATTTTTGGAATATGTGCAGGAAATTTCAATATTTTGAGTCCTCAGAGGTGGCTAGACACCTACAACTAGCTAATTTAAGTATTCCCACATAAACCCTTGCAAATCAGTTGAATAATTATTCTAAAGAAGGGGAGGGTGGGTAAACTGGAAAGATCAAACATCCTTATCTCATCAGATAAAAACATTTGAAATATTTTCAGAAGAAAGATTTTTTTCTTCCAGTTTGCACTAATAAATGCCCTTTCATTACAATTAATTGAACAAAATGCTCCTATTTTATTAATTTACTGCTTGTCTCAATCCCTGATGTTATTATAGATTAATGATTTTGCTTTTCTTTTCCTGCACAAATTAGAAAATGTGTTGAATTCTTTCTGAATGTCTGAACTTTTGCTTTCCAGGAAGGTATTCCTCGTGTGCCAATACCTGGCGCTGCTCCTGGACCAGGACTTGGTCGTGCTGCTGGCAGGGGAGTACCTGCAGCCCCAGTTGGTACAGCTCCCGTGGGTATGTCATCATCACTATCACAAGATGCATAAATATATTTTTTTCTTAATTTTTGCGTAACCCTTTGAAGTGCAGCCATTTCCCTATGTAAAAAAAAAAAATGCGATTGTTGCTATTGCACGATTAACTACAAGCAAGATAGCGGTCGATCGACCATAATCTTGCTGGTAGTTAAATCGTGCAATGGCAGCGGCTGTACTTTTTTGACACTGGACAGTCTATCAAAATGTCCTCCTTAAGTATTTAATTGAAATGTATTCTTCGTGAATAAAGGCAGCCAAAATGTCAAAATTATGTCCTCACAGCAAGGTCACCATACGTTAAAGGGTTAACACTAGCATTAGTTCATTTTCTTGATTCCTTCAATTACAGTTTGTGCTCAAAAAGACCTCCCATTTTGAAAAGTGTTAATGACCCAATTTTTGAGTTTCTCTAAATTTAACTCATAACAAGTGTTCTTTTATATTATATTGAAAATCATTTATATAATGCAAAAAATTGAATCATTTGCACCTTTTTCAAAATGAATTCTTTTTGATTCCACATCATAATTAAAGGTATAAGGAAAACACCATAATACTCATAACACAATTCTTAATAATGTTATTAATTTCAAAAATTTTAGTGAAATATTTACATTCACTTAGTGATGAAATAATTAAAACTTTGATACCTGTTATGGAATTTTTTTTTTAAACAATCTGTATTCATTTTGGCCAAAAAATTTTCAGCCTTCGTCTGCAGGATTCTGCACACAGAAGAGTGGGAATGGAAAATACACTGAAATAATTCTATTTCAATTCCCACTCTTCTGTGTGTGGAATGCTGCTGATGCAGGCTGAAAAATTTTCGACCAAAATATGTGCAGACTGATAAGTGCCTGTTATGTGTACCTTTTTTTTTTTTTTTTTCTTACAAAGTTTTAGTTATTTCATATTTTAAACACCAGTTTCTTTTTCAGTATTTTTGTTAACTTATAGTGATATTTACAAATAATTAAATATATATATATGTATATACATGAATCAAATAAAAGTAAACATTCTTTTAAGTTATGAAAATAAATGTTCCACAGCACAATATATATTTATACGTGCATATACACACAGAGATGTGGGTGCATTTAAACATTCTTAATTGAAAATTACAATTACATAAAAGTGGTCTTCAGTGCATTTTTCAACTCTGTTGAAGACAACTTGTCTGTAGAGGGTCGTTTTGTTTCTGCGACAATGTCGCCGTGTCCCTGTTTCTGCCACTGGGCTTATTACTTCGTACTTTTTTGTAATCAGCTTGAAGAAAAATCATTTTTGGGAATTTCGAACAAAACATGTAGTTTCTACTTTATAAACTGTCCAATTTATTCAAGTGCCTAAAGAAAAAAATTGCAAATGTAAAATTGCTGCAAAAAATAGTTTTGCACTATTTTAGGACAGAATTTTAGGTTTTTAACACTTACTGTCAAAAACTTACCTACCCTGATTTATTAATGCTTGTTTGCCAAAAAATAAGTTCCCAAAAATGAATCTAATATGGCAATATCTTTGTTTGGTGAGAATAATTTTTCATTTTGATAAAGTAATTTTAAATTTGTTTTCTTTAAAAAAAAATTTGTATTTTGTTTGATACAGTTTATTTCAATGCATTCAAAAACTTCTCTTCATCTAGGCCTCCAGGGACCTGTTAGAGGTGTTGGTGGACCCTCTCCTCAAGTGATGACACCCCAAGGAAGGGCTGGTGCCGCAGTTGCCGCCCCTCCTCAGATGAGACCTCCACCACCCGGTCCTGCACCTCAGGCACAAAGAATGCCTGGTCCACCCATGCCAGGCAGGGGTGGCCCACCACCAGGCATGATGGGGCCTCCTCCTCCAGGAATGATGGGAAGAGGAATGCCGCCTGCACCCATGGGTAGAGGGATGCAGCAACAAATGGGTGCTCCTCCGGGCATGAGAGCACCACCACCTGGCATGATGAGAGGAGGTAATACAAATATACGGATCTTTACTTTTATGAAATACAGAGCAAAATCTCAAAGAGGGCAAATCATGTAGAATTTGGATATCCAACTTTTTTTTTTTTTTTTTTTTGAAATACAGTGAAAAACATTGAACACGAAACTGAGGGGACAAATATATTTTTCCGTGTTAAAAGATTTGTAAAAGAGATAACCAAACTCAACTATTTTCAATGTTATAATTAGTATTGACTTCCTGTTAAGTTACAATTAATTTGCATCCATTGGGATGAAAAGCAAGTAAAGAATTATTTAGAGGTGGGAAAAAAATCGGTCATCTTTTTTTGAAATGTATTTTTCATGGAAATGGTAAGAATTCTGATGGATGACATTTCTAGAATGACTACTGAGGAAGAAACAGACTTGCCAACTTTTACGCTTTACACGTAAAATTTACGCATTTCTGGATATTTTCTTCCTAACTTGTGTTTATTTCTTTAAAACTGAAATTGATATTAAAAGAAATGTATTAGGTTTTAAATTGAAATGATGTTCCATGTTTGGGCCTTTTTGCCTTTTTAATATGGATCTAAGTGCACATCATCGGCACCATGATCCACATTGCACATCCATGTTGACACAATGCGTATCAAAATATTTTTCTTAGTTGCCACTGAGGCAAAGAAAAAAAATCTTTTTCCAGATGCAACGCCGAGTATTTCTTAATTGGTTTACCCAGTCATGACGTCATAGAGTAGAGCGAATGGGAGAATCGCTTACTAGGGAGTATGTCTTCCTCCTGTGACTTGTGTGTCTCACGTGGTGTACTTCCATTCTTCGTTATCAGCACGTGCTCGCTTTGTGGTTAAGAGACAGGGGTAGACAGTAGTATGAGCATACTTCGATTGATTTTCTGAGGATTATTTTCGATAAATGACCTGTAATGGCCACTAGAACGGCATAACTTATAAACAAAGTTATAGCAAAAAATGGGCATGTATAGTATCATGTCAAAGAAGCTAAATTTGCTTATTGTAACGTGTGCCGGAGTGATTTCAGCATTTCTCACTGAGGAAAGTACGGCATTTCTCGCCACGTGAGTTCGTCAAAACACAGGGAAAATGTGAAACGTGCTAACAGCAGCAAAAGTCTACAAACATTTTTCAAAGAGGACGGACAGTCCAGTGGCAGATTAATGCAAGTTTCTCGCGGCGGATGGGGGGGGGGGGTGTTCAGTTAGAAGATTGACATACACATCCATTTTATGGAAGCAATTTAGGATCTTTTACATTAATTTCTTTTTTCTCGGGGGGGCGGTTGCCCCCTCGGCCCCCCCCCCCCTTTAATCCACCCTTGGGATTAACATCTTTCTTGATTGAACACAGTGTTCCTATTTCAGCAGCTGACTATGCTGAATGTGAGAGGGTTTTCAGTATTATTCGGAAAAACAGAAATGAATTCAGGTGTAACTTGTCTAATAAGATTTTGGAAAGCCTTCTTACTATGAAAGCTGACAGCGAAAAATCTTGCTTTCAGAAAACTTTTACTTCAGATTTTCTGAATAAAGCTGAAAAAGCTGTTGCTTCTTTGAAGTCAGCACAGTCAAAATGAGTTTTTTCAAGTCAGTTAAGTAATTATAATTAATAAATTGTTACCAGAAATCTGGAGGATGGTGTATTAATTGATTTGCCTTTTATTCAACAAATTTTTCTTTTATTGTTCTTAGCTTTATTTAATACCTACACTCCAAACAAATAATTGTGATATAAAATGCATTAAAAATAACTCGTGCATTCTATGGTGAAAGGTAAAAAATTAACGCTCACGCGTTGTATAGCAAAAAGTGTCGAAATTTCTGTTCGTGCGCTGTTTGACACATTTTGATTTTCCCAGGTTGGCAAAACACAAAAAAAAGGGGGCCGTAAAGGAAGAGGAACTGATTCTCAAAAGTAAAAAATTTCCCTCAAATACATTCTAGAGATTTATCACAAACATATCACTGAAAATCAAAAATGAATTTATTTTGCACTGAAAAAAAAAAAAAAAAAAAAAAGCATTATAGAATTTATTGTCTGGACCACTGTGTTATTTTGTGTTAACAGATTTTTCACGTTAAGTGTTTTCACTGTAAGTGTTTTCTTAAACATTTTTTCTTTTCTTTTAATAACTCTTATCAATAAAAATTTTCCATTATTAACTGTTTTAGTTAAGCAAAAGATTAAGCTGAAAAGATTTCCCTTAACTTTCCTTACATTAAATTCTTACTTAAGTTCTCCCACCTCCATTTTATCTTCAGAAATGCCAACACATCCCCTTTTGCAAAACTAATACAGAATAAAAATGGGAAAAAAATATTTTCTTTGGTTTATTTTTAATTTACATGTAGTTTAATTTGCTGTAATCGAAGTATTTATGCTCAGAAATAAAGCAATTTAATTATGTTCTCTTGGGAAAAAAAAAAAAAAAAACACCTTTCTCATCCTTTATATGGCCATAAATCAAGTTTGCACAGATTGAAAGCTTCTTAAATATTCCTTTACAAATAATTTTAAAAAAATGTTTTCACATACAGTTTAAAACTATTTTTATTCATAAAAAAATCTTTTTGCATGCTGTTTCTTAGTTATCTTTCACATACCTGATATATAGAGTTCCCTGTTCTTTTACTGTAATACGAGGGTAGAGTGTGTGAAATGCTTTTGAATGTAAACAAATTCATATCTCCCAAAAAATAAATTCCCCAGTCTTCCCCCTTTTTAACATTTTCCAGCAAGACTGAAAAGTGTTAGATTTCAGTTTGTCTGATTATCCATTTGTGCTCTAACTCATGTAAATATGAACCAATTACTATGAAATTTATATATGTTATTCCAGAGTACAGTACCATGTACCCTATTTTAAATGGAGTGTATTTTAAAGATATTTGTCTAATGCAAACGAAACAAAATTGATATATGTTAAGGATTAGAAACTTCAGCTCTCTGTTGAAAATAGTGTCTATATCATTCATAGTACTTTTACAGGAGCACTCAAAATAATTCCAATTCATCATGTTCAATTGCAATTAAGAGACATTCACCCATTTCAAGCACAATACAATCCTACTATACAGGATTGCTCCAAATTTTAAGATTGGAGTAAATTATTACTCGAGGAAATTACTGTGCAAAAAACACTATTTCAATCTTTGTAAGAATTCAGCTCCCCCAAATTTTTGATAAAGTAAGTAAATTTGTTACATTCATTATCCGACAGTTGAATGGAAATGTCTCTTTCAAGAACTGATTTTGTACGATATTTATCTAACTCTTGAAGTAGAACATCGGTGACATTTCAGCTTTAGCATGTATCAGCTTTAATTGTAGTAAAACTGGTACTCATTTGGTAACTAGTACTTAGCATAGTACTAACATGTTTGTATGTTGTCAATCACTATTTTTATTTAGTCAATGCATAAGTTAACTACATATTTTATTTTGCAGGTCCTCCACCTGGAATGAGAGCACCTCACCCTCCAAGGGGTTAATGTGGACGATATTTCTATTTTTAATAAACTATTTTCTTTTAATGTTTTTTGTAAATTTCAGTGTCTTATTTGATAATCACAAATTAAGCAAATTTCATGGATGTTTTTTGTATGATGAAGGCATTAACGAATTTGTATGATACAGAGACGGGACTTACAAAAAGGTATTAAGTTTGTAAATGTATCATCCCATAATACTTCTAGTTAAAGAAATGGTGACTAATATTACAAAAAGTTATATTTTAACACAGCCTGTTATTATACATGGTATTATTCATTGTACATTGCTTCATTAAAAACTACTTTCTGAATTATCATAGTTGTGTATTTTTCTTAAGCCGTCGTTGAAAATTTGCTACTTTAAAGTAATTAAAAGTGCATTGAGGGTGCATTTGTAATATAGTCAGCACTTTCCAGAACATTGACTGCATTTCTTGGAGGTGACAATATAGTCTTTTCTCTTCTTGCCATATAAAATATTCTTCAAATGCTAACCAAAAATACTAACAGCTTCATTGAAATAAAATGTGGATTGAACCCTTTATGTGCCTAATTTAATCAGATTAAAAAAAAAAGTATGTAAAGAAACATCTTCAGAATTTAAAAATACACTAAAGCAGGGTGTCGACAGATCAGGGAAATCATGGAAAAATCAGGGAACTTTCGTTTTTGCCTAGTGAATTAGATCGTTTTTAGTTGTCAATTAGCGTCTGACTCGCAGCTCTGTTCCAGATCATACTGTACTCAATTGAGGCAAACATTTTAGGAATCCGAAAACCAGAATATAGTTCATACGAGAACATAGAAATATGAATCAAGGTTTAGAAAAAACAAGGTGCACTTGATAAAGTTTTCGGATTTCAAACAAACTAGTCTTTATATTCAGATGACTAGATGTTGTCTTTTTTTTTTTTTATAGATAGGGCTCATTTTGAAGACTTTTTACATATTTTTTTTTTAAATTTGAAACGATACATTGATTAAATAAGTTATTAAGTGGCCATTTTATTTGGATCAGTCATCCTTACGCTTTAAATTGAACACTATCTTTAAAAAACGAGGAAACTTTCTGCTATATTGTCTTTTAGTGTTCAGCTAAATTTTATGCTTGGATTTATGAATTTGAACTACAATTTTATTAATATTAAGTATTTGTGTGGTTCTCTTATTTATTTCCCTATATGAAGCAGTCACCTGTTGGTGCATGATACACAATGGTGATTTACGTGAAAGATTATGGTATGTATATAATTAGTTCTGGAAATTTGATGAAGATAGTCAGGAAAATCGGGGAACTTTTTTTCTCAATTTCTGTAGCCACCCTGTAAAGTGCTATATATTAAAAGCATATCATAATCCATGTGTCTTCCCTATTTTCTTTCCTTATTCCATTTAGTTGGAAAGTGTATCATTATTCATGAGTGTGCCGTATGTTTTCCCTTGTTTCATAAAACACATCTTTGGAATCGAAATCTCTTAACAGCGCCTGTTAAAACTGTTTTACAGTTCCTGCCAAGCATGTTCTAACTGCACTCCACCGTTTTAAATACTATATGGGATGTGCATCATAATTCATGAATATTCCATATTTGTCTTTCTTGGGTTGATTCTACTTTAATGCCCCGACTCGAAAAGGGGGCAATAAATAAATATATGCAGTTACTACAATGATTTTTTGTGTGGCAACCATAATTTAGAATTAAAATGGCCATTTGGAACAACATGCAAGTACAACATTCCATTACTTATTTTGGGTTGCCAATTAATGTAGTTTTAATAATGAAGTGTCTTCAAATTCCTTAACTGGTGCATTTATCGCTAATTTGTTCACTTTAGTTTTCATCTAGTTCTTTTGGGAGCGTTCAAACTTGTGCATAACTCTGAGAGACCCATTACTGCAAAGCTGGCCAAAGTGCGTCGATTTTTTAGGCAGGCAAGAGTGGGGCATTTAAGTAGTAATCAACTCTTTTTTATTCCATAAAACACATCTTAGGAATCAAAAATTGACTACTGAAACTGTTTGGAATGGCCATCATAATCCTTGAGTGAAAGTAAACATGCAAAAAACTGGTGTTAAAAGATAAAATAAAAACTTTGTGAAAAAAAACCCACACATAAAAGGTTACTTCAAGGCGTGAAGATCGATTCGACCGAAAATTCGTTCGGTCTTCGTCAGATAAACCCTTCTGCTCTGTATGACGGAAGGGTTTGTCTGACGAATTTCCGGTCGAATCGATCGTTAAGCCTTGAGGTAAACTTTTATGTGTTTTTTTTTTTTTTTTTTTCATTTTATAATCCTTGAGTGTTTCGTGTTTCTCTTTCTTGTTCCATGAAACATGCCTGAATTGAAATCTATATTAAAATTGCCTACTAAAACTATTTTACAATCTTTGCAGGGCATATTCTAACTATTCAAGCTTGGTTCGGTTTTGAAATTATTTTTTGGCAGCAAGCTTGGCGATCAATTATCAAAAATTGCAAACCTTGTGCAACATTCAACATTTTGCCCCCCCCCCCCTCCTTCCATATACTTCATACAAGGAAGTAAAAAGATGTGCACTTAGCTGTTACAATACTTCTAAATACAAAATTTCTACATTCTACGGCTGAGAGTTCGAGTTACATGAAATACAAAATTATTTTTGTTGCCAAATTTGGCAAAGCTCGCCAAGGTCGATGACAAACATCGAGATTTTGGTCATGGACCTAGCAATGACCGACTAGATATAATACATTGAAGATGTCGGTAGACATTTCTTTTGGGCGGTTCTGTAAATAAACTTGCCAGTAGATTGGAATTTAAAATCGAAATGCACAACTAGATGTTACAACAACCTTATATATGAAATTTCAACATTCTACGACTAAGTTTTTGAGATATGAGAGTTAAATACATACACACGAGAATTTTTGAAGGAGGCACTAGGCCGTGGTCAGACCATTACCTAACTATATGGTAGGACGGTATTGGCTTGAAATGGGTGAATGTCCCTGAAACTGTCATTGACCATAATGTGTTTGAAATCTTTTGAGTGTTCTTGTAGCAGAACTATAAATGATAAACTGATTATTTTCAATGGAGAAATTAATTTTGCAACACTTAACAACACGTATCACTTCTGAGTCGTTTGAAATAGTCTAATACCTCTAAAATAGGCTTTAATGAATTTCTGCCACAAAGCATAACGTAAATATTTAACGTTAAAATATTTTGGATGGCCCTGTAGGTAAACTATCCAGTTGATTGGAACTAAAAGGCGAGGTGTACAACTAGGTATTGCAAGAATTCTAAATTTAAAGTTTCAACATTCTACGACCATTAGTTTTTGAGATTTTTGAGTTACATGCATATGTATGTACAGATGGCATGGAAAAACTGGTCAAAATAGACTTGCGGTCAGTGAAAATGGGTTGTACGTGCATGCTAGCATATGATGAGATGCATCGGAAAAATTCTTAAAAGTAAATTTAGTAGAGCTGTAGCAACAGGGCCGGCCCGAAGGGCATGCGAGGCCCCAGGCGAAACGCAAGAGCGGGGCCTCCTTTTCTATCGTATGTCACATAAGTTATTACTAGCACTGCTAGTACATATTAGCTTTATTTTTCAGGATATATCGAACCATTTACCAAGCTCTCTCTAATGCGATAGCAAAAAAATGGCCCAGGAGCAGGGCTTCTTTAAGCGTGGGGCCTTAGGCGATCGCCTACATTCACACCCTCCTTGGGCCGGCACTGGTAGCAAACTGTATGTATATTAGTTACTGAGATGCGGATAATCACTCAGACTCGAAGTAGCGAATTGCTACTTAAGAATATTAGTCATTACTTACTGCATTCAGATTGACCAGCTTCAAAATTCGAATACAGACTGCCAGGTAATCTTCGAAGGGGGAAAATGAGTTCCGGTAATCGAGTACTTCTATCTTCTGTTATTTGTTACTGGATACCGGATCACGGTTTGAAGGGGAAAATGAGTCTTGGTATTTGCATACCTGCCAACTTTTACGGATTATCCGTAAAATATACGGATTTTAGTGTTAATTTACTGATGTACGGTTATGACGAGTCATTTTACGGATTGTTTGGCGATTTTCGAAGGTCTCAATTTTTTTCAGTGTAATCTTTTTCCATCCGTCCAGAGAATATATACTTTCCCTTAAACACTCGTTTATTTAAATGTCCAATGCCGTAAGAATAAAAATTGATTCCTATTTTGATTTTAAATGTAATATTTTAGCTCCCCTCCACCTCCTCTCTCGAAGAAACCAACAAAGAAAAAAAAAAAAAGCAGCATTGAATTGGGCAGGTTCAGATTTTCAGTTCAATCCTTTTCCATCTCTCTTGAGAGTAAATATTTTTCCTTTAGTACTCTCTCATTTAAAGCTCCAATTCCGTAAGAATAAAAAGTTATTCCTATTTTAAATTTTCAACCCCCCCCCCCCCTAGGAAATCAGTGAGGAAGGGGGGTGGAAACTTCACTAAGTAGAGCAGGTTCAGTTGTGAATGAAAATGATATTAAAAATTAAATTAAAGAGCATTTTGACAATAAATAAACTTAGTTTTGACAAGTAGTAACAAGAGCACTAGTCATTAACAAAAAATGAACTTAGTTTTACTGATGTGAGGTGGAAAATTACTGAAATGAGCACAAGATTTTACTGGTGTTAATTTTCCCAGGTTTGCAGGTATGTATTTGAGTAGCAGTAGGTTTCGCTTTTCATTGCTGACTAGTAAGCGGGTTGCATTTCGCATGTGCTGAATTGTCTTGATTTGAAAGATCCGTATGTTTTGTTTTCGTACTGATGACACAATATCATAGATACACTATCTGCTGCTCTATTATGATATGGGATTAGACATGGCGTCTATTTTATACAATACAGGGATGTATGGTAGTATGTTATGCGTGGGTGCCAATATCAGATTTGGGGGGTGGGGGAAAAAAGAGGGTGTTCTTCAATTGTAGAGCAATATCTATAAGAATAAAAGCACATTAGTAAGGGGGTGCTCGTGCTTTCTGACATTTTAGTACTAAATAGTGGTGCAATCAGGATTATTTTTCAGGGTGAAACCCTAAGGATTGAGAACTTATTTTTTTAAATGCTAGAACCAAAATATAAGTAATAAATAACAAGTTATTGAAATACGCCTTAAAAAAATATTTTTATAAAGTAAACGAATTCACACTCATTTTTATTATTTGAAATAAAATAAAAAAATATTGGCATGTAAACTTAAAACACATTTCTTTAAAGCTATAATTTCGTTTTAAATAAATATTTAGAGAGGGACCCGGGATTTCTAGGCCCACTCCTGCATACGCCACTGGTATTAAAATAATTCAAAAAAGTTCAATATGTTTTTAAAATGTTGATGCCGGAGGGGGAGGGGTGACTTGACCCCCATTTTTCAAGAATACACGCTCAGAAGCAAACACTAGGCACAAGCTTTCCGTTATACTTTTTATGATGAGAATGAACAAGTTAAACCAGCATTCAGAATTTAAAAAGGGGCAGGGAGATAGCACATTTTTGGAAGATTTCTGTGGGCGCTATTCGAGTTATTCAGATAATTTAACATTGTATAAACACATCTATTAATCAGAGAAAATAAGCTCTAAATACAACTCTTGCGCTTTAAAGTCAAAAAATAATGTATGATGTTTTTATACCAAAACATGTAATTGCATGTTGTATTTTAAACATTCGTAATCATACGTAATGCTACGTGCAGTGGCATAGCCAGGTTTTTATTTCAGGAGGGGTGTGTGTATCAAATTGTTAACTAAGTTGTAAATAAATATCGCATTGTAAGCTAAGTAAAGGGCCAGATTTAAGAAAAAGAGGGCTGCAGCCCACCCCTCTCCTCTAGATATGTGCCTGGCTCTAAGACTTGTTTTTCACGTTCGAACTAGTAACGAATATGTACAGGTATTAATATTTTTGTTACTTTTACAGTACTGAAAATTTGCTTTTTCATCAAAATCTGGCTCCCGAAATTTTTTGAGATCACATTAGTTCCTTATACTCTTTACAAGGAAGTAAAAATTACAAATCTATTTCAAATGTGATGTAGCTATAACAGCTTTCAACTTTAGTTAAATGTTAAAAAATATTAAAGGATAGCACTAAAGCATTTTTGGCTGCTTTATAGATATCTGACAATGTTCTGTCCTTGTTTCATCCCCCCCCCCCACTCTCAAAATATCCCTGTACCACGCATGCGTGGCTTCCAAAAAAGCTGATTAGAGTTATTAGGTAATATTAAAATTCCAACTGTAACTATTTTAAATAGCTCTCAACTTTTCTAGGCCAACAATTTCTTGAAGTTAAAAAATCGCAAAAACATTGCTAAAAAACAGGAAAATGTGAATTTCAGAATTTTAAAGTAGTCGAGGTGGTTTTTCTGTTTTTATATGCATAATTATGAAAAATTTCAAGTCGATTACACAAATGGTATAAATTTTGTTACATTTTTTGTTTTTGAGTAATGGCAATAAAAGGTTTATTTTAGAGTGGTACAATAAGAAGCACTGCAGAGTCAGTAATCAACAAAGCTATATCAAGGGTGTAGATGCAAAGTTTACTCTCCAATTTTTATTTCTTAGAAAAATACAAAAAATTTATTATTATTATGATTATTGACACAATTTTTTTGTCTCGTATGTTTGTTGCTGTAACTACTTTCACAGTTCTAAACTTATAATTTTTGAATTTAAGTATAGAAAATGTGAATTTTCCAGCAAACTTTCATGGATAATGTTAGTTAGAAACCAAAATAGCTACGGAAAAGAAAAAATTGACACAAAAAACATTTATTAAAAAGGTTTCTATGTTATTCTTTAAAAACATTGACGGATGAAAAGAGGACAATCATTCCTAATTGGTTGAATTTGGAAAGTGAGGTTTGCTGCAAAACATTAATCAAGAGCGAAATTTTCACAGGCTTGAAAAAATGGCCATTTTTATAGATTTTGTGTCGCTGAACATGAAAATCAAGTTTCAAATTGTTTCTTCAGGATTCTGAGTATGCACTGTTTACATAACATGCAGGATACTATAATATAAATAACAATTTGCAAACTTTTTCATTCATGCCGTCTTTCTACCTGTTACTTGTGGGGAACACTTTGTGTGTCTGTCTCGATCATCTAGCAGAAATTCATTAACATTGAAATTGACCACTTTCCTGTGTAATGCTCCTTTTTTATCACTAAAGGTACCACAATTTGCTGGAAAGAAATCAATGTGAACTTCCTGCATTCCATTAGGTCTTTCAGGGATGAAAAATATTGGCAAAATCGCGGAAATTCACTGCTTTCAGTAAAAACTGCATTATTAGTTATGTTGCACAGAATTATGCATGTGTGCTTCAGCATTCCACTTTAAATCTCTTTCCATCCTTTTTGACAATGAATTTTTTTTCTTTAGCATTCCAATGTTGAAATAGCTAATGCTGTAGGGTTAAAAATATACCAGTTTTATATTTTTAATTTCTTAAAAATTTATTAAATTAAACATACTACTATTTTTGCAAGTTAGATTTGATCTAAAAAATCAGCTTTACCTAAAAGGTCTACATGTGTTTGTGAAGATTTATTCACATATTCAAAAAATCCTTCACTATTCATTAACTTATAATTTTTATTAACCATAATACATTTCTCTTATTTAAAATAGATATCGACAGCAAGAGCGAGAGGAATATATAGCATGTTCCAAAAGGCAGTAACAGGCTTTAATTCTTTATCTATTGGAGATAATAGATAGAAAATTCTGTTTCATGGGACAAAACATTAAACTACATATTCAGGAGCAACTGTGCCAAGTTAGATTTTTCAAGAACAGGAAAGTGCATATTTTATGACACCACTCTCCTCTCCACATATCCTAATTATAATGTCTTTCAGTATTATGTTTGAAATGAAAACAGTAAGATTACTCAACTCTGAGCCAGGAGAGAATTTTAAATGTGATTTTCGTGTTCAGTGACCCAAAATCTGCTAAAAATGGATACTTTTATTTAGGTAAAAAAAGAAATTTTTGAACAGTGTAATGTGAGTTATGCATCAAAATGATATTTTCAGTATTTTTTTCAGCCTTAAATGTTCACTATATCACAATTGGAATCAGATTCGCCTTAAAAAGGCATGCTGTGATATGAATAACTCAATAAATAAAAAGGGATAGTGTGACTTTGCATCTGCACTCTTCATGTATTAGAATTCTTTATATTAACTAAAACAATAAATAAACCAAACACTAACTTTTATTTTGATTGCCAATATGCTGATAGAAAATAACACAAAATTTCTGCATTTTTACATTAATGTTACATAGCTTATATACAAATTATGTTACATATCATTTTCCAAATAAATATACATGAATATTGTTTACAGAAATGCTTCCAAAGTTAGTATTCTAATATGCTTCTAAAACATACAATTAATAATTTTCCACGTAAAATTTAGCTTACATAATTTTAAAGCATTTTGATGAATAAGTATCATTTTAAATTATAGCATATAAAATTTATACTTAACCATCATCATGCAAAACCTTTGATTGTTCAAAATCTACCATATGAATTGTAATACATGTATGGCCTGCCCAAATTTGGTAGTAGCTTAGTCTAGGAGTAAATTTTGGAATTACAGTGTTTCTGTTTGTATTCTGTGCTTTCTACAGCTAATCAAACTTTATTTTTGTTTCCCTTTCTTTATTAATGTAGAAATATAGACCTATTCTAAAACTTAAAAATAAATTAATGCACTTCATGCTTCTCAAGCTCAGATTAAGAATTTAGACTGGACAGTTGCAAACTTAGAATTTTAAATGAACTTTATTCCGAGAGTTTAAAGAGTTATACACTGTAAGTGTTCACAAATGCATGTTTACAATATATGTATATTGTACTCAGTCAAGTGGTTAATGAAAGTGAGTTATTTAATTTAATCCACATTATTTTTTGTGAAAGTAAACTCTAAAAAAATCTCTCGTAACATTTCACTCACTCTATTCAGTATCAAATGCTAAGACTGCATACAAATATGACATACAGAAAATGCTTCAAGGTAATACTTTTAAAACAGTGCTTGTTCACTAAGTAACATGAATATATCACAGAAATCCAGATTGTTACAGCAGTCATTGTTTTATGTGGTACACTAGAAACCTCATTTGTATTTCATTGTATATTTGAAATATATGTTTCCAATTCTCCAAAATTTTGTCAACTTTAGAACAATATAGAACTGTATAAGTTTACACTTAGAAAAAAAAAATTCTAAACTTTACTACCCACCTACCACCTTCCTATTTATTAAAAAAAAATCAATGTACTAAAACTTTTTTACCTACCTTTACAAGCTATGGTTATTAAAAAAAATAAAAATTGGTATTTTAAAAATAAAATCAATTCACACATACCAATGACTCCAATAACCAATTTTTTTGTTTGTTTGTTTTGAGAAAATAAAATAAAAGCACAAAAATTCTACATAGCTAGGCAATAACAGAATACTTTTCATTGATCAAAATACAATTTCAGTGCAAAAATTGTAAGGCAAATGTGATTTTACTTTGTACATATGATACAATATCATGCTTTTCTAAGTACAGGGTGACCAGACATTTAAATTAAAATAAGTTAATACATTAAAATACTACTAACAACTTACGTTGTGTCATGTAGTTTAAAATAAATAAATAAATTGATGAAACAGAAAAATTAAATATGAATTTTATAATTTTTCATTATTTACAAATTGTATGCCTACTTACACATTAAATCCAAGTATTTATTTTAGAATGAGGCAAGAATGGAAATATTTTTAGTTTGAATAATTTTGTTACAGTAAGAGCATGAAGAATAAAACCAGCATTTCTCTTTTTTTGCTGAAGTAATACTATTCAAATGCTTATTCAAAATACACACAGTCAATTAACTGAATAACTGTTCAGGAACTTTCGTAGTCATATTAAAAATAAATATAGAACATATACAGATAAAATCATACGTTAGTTATTCAAAGTTCAAAAGTATTTGGTATTTAAAGCTAATTTTTCTATTCTTTTTCCTTCTTTAAGAAGAAAAAATATATGGGGCTTTATCATTCCCCATGGTTCTAAAGAGTATGTAAGATTATTAATTAACAACTTAATCCTGCATACTTTTTAATACTGGAGACATGCTAGACACTAATAATTAGAAGTTTCTATATTTATTAAATTTGAATGTAGCAAAATTATCAGTCAATTATTGTAATTATGGAATGACAAAAATTTATTAAGTAGATAAATATCTCTTAAATATGACTTTCCTATAACATTTAAGAGAAACTTTAGTAAGCATTAAAAATCAGTGCTTCTTAAATGCATGCATTAAAGGCAAATGACATCAGTGTTAAATACTTTTTAGCTTTATTGGGCAATTTTTCTGGAAGAAGAATGCAAATTTATTAAATATAATACTTAAAAAGCCAATAGCATTGTTTGCCTCTATGTGCACATTCTAAATACACTGAACTTTAATTTACCAAAGTTTTTAAAAAATAATATAAACTTGAATTGCATACATTTATGAAAATTTAATTAAAAACACGAAGATATGAATTGCTTTAAAATTCTGGCCACCCTCAATTAAATGACCTTTCTACAGAATTAAAAAAAAAAAAAAAAAAAAAAAAAAAAAAAAAAGCAAAGAAAAGGTTGACAAATACATGAATATAAAAGTCCATCTTACTCTTTACACATTTGTTCAGTAATAAAACAAAATGAAAATGAATGAATGAAATAATAAAAGCTCTTCCTGAATGGTATGTTTCAGACATAATCAGAATCAAAAAACTGCTTTTCTGTTTGCTTGCGACGTATGATTCGTTCAATCAACTTTTTCACTTCAGATACAAGAAACACCGATGACGTCAAAGCTACAAGCATAAGAATATCTAAAAGAGAAAATATAAGATTTTATAAAAGTTTATTGAAAATAATTAAGTTACTACATGTCATAGGAAGTATAAACCCTATTACCACACACACAAAAAAAGGAACTAAAGCCATTGTTTTATAGATTTTTTTTTTTTCAGATACTGATTTAAAAAAGTGAATCATGACATAAATAAACAAAATCCAAATATACAATTGCAAAAATAATAAAAGCTAAAATTCATAAGCTTTTCAAATCTAGTCAAGACTCATCATTTAGTCCAATTACTAGATTTGAAACATCTTGTCACAAAGTATGAATTTAGCCATTACACCAGTGGGGCTTGGTTGTGCTGCAAAATATACATAAAAAAGGAATACTGCAGGAAGTGTAAAAAAGAATGAAGGAGGTCATTGTTCCATTAATGTATCCTAATTAATAATGCAAGGAACTTTTTTTAATACAAGAGACAATTGAAAATTCAATTATGTTTTATTAATGACATCTCTTATTGTGATTGTAACAACCAAGAGAAGTAATTAATTGTATTATATTACAATTAATTACATCTCTTGGTTGTGAAAGACATCTGGGTGCTTCATAATCTAGGTAAAAAAAAAAATCAGTCCTTTCTTACTCTAAAATTTTCAATTTATTGACCCAAGTCAGGGGTCTGTTAACAGATCCTTCACAAAATATTTTATCTTAAAAACAAACCCTTCACAATATTTTTCATTTTAAAAATCTTTAATGTGCCGACTTACTTTAATTTAAGTCTGGCTACGATGTAATTCAAAAAACATAAGGTTGTTCACAATTTTTTTTATATGAAAAACAGATCCTTTACATATATGTATTTATTTCCAAAATTAATTTCTTCCAAATCGTAGTTATATAAATCCATACACATAAAAAACATGAATGTGTTTATTTATTAAAATCTGTAGATGTTTATGCCGTCATGATGTTATATAGATATACATGCATGTATAGTTTTTATAAATAGGGCTTTCTGTAAAATGTACTAAATGGAACTTTGATACTAAATTCAAATTTGTAAAATTGTATATTTTACACAAATTCATAAAAAGAGGACCCGATTTCACAAAAACAGGACCCTGGCTTAGAAAATCCTGATTCAATGCTAATTTTAGATCACAATATTATGAGTTTTTCGCAATTTCACAAAAATGGGACCATGTCTAAAAAGTCTGGACAGATCCCTGCAAGTACAATAAAAGTTAAAATAAAAAACCCAAAGTACATTTTATGAAATAAGTAGAAGGAAAATTTAAGTAAAGAATAGAATGAATTGAACTGCAAATGAAATAAAAAGATTTAATTTAAAGAAATGAGCAGAAATAATAATTTCATAGCAAAAGATATGTAATTGGCATTACACAGTAGTCTACTTTTTAACTTTTATATTTCTGCAACTCTGTATGTGGGTTTTCTTTGTGGGCATTTTTGCATTACAGGGCAAAGGTTTATCAAAATATATTACAAAAACCACTGCATATTTTGGAAAATAATACCTAATGTCTTAAGTAAACATATTTCACTTTGCTTAGTGGCGAGTTTAAAATACCACAAAGCCAGTCTTAAATATAGCTTAAATTTCTCCTTTCTCTCCCCTTCCCCTTTTCAATAGGGATGTGGAGGACAATTGAAGTGTTTACTAAAAATGTTAGTTTGTGAACCAGTCACTTATCTATTTATTTATTTATTGGTTACATGTCACAAAAAATTTATCCATCAAAAACAGGTTCTCACCTGTACTCATTTAAGGCAGGTTTTACTTCACTATGTTTTAGAAAATAAAGTTCATTTGGTTTTAACCGAATGTTGGATGACTAGGATTCTACAATAGATAAAAGCATCTCCCCAGTAAATTGCATTGTAGTTTTTCAATTCAATTGTGAATTTTGAGGAACTAAGACTTTGAAATAAAAAGTATTTTCCTAAAGCAGTAAAACTTGCTTTTTTATGAAGTTCAAATTAAACGTGACTGAGAAATAATAATAAAACTTTACCTGACAAAGGCAGTGCCTCTGTTTGGAAAATCTTTTGAAGAGGAGCAAAATAAATTACAAGTAACTGACCAATGACAGATCCAGTGACAGCCAGTAAAAACATTCTATTGCTGCAAAATCCTATTGTGAATATAGATTTTGTCTGAAATAGGAAACAGTTTATTAGAAGCAATAACAAAATAAAATAAATGGATTTATGGGAAAAGCAATAAATCATTTGACGGTATATCAGTTTCTATCCATCAAATATTACATAATAAAAATTGCATAACAAGATTAGAAAACTTTACTCCTTCTGGAACAAGTAGAAAGGATTTAATTCATCTGACTTATCAGAAATATTCTTGTTCACCTCCTTTACTTTTCTTTCAACTTAATATAAATTTTCATAAAACCTAACACAATCTATTAATTTAAAATTCCACTTCTACACTCAAACTGCAATGCATAACTTCTATTTCATTAACTGTTTTCACGTCAACTTTTCATATTTAAACTCAGTTTTTCTGAACACCTAACAATTTGGAACATAGGAGGAAAATTACCAAAGTTAAAATTTATGAGATTAGTATGGGTTCAGCATGAAGAGAACACATGAATAATTAAGAACAAAATTTGTAAATCGACATGCTGAGAATGAAAATTGCTTTCTCACTCAAACATTTTTTCAGAAATGAAAACACTGTTAGGTAAATCAGAATGGTTTGTACTGTTGGGATGAAAAAACTAATGTTGGCAAATTTGTTATATTAATATTTAACTTCTATTTTTGTAAATTAGCTTTTAAATTTCTTTAACTGTTTCTAAAAGAGGTGCCATAAAATAAACCATTTCCTTAAATTTCAAAAATACAAATAGATTCGATAAAGCAACAAAAATAAACATAATATGGCTTAGTGATCGTATAGATTTAAAAAAGCTGTACAAAACCGTTGATGTTATATCTAAATTTCTGCAAAAACCCTATGAAGTTCTAGTGAAAAAGAAAATGCACACAAACAAAAAAAATAAAACTCTATATAAGATGAAACAATTCATTTATTAACATTAAACAACAATATTAGATTTAAACACCAGAAGCATCAGTTACAACTTAATGTATTTACAATCGAACTTAAAAATTTACGATCTTTTT
This sequence comes from Cheiracanthium punctorium, assembly GCA_038373885.1. Classification (NCBI taxonomy): domain Eukaryota; kingdom Metazoa; phylum Arthropoda; class Arachnida; order Araneae; family Cheiracanthiidae; genus Cheiracanthium; species Cheiracanthium punctorium. The sequence goes on along the minus strand of JAWZYV010005020.1, from coordinate 66,634 downwards.
CCATCTGCCCAATTTTTTCACCTATTAGATAATTCTCGATTATAATGTACTAACATAACATTTAACTTAACAAATTTTACTAAATTACAATTATCTTCCAACATAAAACTTATTGCTGAACATACTAAAACAATTTACATGAGGCACTCTAGAACCTAATTTCTAATCTTTAAATATCTACTTCATTTAGTCCAAAGACTACAAAAATGTATTTTAATTGTTCTTACGAACCCCCATATTAATCAAATTAAACAATATTACAAGAAAATATCACATATTAATGCCTCTTATTACACTTTAAAAATTAGCTTACATTTCAGGCTTAACCCCTCATGCCCCCCCCCAAAAAAATTAATGTGGCTGACAAAATATTAGTTAGTTAAAGGAAGCATGCATAAAAAGACTTATCCATGGGTTAATGATTGGAGGGCCCTCCTTTAAAGCATCATCATCTAGGTCCCATTCCCGTGGCTCCTTCCAAAGTCGCCGTCCATTGGCGCCATTCTCTCTGCCGACATCTATCAGGTAGCTCAGACGAAATCCAAGAAGAAAAAGAAGAAGAACGACGCCACCTCTGGCTTTGATATTTATAGCAATCATCATACTCTCGTACTCAGACTTCGATTGCTACAGCGAAATGTTGGCCATTGAGTTGATGTTTAAGTCAGCACCCTTTATTGACTTCGTAATTACGGTCTCAAAAAATTACTTTGTAAATAACGATGTGTATATTTTAGTAAACGAATATTCTTTGCACTTCCACTTGAATTTAATAACTCCTTATTAATTATTTGCAAGATCGTGAACGGCAGTAAAATTTCTTGTTCCTTGAATCTGGCAACGTCAAAGACGCAGGAACGCATGTATCTGCCGGGATCGTACTGACTCCAAAAGAAAATGGCTACCCAGTAGCGATTGTTGTAAATAAAAAAGAAATTAGTAAAAGATTAAAAATGTTAAAATTTATTAATGTTAATTTATTAATTAAGGGAACTAGAAGATCGTTATATAAAAAAAAATATTTGTCAGCCACTCAAAAAAAAAAAAAAAATTGTCAGCCACCAAAAACACCAAAAATTATTAAATACAAAATTCCTTAAGGTAGTTTTCAACATATGTGCAACCCATTATGAAAGAAACTATATCAGGTATTTCACTTTAAAAAATATGTATCTGTCATTTAGCGCGCAATTGATGACAAGCACATGGATCTCTAAATTACAAATCCAACTGACACAAAACCCCCATAATGTCCTCACATACCCAAAAACTTAATTTCTCTGGGCAAAATTATCTTAAATAAAACTTTCTTTAATTATTTTCATTTTTCAAAAAAGAACTTTTAAATACAATAAAACCCCGTTAATTTACCACTTAGTCTAAATGTTATTTATTCTTTACGACATAACAGTACTAATGCTGTATTTTTTTTTTTTTTAAAGTCACAACAATTAAATTCTTTAAAGATTATTGAAACTTTATTTGTTTATTTATTTTTACTATTGCAGTGCAAAATCTTTGAAATACCATTTTAAAATGAACATCAACATTAGAGACCATTGATCACATGATGACTAAAAAAGTATCAACAGTTGCTAGACTTCCTTTTTCTATTCTTCAAAATCTCATTCATATATATATATATATATATATATAATGTTTTTCATACACATGTTGTTTCACTACCAGACCAACAAACTTGCAGGAGGTGTAGGGGGATCACAGATAAATCTGAATCATAGTAAAGCAGGGTCAAGAAGTCAAATACCACAATTGTGAGCTATGCAAAAAAGCAAAGAAAAAGAACAGAAACAGCAATAAATTTAAGAGGCAGAAAACATTTCATTGAAAGGTTATACTACAGAAGGTGTTCAAAATTACACCCAGAAAAGGTCTGGTACGCTTGACAGTGCTGCCACATGGAATTCCTTATGTTCTGGAAAATTATGCATGTCTTGTATCCTCCCTCCAATTTTGCAGTAGATGGTGCTGAATAGAAAATTGTGTGAACAGCAATCCTGCTGGAAGTCCTCATCTGACAAATAGTTTTTGTTGTTCCCCTCTGCCTGACAACTTCTGGTCATAAATTCAAACATATCCTGTAGTACAACCTTTCAGTAAAATGTTTCTATACCATTAATGTGTTGGCATCTGTTTTTTTTTTCTTTGCACCATCACTACTATGGCATTTTTGACCATGAATTGCTATGTGACTCCAAGCTGTGTGTGCACTACACCTCCTGCAAGTTTGTCAGTCTGGTAGTGAAACATCCTATATAAAGTAAGGGTCAATTTTTCAGTTATTATAATAAGAACTTTTAAAATAATTGTTAGTTTTATGCAACTTATATTAACTGAAATTTATAAAAAAAAATTATTGCATGCTACTTTTACTAAAATAATGCATCCATTCAGTAAGTTTTCCAATTTTTTCTCCCCCTTCTCTTCAAAAAGAAAAGAAGAAGTTTTGAAAAGTTCATTATTAATATTATTAATCAAACAAAGCATTAAAAATAATATCACAATAAGTAAATAAAGAAATAATTTACCTGAGATCTGCAACTAAGAGCATTGAACATGTCAAAGAAAACAAAACAAGTGAAGGTCATGGTAGTATCTCTGCGAGTCACCATCATATCACTCATCTGGAGAATAAAAAATAAATTGACATTGTGAAAAAAACATTAATCATATCAATAATAATTATTTTTTAAGACAACATACATAGTCACATTGAATTCACATATAATTACCCACCAAATTTTGTTCAATTAACAGAAAAATCTTTTTATATATACAAATAATGCCAACCAAAAAGTGCTCCATTCTATAAAAGATAAATTTTTGAAAGTAACATTCTCAAAAAAAAAAAAAAAAAAAAAAAAAAAAATCCTAACTATCCTGCTTTATTATTTCAATTTCTCTATGCTGACAATACTGCTTTAATTGCTGCTATAAATGTTAAAACAAATGTTCTAACAGTTATATCACATTTATATTACATTTAAAATTAGTATAGTGAAGCTGAAAATTTTCATTTTATTATACACTGAGATAACCCTTTTAATTTCACAAATGGAATTGCAAAATTTGCAGATTGGATTTGATAACCAAGGATCCAAATGATTATAAGCCAATTCCGAAGTCATACTAGAAGAAAATAAAACAGTTTTGTTGATGTTTAAAAAAAAAATTAATAACGGTAAAAACTTTGTATAGTAACACGCAAAAAATTGTACTTGTGAATGATATAATCATCTCGTGTGGTTTAAAAAAAAATAATACACCACTCTTCACCAGTTGTACAATATTTCAAGCATCCACAAGAGCAGAAAGTCTGTTTTAACAGAATTAAAGTTAGAATAACAGTGTAATAACAATCAGGTTGCTAGTTTCTTGCTTTTTAATAACAGCTAATTTTAAATTTGAATAAATGCATAATTTGGTTAGCATTATATAAACCAGAATCAGAACTACTTTGTAGATGCCCTAAGAATTCATAGCTACTAATGGTTCAGACCATACAACCAGAATCTTGAACCATTTTTATACAGTTCAACTTAAACTGTATTAAAAATCTATGGTTATTTTGTAGCATAAAGGTGTTTTAGAAGGACAGTATTCTGAAATATTTTCATTTTTAAAATCATTGATTATGATTTAATATGTTACGAGGCCCAGATGGGCAAGACTGGCATTGTCTCATGACTTCAAAGAAACAAGTTTTCTAGCTTTTAGATCATTGTAGAAGATTCTTTTAAAAAGTTAAAAGTTTACAAAATGAATGAATAAAAACTCATACTTCTCTTCTGAATATCCACATTGTGCCAGTAATTATGATGAGGGATGACAAAATGACATTAATAATTAAGTCTCTGGTAATCATAGGTTCTTTTACATTACGGGGAGGCTGCTTTAAAACATCATGATCCACTGGCTCAACCCCTAAACTATAAAAGCAAAAACACTTAAACTTTTGGAAAAAGGAGAATTCAGCAAAAAAGACAATCTTATATTGGCACAACACTTACACTCAAAACACTTGTGTTTAAAGGTTAGAACTAATTAAAAACTTTCCAAATAACATATAAATAAAAAAATTGTACTGTATAATCATTTTAGGTGGTGCATTGCTTTTCGCAGCTGAGGAAAGGTGGACATTTCATACCACACAAAATGATCATAATGTACTATTTAATTATGTGTGTCATTTACAAAGTTCTTAGTTTTAATATTTCTTGACATGGGTAGGGAAGGTATTAATAGGAAGTTTTCAAAATATTTAGTCATTTGGTTTAGAATTATTTTAGCACATAAATGCAGTGTCCCAAAAAGGTGGTAACATGCTTTAATTCTTTACAGATAAGTAGACAATGTAAATTGAAAAAAATGTTTAAAATAAGGTAGGAAAAAAGATTACTTTCAGAAAAAATTTCTTTCTTTAATGTTCAAAAAGTTTCATTTTTTAAATAAAATTCTCAATTGATAAAAAATGTGCACCATACACTAATTAGATGACATACAAAATTTGAGAATAATATCCTAAAAACTGTTAGAAATATGAAAACAAATATATGCTGACTTAAACCACTTTTCAGTGGCTCTCGAAAGGAAAAAATCAGGTCAGATGATCACATTTCAAAGTTTGTAAAAGAAAACAACGTTTTGCACTCTTGCAATAAACGTTCACATGTGAATTCATGTATAGCCTGTGATCATCTTTCTTGTATTCGAGACCTTTTTTGGATGAAAGGTTGAAAATCTGTACATCACCTCATTAGCGTTTGGGGCACATTTTACTAATTGGGAATTTTTTGGTATGGGGGTTGTATACAAATAAAAAAAAAATTGAACTTTTTGAAGGTTAATAACAAAAAGATTTTCTTAATGCTGTCTTTTCTACCTTATTTTGTGAACAGTTTTTCAATTTAAAGTGGCCACTTTTTCCTAATAGATAAAGAATTAAAGTGTGTTACCACCTTTTTGTGGCACCCTATATAATTTTAAATAAAATGTTGTATGTATTTAATCTAACGCAGTTGATGCTTGCTTTTATGAATCCGTAGGGACAACTCAAATACATTTTACATTTCAGTTTTTCTACACAGACTCAAAGACTAATGAAACTTTCATGAAAATAAAAAGACCAGAAAAAGAGGTCAACTGAAATATTAGCCTATTTATATTAATAACTAGAATAATTATTTGTGGAAATTCACTATTTGTACTGATGAATGGAAAGGCAAGGGATTAGATTTTCATTCAGTATAATTACATTGCATTACTCTAGAGAAATAACTATTATGGGCAGAAACAAACTGGTAAATACAATTAAATACTTTTAATAAACACACATAATAAATAAACTAGTGTTACAAGCACAAAAGAATACCTATGAATAAGCTGCTAGACAAAATTGTCAAGTGCACTTTCAAATGTTATTAAATAACTAAAACATACAGCCTTTTAAATTTGGGGGAAAAAAAAAAAGTTTATATTATTTTTCATATATTATTACAAAATAACTATTACTACCAGTTTGGTTTCAGTTCTGTCTAATTATATGTGTACTGTTGGCAATATTTTTTCGAAAAATACACATTTTTGCTAAAATGATTATTAGTCATCGTTCCAAATGACTTATAATCTGCACAATTCTATAATCCGCACAACCCTTAGTCCCAACCTGTGAGAATTAGAGGGAGTGTCCTGTAGTTCATAAAATCATCTATGGGAGTGTATTCGGGACCACTGGCTTGTAAAAGAAGAGGTTTATAAAAACGAGCATTGACTGTATAAACTTCCTTTTGAATTCTGTCAGCAAATGCCTTTTATGTGAATGCATGATAAGAAGTTATCAAAACACCCACTTCCTAGGTTTTTCAGAAACTTTTATAGAACCTTAGACATTGTTCTTATAATGAACATTGAAAGGGTAAAATTGCCCTTAGTGCAGCTATCGTAAAATAATTTAATGACTAATAAAAAGAGAAAGAGACGAGTGCCTTCAAACTGACTACCTTCACTTACAAAGCTTTTTTTTAAAAGAAAAAAAAAAGTTCCAGACAATCTATTACAGACTTGGTGGCTGCTAATTTACAACAGATACTGTATTTGAAAAAAAAAAAAAAAAAAAAAACTTACCTGCTTGCATGTTTTTCTACCTTACAATTAATATCAAATATGCATAGCATAATGCTCACATTGACTTTACTAAATTAGAAGAATAATACAGTGGAATTAGGTAGGGAGAGTTGGTTGCATAGAAAATTGACTATTTTTGGTCAGCATAGCAATAGGCAGCCTTCCACGTTTTTTATACCTGAAAATGTTTTGTCCATTCCAATTTGATATTTTGACGCATGCACATTATACTAATATAAATTTTTCCAGACAGAATATTACATATTGTCTTATATTACTTGAATTATATGATTCATTCAAATATTTCTCATAAACATTTACTATATCTGCTTGAATATTAGCCGAGAAATATTGGTCTACAGTTTGATTAAAAAGTCAAGGGTCGGCTTATACACAGATAAATAAAAAAATAGTGAAAATATCATCAAAATTTTCAACTTTTGGTATGAGTATAGTTTGGTACAATGTTCGCTATTTATAATGTTTTCTGCAGAGCTACCTGCACGACAACCTCCCCCCTTCCCTATTCTTAAAATAAACAGAAAATCTGAAATATACGTGCCTATTTGAAAAGGCCTTAGAAAAGGATTCCTAAATCCTGTTTTTTATTTGGAATTTCTCGAAATGAGAGCTATTACTATGGAACAACAAAACATTACAGTTATGAACTATTAATAAAATGAACTTAGGAAATTTTTTTGAATGACTGATCTTCAACGGTGCTGCATTTTTACATTCGGCTTATACCCAGGTTAATGATTTTAAATTCATTTTCATGATAAGAGAATATGAAAAGAAGGACGTTTTCACCAAATTTCACTGGTGTTGAACCAACAAAGTTGAACATATGCATACGGCTCTGACTAGGTGACAGTGACCATTAAATTTAAGTGTATATATAAGACCTGGGGATAGCAATCAGAAAAATTGAGTGTAACATATGCTAATGATGCAAATGAGTTAACTAATTGTTTTAAGAAAAGTTATAGGTTAGGCTTGAATAAAGTCAATTTATATGGTATTTATTTGATAGGAGTGGGGATTTGTTAAATCCACATATGGAAAATCTTGTGCAAAAATATCCAATATCTATAAATAAATAAAAAAATATTTTCAAAATAGGAAAACATTATGCCTTCTGTTTTTGTTCTGAATATAAATAAGTTTTTTTTGAGTTAACTTATGCAAGAAACAGTTTCAATAAAACAAAACATGCACACTTTTTAAACTCACAGACAACTAACCTTTGAGCAGGAGGTCCATCCATAATAATATTGATCCACAGAATCTGCATAGCATTTAATGGATTTGGAATGTGCATGAATGTAGAAACTGCAACTAAGGAAAGAGCAGCAATGCTTCTGTAATAAGAAATTTTTCTTTTGGTTTACAAAGTTACATTTAAAAAGACATTCTTTTAATCACAACAATTGGAAACTGATTACTTTACTATTTTTCATTAATTTATTTAAATAAGTAAAAATACACTACTTGCCATTAAAATTGCTACACTATTGCTACTGCAGTAGCAATACTGCGATAGGATAATCCACAATACGGTAGGCTACAGTTCGACCTTTATCAGAGACGTGCTGGTACGCATTTCTCCTTTTTACACCAGGCATCACAACAACTTTTCACCAGGCAACAAAGTTCAAATTCAATTTGTGTATGAGAAACTGGCTGTATAATTTCCTCACTTAAACATATTGTAGGTATAGCTATTAGCGCATGCTTTGTCTGAATGCACTGAAAAGCTAATCATTTGCATATCACAGCATCTTCTTCCTGTCGTTTAAATTTCACGTCTGTAGCATGCCACCTTCTTGGTGTAGCAATCTTAATGGCCAGTAGTGTATTTAAAAAAGATTTCAGTCAAAAATCAGTTAAAATTATACACAAAATTTTTAGACCACTAATTTAAACATAAAGATATTTAAAACTTACGTGCTCAACTGAAACCTAACAAAGTTTCTAATGTTGTGGAATATGCCTTTTCCTTCTTCAATTGCAGCCCTATAAATTATAATGAAAACTATTATTACCATAAATAAAAGATAGAGATTTTAAATACATGATTATACCTATAGTGAAGAAAAAAATTTGACAAAAGCATCATCATGATTAAATTTGCAGAGAGAGAGAGATAAAATAGACTGATTAATAATAGATAGTGGTTATATTATATTTCAATATCAATACTAGTTATAATACGAAAGTGATATACTCAGCTACTGACAAAACTGATTATTTCACAATACTGAAATCGTAAAGCAACTGCATAACTATTTCCAAAAATTGTCAAAAGCATAGCATATTTAAAGTTGAAATATGAGTCATTAGCTGTCTTTCTTAAATGTAAAGTATTTTCTACTAAATAGATAACATATTAAAGTAAGAATATGCAATGTGTTATCAAACACACTTTATTATAACCATTACTATTATTATAACACATTCTACTTTATAAAAATTGAAACTAAATATTGAATTGAATAAGTAATACACATTTTATAAAAAGTAAAGACAGTGAATACATACATAATAGTAAAAAAGTCATCATCAACTAAAATCATATCTGCAGCTTCTTTACAGACATCTGTACCAGCCTTTCCCATAGCTATGCCTATATCAGCTTTTTTTAAGGCCACCCCATCATTGACACCATCTCCTGTCATTCCAACAATTGCACCATTTCTTTGTAATGCCTATAAAACATTAAGAGAAAAGTATGATGGATGTGACAAACACTTACAAAAATTTCAATGCTATAATACATTGGTCTCCAAAAGTTAAGGATCAACCGGTGTTTTGCATCTAACTTGCAGATGAATGAATGGATGTAGAAACACCAAATTTGTATTTATATGTGCACAAAACAGTTATGTATTGACTGCAACATTGAAGTTTATATAAGTAAAATGCAAAAATGACTTACAACATCAACAAAAAAAAAAAAAAAAAAGCAATTTCGTTGAAAGAGTCCACTCTTAGAAAAAATAATATATCGCAGTTTTTTGTAGTAAAATGATGTAGAAACATACTAAAAATGAGTTTTAATAAGGGATATGCCCACCCCTAGCTTGAATGTATTGGCGGCATCGACTCTGTCAATTAAGTTGTCTGCTACCAAAATGGGAAACGAAGCCCAGATGCGGAGTAAGCTTTGTTTCCCAAAGATGCTCTATCAGATTCCGGTCTGGAGATCGAGCTGACCATTTCATTCGCTCTAAACCAAGACCCTGAAGATATTCCTCAATAACTACAGCTTGGTTAGGTCATGCATTATCGTGCATAAAAAAGAAATCATTGCCAATTGCACCAGCATATCGATCAAGGATCTCATCCTGATATCTCACACTAGTCAGGGTTCCTCATTGGAACACATGCAGGTCAGCGTGAGCACCAAGTGAGATCCCTGCCCAAACCATAATTCCACACCCTCAGTAACTGCGTCTTTCAACAGTATTTGACTGATAGTATCTGGTGCTTTGGTCCCTCCAGATCCGTAGATGTCCTGTATTGCTCACCAGTGTGAATCTGGACTTGTCTGTAAAGAGTACAGAAGTCCATTGCTGTCTGCTCCAGGAAAGAGTACAGAAGTCCATTGCTGTCTGCTCCAGGAAATGTCCAAGCTCTTGTCCAAGATAAGTGGGTCCTTCTCTGTCGTGCCTTGAAGGGGACACACAGAACTGGTCGCCTTATTTAGAGATCTGTATTTTAAATATGCCTTCATACTTGTACTAGCGGATATTCTTCACCCTGATGCTGCAGAGTGGTCTGCAACAAGTTGCGGTACAGAAATGCTTCTTCTCCTTCAGGCCGAAACAGTTAAAAAGCAGTCTTCTGCAGGTATTATAGCTCGTGGTCGGCCTGGAACATGTCTTCTGGACACAGAAGCTTCAGTTTGATATTAATTCCAGAGACTGTGGACCACACTACAAGACACATTAAGTCATCAGCCTGCGATAACCACATTTCCATCCATCCGACCACCCGCCACCTTAACAAATCAGGCAAATGGCTTCTCTCAGACATAGCTGGACCCTACTGCCTATTGTCAACGAATCTAACAAAAGTTGTATATCAACAAAAGTTACATGCATAATTATGAAAGCCTGATATTTGCATATTTTTCTGTCACTCATATATGCCAGTTCTTTTCTATTTAAAAAAAAAAGTAATAACTATTGTTTTTGCATAAGTTTGCATAAAGTTCATTTTTATTATTTATATAAACTATAAATTTTATTATTAGTCATTTTTCTTATCATCAGATTCGAAAAACAAGTTGTTTCTTAACTTTTGGAGGCCAGTGTAATGCATGTTTATTTTAACAGATTTTGGAACAGCTTCAAAAGGTCTGAAGCTACATGAAGTCAAATTGAGTTGGGACAAATTACTCTTTACACAAATAGAAAAAGGTTTCAAAAGATTAGTAAAGTATATTTAAATCTGCATAAAGGATAGACCCAGTTTCTAATATTTATTTTTAATTAAAATATTTAATATAGATAGATATTTAAAACTAGTTTTATTGAGTAATATTTATCTCAAGAAATACGTTATGCTTTCAATAAATTTAAAATTTAAATTTATGCCCTTTAAAGGCATTTTCAAGGTCATTGAAACTGCATTGTGCCACAATGATTATTTCATAAAAGCAGATCATAAATCAAAAATTTAGTTCCTTTTATCTTAGCTCCCCTCTTTTAATCTTAGCTTTAATTATACAACTAAGTCTGACTTCATTAATTTGAAATTAAAAACTGTCAATAACAGATTTTTAAAAATACTAATTCATCAATCAAAAATCTGTACAAATAGTTATTGATCTAGCATTAAAATACTTTTTGAAAAACACAACTCCTAAATTTTGAATGTGTTGGTAATTATATTTTTAATTTTCCACAGTTAATATGCATATCTTGCCAAAATGTGAGACATTGAAATAATGGAACATGTGAATACTTCTTGTTACAGAAGGAATTGGGTATTTGCTCAAGCAATGTAAGGCATAACAGATAAAATTTTTGGTAAGCATTTGACAAGAACAAGAATAAAAACTTAATAAAGTGCATTAAATTTAAAATTATGTCCAGCAGCAGCTGCACTGAAAAAAAATCATTCAGTGCAGAACTTTTTAACCATACTCCCCAACTACTTAGTAAAAAAGAAAAAAAACTAATTTATAAAATATAGTTTTTATATTCCGGCGGTTTCATGAAACCGCCAGAATATATAAAATAAACTTTACATTTAATAATTCAAATAAATCAGGATCCTACACTGGAATGACTAAAAGAAAAATTAAAGACAGAAAAAAGGAACACTACAACGATATTAAATTCAATAAACCCAGCACTGCACTTTCTAAAATAGCCCAAGAACACTCCAAAGAAATCAACTTTAATGAAAGCCAAAAACTCGCCAATTATAACAATAACAATTATGCACTTAACATGGAGGCCCTGCAGATCATAACTACAGATGGCGCTATAAACGATATGACACATGCACAAATCGATCCGGGATGGAACGAAGTTTTGAGAAAGAGCAGAGCAGTCTGAAGACAGCAGGGGCTGAAGAAGGTGGTGGCTGCCACTGAAAGCTGCTACTCGTCGGATTTTAATGTGTATTTTAATCTTTTAAGAAAATTATGCTCATACATACCTTAACAATTCTGAGTTTGTGACCAGGTCCCACTCTGTAAAATATTGAAACTGAATTGATGATGTGTGCCAAATCATCATCACTCATGCAGTCAATTTTGTCACCAGATAATGAACTGCTACCCACAGCATATAACCCTAATCTTGATGCTGCAATAGTCAAATAAGAAGGCTAAATATTAGCTTAAGGATATTCAAAACTTTTGGATATCTTATAACAGAATGGAAGTTTTAAAGCATATATTTCAAGTTTCATAAATGACTTACAGTAAAGCGCCAATTATCTAAATTTTCCAATTAAGCATATTATTGTTTAAGGAATTTTTTCCCCAACGTCTGAGATTTCCTGCTTTTTAAAGTTGGAAAGCCTGAGATTTCTGATGCATATATTCTCAGCATAAAATGTACACATAATCAATACATAGTAATAATTAGTTTTATTCTTGAAAACCATGCAAGTCCATATAAACTTCAGACATTATTTCAAATCAAATGCACTCAGGTGATTGAGTATTATCAACATAAAAGGGACAAGATTATCTTGAAAATCTGATGAAAAAAATTAGAAAAAGTTGCAATTCCTGAATGAACTCTCAAAAGCCTGAGAAAATGAATTATGATGCCCAAATTAGGATTGAAAAGCCGACTCAGTCCAAAATCCTGAGGCTTGGGACACCTGCAGATATATGTAAAGGGTAAAGAATAATGGTGGCTAAGTTTGGTTTCTTGTAAAAATTCTACCACACATCATTTTGCACTTGTGCAGTAACAAGCACATGCAGCAAGTATAAAAAGAAAAAGTGCTACTGTTTAGTATTTTTGAAATATTATTAAAACTGTTTTAATGTTTTCCTGTACTACACTGTTTTAAAAAATATGTCAAAAGAGAATTTGGTGTACAGTGGACTCGCACTACAATGCGATTTGACTAATGTGAATCGGCTGTTATGCGAGTTTTTCAAGAGTATTTATCTCAATGCTGAAATGAATTTCTTGCTCGCAACACGAGATTTTTCGCTAACAGAAAGAAGCACAAAAATTCATTTATTTGTTACTTTATGTGGGAAATGGTAATATATAGGTAATATTTAGTTAGGAAATGGTTTAAAACTGTTTGAGGAGTGTCTATAGGTGCCTACAATAACTGTGTACGTATTTCAAAACATCTAATACATACCCTATCTCACAATATGAAATTTTCACTTACGCGAGGGGTCTTGGAACGCATCTTTGCATACGTCAAGAGTCTACTGTCTAATAAATTAACAAACCAATTCTCAAAAGTAAACAGCTTTTAAAAAAGTACATAAGTGTTAAATATATTTAAAAAGAATGATTAATTTTTCATTTTATCAAGTAAATATTATTCTTTTTATTTTGGATGATAGCACAGGATACTAGAATCCTCAATTAAGTCATCAGTAAATTGAAAAATAAACCACAAACTTATCAAATTTCCAGGTCTAAAACATTCCTGTAAAAACTTACCAATAGCACAAGCTGTATCTTCAGAATCACCAGTTAACATTTTTACAGAAACTCCACTTCCATGTAATGTTTGAATGGCCTCGGCAACTCCTGAACGAGGTGGATCCAATATCCCAACCATTCCTAGGAATAGGAGGTCATCCAAACTAGTTCCACAAGCAAGCGAAAGCACTAGAATGTATAATTGTAGTGTTAAATATTTATTTACATTGCGAGAGTTCAAATCAAGAAAAAAAATTAGCCCATTTTCATAAAATTAAAAATGTATATTTGAAACATTTTCTTGCCCTTATCAATGCATGCGAAACAGGCAGACAATAACAATTTTACATCAATTTAAAAACTGTTCCATATGTATCTATTTCACTGTATACATCAATTTATTTTGCAAGTTTATACAACTAAGGGTAAAAATTCACAAATAAGTGTAAAAAATCATCTTATGCATTAAATTATAAAAAGCAGTTTAAAATGCAAATTCTGTGCACACAATGCATAAAGATTTTGATTATATGAGAACATTTATGTGAGAACAGTCAATTGATGCAAGAAAAGTGAATAACGCTTGTGTTAATAAAACATGAATGATAATTTGCATGAAAATGTGCAATTTTGTACGATTGTAGCAACTTTTTAAAAATTGGTGCAGTGAAGAAGACAAGGATATCTGATCCCTATAATTTTCAACATAGCTATCTCTTACAATTAAAAGCCAAAATTCCAGCATAAATGTAAAATTTTACATTATTAACAGTACTAATAAAATATATACTTTGATTTGCAAAACATTGCCAATGGAAAGAGAGGAAAAGTTCATGAGCTCAAGCTAACCATTAAAAAATTCCAATGCGTGCCACACAATTTTTACTATTACATTTTAATCACAAAAAAGCAATTACTCTTATCCAGGATAAAGAAAAAAAAAACTTAAATATTTAATGATTAATTTTAGATAGAGAACATTCAAAAAGAAAAATAAGCTACCATTATTTTTAAAAAAGGATTTTAAGCAATTTCGTAGAATCGAAGGTTAAGACTAATTAAAATTTCATACCTGAATTTCAGACTATTCTTTTAATTAAAAAAAAGTTTGATTTGAGGGTATAATCTTACTTTTATTTAAAAAACCTTGATCAAAAACAGAATAAAAATTACAGCTCATACTTAGTTTCAAAAGTAAGCATTTAAATGGTTAGAATAAAAGCAGAAAAAAATTCCTTGGTTAATTGGCAAATGAACAAACTTTTTACAAATGCCAACTATTTTTCAAGGTAAATTTTTTAGTATTTCTGGTGTTACAGTATCTGATACATGTTGAGGTGAAAACAAGCCAGGAACAAATGCTCCTAGCTTATTAGCTGCAAAATGCAAGAAAATGAAACAGAAACTCAACTCATTATTTTTAATATACAGATATAGAAATTTCTCCTGTTTTTAAAAGTGCAGAGGGGGGGGGGGGGGGAAGACACATAGATCAATATACTATAGTAAATATACTATAGGAAAAATCATATTGTTTAGTTGAATTAGCGAAAATATCTTATTTAAGTTTAACCCATTGATCATAGTACATCTTATAGAAAAACCCCTCTAATTTTGTTAATCAGGTAGGGCATTCCAAAATTGGTGCATTTCCTTTGCCCAAAACGCGTTTGGCTGTCACAGGAAAGAGGTTAAAAATAAATATTAAAGGCTGCATTTTTACTTACAAGACAAGAAAGGATTCTTTCTTCATTCAGCCATGCAAATTCATACCCTTTTTAAATCACACATTTAAGTGTGGTGATTTCTAAGCTTTGAATACAAATTTTCAGATGCATTTAAAATTTGAGAAATCTATTATAAAAATCAAAATTGGCTTTCATGAACTTAGTAACTGCTTTACAGATACACAAATAAAGAAATACTTAAAAAAATACACAAAGATCAGCCATATCATGTACTTTTAAAAAATATAATAATAATAATGAATGAAATGCTGAATAAAGTAAATCCGCGGATGATTCTCATCCCTGGATACTGTTTTTTTCCCCATACCTCTTAATCCTTTTCTTCCCATATATTGAGCTTCCTTCAAAAATTGCAAATAAAGCTCTCTAGACATAGGTGTAGGGGAACCATGGTAACTATACTTGGAACATTTTGGAAGAACAATTTCAAGAGCTCCTTTCACAAAGAATTTTTCATGGCCCTAAAATTAAAATGCAATTATTACACACAAAATATATCTCATCCATATACATTATTGGCATTGTACAACACACTAATACAAAAGAATACAACCTTTCATATAGTTTATTTTGCAAATCCAGTATCTAAAAAAACTCCTTGGTAAAATGAATGTGAAAGATTCGCCCCCCCCCCAAAAAAAAGCTATACTCTTTATGACTCTGTATATGTTATAAGGCATATACAGAGCCTTAAAAGAAAAACAGAATAAACAATTAAAGCCGAACGTTATGCTGCTAATGTTCATTAACATTTCCCATATAACTGTATGAAGTAAAATATATAGAAAACAAATGTTGTCGGCTGCTTAATGAAGGCTATAAGGCGAAGCATGAAAAAGTCCTAGTTTGTGCTTATGAAATGTGCTATATCTCTAATAGGACTTGGTAAGTTGGACGTTTTTTAATGTAAAATGATAAGAATTAAAATTAAAGTTTTTAAATGTTTTTTTTTCTTTTTTGTAATTTAACTAAGTAAATTTTCACGAAATGATGGTTGCTTTTACAGGAAATTTTTACATTATAGTGATCTTTAATGTCATTTTCAGAGTCATGGGTCTAAAACGGCTGAGAAATCCAAAGCATAACACAACTACAACAGTTTAAAAATCCTAGAGGGAATATATGTGGGTACTAATGAATGTCCTGTGCTGATGCTTGAACACAATTTGAATAAAATCAAATTTTTAAAAACATGTATATGAAAATTAAAATCTAGAACTTTAGATTATCTATGAATTTTACATTAATAGCTTTGAATTTACCATTTTTTTCTCAATCTACTAAAACTAATAATTAAAAAATGTAAGAAATATTAAAATAAAGCACAGATTGTAACAACACAATTCACTTTAATAAAATGCTTTACTGAATGCCAATGAGAAGAAAAGTAATGATCAGGTAATTAGGCTGAGAATATTAGATGTTTAAATACAAAATATTACTAGCATAAACATCATGAAACTTACCAAACCAAACTTTGGAAGAACCCTAACTGCCATGTACTTATGCTCAGAGCTAAAGGGTATCTCCTGTAAACGAGTATACTGCTCTCGCACTCCATGCATTTCCATCTAAAAAATAAACACAATTCTTACAGATCTTAACAGTACAGTATTCTTACATACAAGGATAATAATCTTGGAAGAAGAAAAATAATAAAGTAAAACTTGCTTTAAATGGAATAGTAAAGAATAAAAGAAAGAAAAAAAAAAAAAAAAAAAAAAAGACTCGCTAAAGCCATGGTATTTTTAGAATAAAGATGTACAACCATAAAATTTGGAATTTACAAGACAACGAAACCCTCTTGAATAATTTCTGCTTAGTTAAGAGAATGTTAAAGATGGGTTTTACTGTAGTGGGAACTTTTAATTACTTGAAAGAATTTTTTGAAGGTGTAAAAAGTATGTACTATGAATAGTTCTACAAACAGCACCAAATAAAAAGGTTAAGTTACTTCACTACACAGAAAATTTTCATTAAAGTTGATTCAATTCAGATAAGAATATCAATAAGCACTACGTTGGGAAAAGTTTTCCATAGTTAACTCTTCCCGATTCTTTACTAAACTGCCCAATTTGAAGTTACTGGTAAATTAAGTAAAATTATAATTAAGGAATGTATACACCTTCCAAAAATCTTCTGTTTCCTAAGGTCAGGAAGCAACTCTGACAGCAGATCAGATTTTCAGAAATTTTAAAAACAATATTGGATTTCAGTCACTGTATCTCATCATTTCAGTCACTCTCATCACCTCACAACATCCATTTGCTTACAATGAGCTGTTTGTATTTACAAATGCATTTTATGATTAAAATTTTTACACAAAATTAAAAACAATATAAAGAGATCATTGTGAAGACTGTATACCCTTTACTGTCAATTATTAGACAATGGCTGCTAACAGATCACAGCAAAATACATCTTATGTCTCCCATCTCTTACCTTGTTCAAACTTGCACATTGTAGTAAAATGAATACAGACAGACAAAAGGTAAAACAAATTAATTGAAGGATATGTTTTTACAGTGAATCCTAATAAAAAGAAACAATTGCACAGAATTGTAACTGACTTTGGAAAGTTAATTCTAAATGTGCACAGCCATTTCAAGACTACATTAAAAAACATTTAATTAATAAATTTCATTTTATAGTCCTTTTATACAATGTCCACCTTCTTAAAGCAGGAATTTGATTAGTTTTGATAGTAGTAAGGGTTACTTATCAATCTCACTTTTTCCCAGTACAGCATAGCAAAATAGCTGAAATTTGATATAATGAATGCATTCAGCTGTATTTCCAAGCAATTTAATCCCTGCACAAATTCATATAAAAAATATAGACAAATAATATGACTACATACTTTTCTAGCAGCAGCTATGAGAGCTCCTTCGGTTGGCTGACCTCTAAGTTGATCATTAACAATATCAGCATTGTTACATACACAGCCTGCCTAAAATGAAAAAGTACTTTACTGCTATAGAATGCTTACACCAACTTCACTTAGAAATTTGGGAGAAATATACCTCAATGACACATTTCACTGAATTCATTTGTAAAGCATAATTCCCAGGTTCTAAAATTTGAATTTGACCAGATTCACTATAGCCAACACCACTCAACTTTAAAGGGGGGAAAAAAAACTTCATTAATTATGCAATATATAAAACAACATTACTAACTATGAATCATTAATTATCATTCATAAAACCAAAAATATAAAATGGTTAAAAAAAAAAAAGATTAGAAAGCAGAATTAAGGTAATATCAATAAAGATTGTCAGATACAAAGATTTAAATTATCAGAGAATGCTTTACTGTTAAAATTAAAAAAGCTGAACTGTAATGTACCACAGATTTTAATTGAAATAAGACTAAGATTTCAAATTCATCTATATTAAGTAAACTTAGACATTATGAAAAAGTACTTTGTGACCTTTTTGGCAGTATTATTAATTCAAAAAATTAATAATTCAAAACTAATTTTGCATCAATATTTGAAAATAAATAATGAATTGATTACTTAAAAAGATTTCCAGCTATAACATACACTTTTCACATCCAAAAATAAATGTTAACTGATTATTTTATAACTAATGCATTATAGTTAAATCAAGTTAATCATCAAATTACCAAGCCAATCTATATAAATAAAACAGAGTGTAAAATGTCCGTTAGTTTGTGTCTCGCCTGGCTCCTAGACCTACCAAATTTTGTACAAAAATTCTCCAGGACAGGTCCCGACATACCTTGAAGCAAATTTTTCAAAATTCGAATTCTTTTTAGGAGATATTGATAAAAAACCTATCGCAAAAGGCTAATTTTGCTCTCGCCATTTCACAATTGTAACCCTGCAGTGGAAAGTGGCAGAATTTAGCATATCTAGGTTGCCATATTTGGCAAGTTTATTAAATGATTCAGACTCTTGAAGTAAAAATAAAAGAATAACTATTTTTTTTTTTTTTAGATAAATTATTTGTAAGGTTATTTTTTTTATTAAAATATCGTGTGCTTTTTCTCATCTATTTTTTTAATGTATTACACCCAGAAAAAGGATGTTTGAAATATCAATTTTAATTGTGTTTAATCCCGCTCATGAATAATGATATACTTTCCAACTTAATGGAATAAGGAAAGAAAATAGGG
Organism: Cheiracanthium punctorium; assembly: GCA_038373885.1. NCBI lineage: Eukaryota > Metazoa > Arthropoda > Arachnida > Araneae > Cheiracanthiidae > Cheiracanthium > Cheiracanthium punctorium. Next base: position 47,457 of record JAWZYV010005020.1, on the reverse strand, counting down.
AAGACCCATGTATCATAATACGCTTTTAATATATAGCACTCTAGTGAGTATTTAAAATCTGAAAGTGTTTCAGATTTTCTTACTTTTTTTTTTTTTTCATTCCCTTTTTTGATAAAGGCCAATATATCCAGAAGCTCTTCAAAATTAATATAGGAAGAAAATAATTTGTACTTTTTTGTAGGTTTTTATCATTTAACCATCTTTTGTAACCAGGGGCAGCCTGATATGGTAAGCATCGCATCTGGGTGTCGGCTTTGAAAGGGCATCATTTTGAACTCAAAATCTAAGTTGATCATAAAAGGGGGCATCTTTTTTACATTAACAGGGGGCGCCACCTGTTTGTAACCATCTTAATTTTAAATTTCATTCAGAATCAGAGATTTCAGTGCCGAGGAAGCCAGTGAGAAACAGGATTCTCTCCGAACAAGATTTATTAAAATGACGAACCAGCTGGTCACCAGAGGCGGCTAATCCTTATATATAGATCCCTAGACATTCCTCAACATTAATTGAATACATTTCACTTCTTTCACCCTCATTCCATATTTTTTTTAAACACAAAGTCTAAATGAACCCAAATGACATTAATAAGTAAATTATCAAGTCTCAAGTTCAAGTTAGAACAAAATATAGCAGTTTAAACAAAAATGTAAATCCAAGCCCCTCATTAACAAAGAAAATCTCTGTATTTATTCAAGATACAAAGCATTATTGCATTGCAGTATACAAACAAACTGCATAATAAAGGCTAACCTCTGCATGGTATAATTCGGATGTAACTATAGAAGTGACAGTCATTTCATTTTTTGTAAGCGTGCCAGTTTTATCACAGCAAGTCACATTAACACAACCTGAAAGCAGAAAATAAATGTATTCAATTAACAAAAACTTCTTGTGCATAAATATTTTATACTGTATTTCATGACATTTAATATAAACTCAAACCATATCAATGAAACCTACATTACACAGAACATATTACACTAGAAATAATTTATAAAGATACACTAAGCCTAGCATACCTAATGTTTCTACTGTAGGTAATTTTTTAATAATTGCATTTCTTTTAGCCATTCTCATGACACCCAAAGCAAGTGTAACAGTGACTACAATTGGTAAACCTTCAGGAATGGCTGCAACTGCAAGACTGAATGAAAGAAAATGTATATATATATATATATATATTATACACACACACAAATAAAGATGAACAAAAAATAATACTAAAATAAATAAGTACAATAGTATGGTCAGACTTAATATTAATACCAAAGAAGAAAATTTCCCCCCCCCCCCCTACATTGAGAAACAGTCAAGAGTCCACAGCTCCCTATGCACAGCCTGATAAAAAGCAGCTCTGTTAATCCAGTTGTCGGTTTTAAAATGGTATTTCTTTAAACAAGCACAAGTCAAGAGGTGATTAAAATCCATTGTTTCCCCAGACAAACGAAGGGGACAGTTAGGTAAGTTAATGGGCGATTAATGCGATTTAGGTGAGAGTATAAAAAGTTAAGGGGAAGTCATTACCCTGAAGTTTGCTATAAAAATGTGGCGAGGCAGCTCCATCGGCACAGGGTTGTCTAATAGATGACTCCACTTCTTTCCTCTGGCATTACAAATATGTGTCTGCCTGACAGAGTTCTTAATACGCTTAGCAATATATTTGCAGGCAGAGAAATAGGATACAGGAAGAGCTGGTTGATGGAGATCACAACCCTTCTTAACAAGAGTATCTACTTTTTCGTTGCTATAAATGCCACAGTGGCCAGGTATCCACTGGAAGCAAGGGTCCAGCCTGAATGAATAGTGTCATCGAACAAGGCTCAAGTAACCTTAATATGGTGTGATGAAGTACAATTGGAGGTACAAAGAGCCAAGATTGCAGCCTGGGAGTCAACAAGAAAAACTGCATGTAGGAGTGAAGAATTCCAATTTGACAGACTAGTAGCTGCTTGTTTTATTGTCTTTATTTCAGTATCAAAGTTAGAGGTGTTCAGGCCAACTGCCATAGAAATCTCAAAGTCTTTGCAGTATACACCATAGCCAGAAGCACCAGTGTCACTTGAAGAGCCATCAGTATATATGTGAATCCACTATTCAATGGGATAATTATTAGAAATAGTTTCCAATGAGCAGGATCTAAGATAAGTATGCAAGGTCTCGTATTTCTTTTCCTGAATGCCAATAGATAAATTATAGGGAGGAGTCCTGATTCAAGGAAGTAGATAGGCAGATACACAGAAAGGCTTGCACAAATAAAAAATACTGTCAAGGTTATATTTTTCTCTTAGTTCCCTAACAGCAGCTAAAGGTGTTTTCTGAGTTTTGAGTCTAGGAGTAGTAGGGATGCAATTTGTCTAATGAAGCAAAGGTAATCTTATGCACTTTTCATGGAGTTTCAGGAGCTGTCTTTCTCTTCTATTTGATAAGGGCTCCAATCCCGTCTGGATTTCAAGTGCAGTAATAGGAGTAGAACGAGCCGCTCCCATGATAAGTCTGAGAGCTTTGAGTTTTATCCAGGATGCCTTTGCAACTAATCAGATGCAGTAGCAAGAAGTTCCCCCTCTGTAGTCGAGAATAGGTCTAATGTATGATTTGTAGGTGGTAGAAAGGACCTCTTGTTTAGAACCCCAGAATATGCCAGAAAGTCTCGTAAGTCTTAGTTTTTTTGAAGCCTCATCACCAGATTTTTCAGCCTTATTCCTCCAGGAGAGTCGTTTGTTAAGGTATACACCTAAGTAACGGACGCAGTCCCTATCCTCTAACTTCTTATCATTAAAAATCAAACAGGTTTGATATGTTTTTGTAGATAGAGTGAAGAGTTCATAGATCGTTTTGTCAGTATTAACCTCAAAGAGATCGTCATTACACCACACCTTCAAAACATTCAATGCATCATTTATTTTAGCAGTAAGCAGGGAGACAATACCAACATAAAACATAAGATTTTCTGGATGAAGAACATTGATTTGAAAATATTTTTAAATTCAATTATTACCAAAAGGTACAGGTAATAACTGAAAACATTCAGACTGAAATTAATTTTCTTAATTTAAGTTTGGTAATCACAACAGATGTTTCTGTAATAAAGAATTGTTCACATGTAAATTTATAAATTAATGGAACTATCAGAATATTATAGTTTCCAAGTTGCACGGTTTAAGTTTTGAATAGTTTAGTTTAAGTTTTGACTGAATTTTCTTATTTTAAGTTTGGTAATCACAACAGTTGTTTTTGTAAAAAAGAATTATTCACCTGCAAATTTACAAGTTGATGGAACTATCAGAATATTATAGTTTCCAAGTTGCAAGGTTTAAGTTTTGATAAGTGAATTTATTATAAGATGTTGGATTTAAAAAAATTACTTGCTTGTTGTTGTTGACTTATTTTAATGTCTCAAAATTTGACTTCATTTTAAGTAAATTAACTTTTAAAATTCTTTGACCGTTTCAAAAGAGGTGCCGTAAAATAAACCATTTCCTTAAATTTTCAAAATACAAATAGATTCAATAAAGCAACAAGAATAAACTTAAAATGGCTTAGTGATCGTATAGATTTAAAAGCTGTACAAAACCGTTGGTGTTATATCTAAATTCCTGCAAAAACCCTATATAGTTCGAGTGAAAAAGAAAATGCACACAAAAACACTCTAAAATTGTGGAAACAATTCATTTATTAACATTAAACAACTATATTAGATTAAAACTCCTGAAGCAACATCATTTGCAGCTTAACAATGTATTTACAATCTTTTTTCTTCTGCCCAAGGTTTCCACAATTAGGAATAAATCTCGATTATAATGTACTAACATAACATTTAGCTTAACAAATTTTACTACATTACAATTATCTTCCAACATAAAACTTATTGTTGAACATACTAAAACAATTTACATGAGGCACTCTAGAACCTAATTTCTAATCCTTAAACATCTATTTCATTTAATCCAAAGACTACAAAAATTTATTTTAATTGATCTTACGAACACCCATATTAATCAAATTAGACAATATTACAAGAAAATATCACTTATTAATGCCTCTTATTACACCTTAAAAATTAGCTTACATTTCAGGCTTAACCCGCATGTCACACAAAAAAAATTAAGTGGCTGACAAAGAAAACTATTAGTTAAAGGAAGCATGCATAAAAAAAACTTATCCATGGATTAGATATGGGAGGGCCCTCCTAGGAACTTCCTTTCACTCGAGTCTCATTGTCCACCATCGTTCCAAAGACGCCGTCCATCGTCACCATCGCTCCACTCATCTATCAGGAAGAAGACAGCGAGCCGCAGTAGAAGTCGAGAGAACAAAAAAACGAATCAGGAGACCGAGACGCCACCGCTGGCTCTGATATTTATAGCAATCCTCATACTCAGACTTCGATTGCTGCAGCGAAATGTTGGCCATGGAGTTGATGTTTAAGTCAGCACTCTTTATTGACTTCGTAATTACGGCCTCTAAAAATTACTTTGTAAATAACGATGTGTATATTTTAGTAAACGAATATTCTTTGCACTTCCACTTGAATTTAATAACTCCTTATAAATTATTTGCAAGATGTAAAACACATCGTGAACGGCCGTAAAAATTCTTGTTCCTTGAATCTGGCAACGTCAAAGACGCGGGAACGCATGTATCTGCCGGGATCGTACTGACTCCAAAAGAAAATGGCTACCCAGTAGTGATTGTTGTAAATCAAAAGAAAATTAGTAAAAAATTAGAATTGTTAAAATTTATTAATGTTAATATATTAATTAAGGGAACTAGAAGATCGTTATACAAAAAAAAAATTTTGTCAGCCACAAAAAAAAAATTGTCAGCCACCAAAAAAAACACAAAAAATACAAATGTAAAATTCATTATCAAAATCATTAAGGCAGTTTTCAACATATGTGCAACCCATTATGAAAGAAACTGTATCAGGTATTTCACTTAGAAAAATATGTATCTGTCATTTAGCGCGCAATTAATGACAAGCACATGGATCTCTAAATTACAAATCCAACTGACACAAAACCCCCCATAATGTCCTCACATACCCCAAAAACTTAATTTCTCTGGGTAAAATTAACCTAAATAAAACTTTCTTTAATTATTTTCATTTTTCAAAAAAGAACTTTTTAAATACCATAAAAACCCGTTAATTTTCCACTTAGTCCAAATGTTATTTATTCCCTACGACATAACAAAGACCATAAATTTGTTCATACATTTTTAAGATGTTATTATACTGAAAATGTTAGCTAATGAGCTGATATTGAAAGTAGCACTTGGTAACTCACAATACCTCCTTAGTTTTGTCAGCTACATTTAAAAAATAAATTTACAATCACAAAACTAATAATGAAAGATATCAGTACCTTACACCAATGTTGAACATTTCCATTAGTGGTCTGCCCTGAAACCATCCGACTATCATTATTAATCCAATAATTGCAAATGAATACAGTGATAGCTGTTTACCTAATGTATCCATGCTGATTTGTAAAGGTGTCTTTGGAGCCTAGAAATTATTTAAGAACTTAGTAACTGAATATAAAATATAAATCTATTAAATGATACATTTAAAAAAAGAAATGTTACAAGTGGTCATAATCTATTATACAAAATTCTAATGAATGTTGTGGTAAAAAATCAGCAATATTTCAACACTGTGAGAGGTAACAATCAGTTGTAACATTAACAATAATTGCAATTAAGGTTACCAGGTCATGTCCTTTTCCTCCTTTGTAGGGTTCGTTTAAAAAAAAAAAATTCTTACTCTCAATTTTTCCCTTTTACATTCCTTTCCCCTAATTATTCCTTTTTTTTCTCTATTTTTTCGGCAGTTGCTACCAAGCTAATATATCGCTGCCAGTTATGGCAACAGGCTAAAACATTTGAGCCAGTTACAATAAAGCTGATATATGGCACCAATTACGTCAATACTAAATTATTTTATCTTCATTCATAAATAGAAATAAAATAACAAACATAAGAAAAAGGATAAAATATCTGCGCCAATTATTACCAAGCTAATATACTGATGCTAGTTATTTCAAAACTAAACTATTATATTTATTCATGGATACAAATTAATATACATGATGGTCATTAAAAAACAATCCCAATATATGAACCTCTTGCCACAGCTCCGTTCAACCAATCAAGATGAGATTTCGGGAACAGGTCAATTCTGCCGAGAATTTTCCCCCGTGATTCCACCCGTAGGACAATTCCGCCGCGCCATTTTGCCATGAACTGACCCTTACAGGACAATTCCGCCTCGCCATTTTCTTGAGACAAGAAATGGAGTTTGAATAGCACGCTCATATTTGGCGATTCATCCAGCACTTGTTGGCGATGACGGAATATCAATATGCCCACGGGTGCATATGCTATAAATTAGTGATCAGGGGCATAGCCAAGGGGGGGTTAGGGGGGTCATAACCCCCCTCATGAGGAATTTTTTGCCATACAAAATGTATATTCTTTGCTCCCTTATAACATACATGTATGCATATATGTGAGTTTCAGTAGTCGTAACCCCCTCCCCCACATGAAAAATTTCTGGCTACACCCCTGAGTGAACTTATTGATAATTTTCTCAACTCAGAATTTTCTCTGCCTTCAGAGATTAATTTCCGATGTTGTTCCGACATCGATAGTTTTTGTCTATGTTGCAATATTTGGCAATGCATTCAGCACGTGTTTGGCGAAGACAGAAAGACAATATGTGCACGGGTGCATGCGCTATAAATTAGTGATGTTGTTCCGACATCGATAATTTTTGTCTGTGTGCCCAACCCAGTCAGAAGGAGAACAAGAGGGACTCCTGAGTAGCAGAGAGGTTCCACCAAATGCAGCATACATGCCTGATATTCTTTTTATTAATGTTGGTATATATATGATTGTAATTTGTGTCATCATGAGTTCATTGCTACTTGATGACTGTGTGGCGGCCTGATTGGGTATAAATTTTTCTGTCATGAATGTTGAACTCTGCACCACCAAGGGAGGAAAAGATCTTGTTATTGTTGATGGTATTACTTACTATAAAAAAAGAGTACTGAAAAAGGGTGAACTTGTGGGGCAGTGCAGTAAAGAAAAGAAATGCACTGCAAAAGTGTATACACTTGCGGAAAAGACTTATCGAACAAAATCTCCCGTTTGAACTGAGCTATTTTGTGATAGATTCGAGATAGCTATTCACAACGCTATACGTGTAACATGGCCCAATGCTAATGTTCAAGGATGCAAAATTTACTTAGGTCAGGCCTAGATCCTTTTACTCATAGCTTTCAAAATATCCTATTTGTAGTCAAAGAGCAAATAAATATCGCCAACTCCTCATCGCCAAAAGAACATTGTCTGTAACCCTCTTCGGTGGAATTGTTCACTCGAAAAAAAAAATACCCGAAAAAGAATCGGCGGAATTGTCCTATGGGCGGAAATGAGACTGAAAATTTTCGGCGGAATCGTCCTACACTGCGGCGCAATTGGTTAGTGACCGAGATTTTAGATATAGTCATTCAGAGATATGAGGGCGAGATAGGGCTAGTTTGAAATTGAGCTCTCATGATTAAGGCTACAGTGAACATTTTTGAATTTTCCAAATAAACATTCACTTCTTCCTAGCAAAAGTTGATCAGCACATTGAGAAACCATAACTGGCATTGGAAGATTACGAAAATTGGCACTTTTGATGGAAATTAGTTGGGAGTGTAGAACATTTGCAAAAAAGAGCATTGCAAAGAACCAAAATTAACACAAAGAATATGAGCATTGACACAATTTGCAAAATTCGCTGGAATTGACAGTAGAACTGTTAAACAAACAGTAAAAGCACTTAAAAACTTAATTCCTCTAAAAACAATTCCCCCTCGTCCCACAGTAGTCTGGGGGCTAGACTCCATTCCCATTAGAACACGGCAAGTGAAGCAGCATCTGGCTTGGCCAGTGCTTGGGAGGGTCAACATACTCCCGGCGCGACTACTGTGGGACCATGTACGCTAATGGGAGCTGGTGCACGTAAAATCTGTTGTGGCTCCAGTGTCCTGCAAGTTGTTAATCGATACCTCTGGGGGTGCGGATTTCAGGGGATTGGTCCCTTCTCTGGAATTGGTTAAAAATTAGAGGACCATGGGCTAAATCGCACGTCCTTCCACTGTTGCCCTAAAAATGGAAGGCACACCCCTCTGCCCATCGGCTCCCTACCTGGGGGATCTGGCACCGCCGATTGCGGTTGTCAGGGGGCATCAGTAACAACAACACAATTCCTACTCTCCTCTTTTGTGCTGTCATTGATTCTTTACAATGGTCTCCTTTGCAAATATTTTACACTGTTAATTTTTGCAAAGGGTTATCATTTCAATGCCATTTATGATTTTTCAACGTACTGATCAATTTTCACAACGAAAATGTGGGTGCTGCCATTGGAAAATTTCAAAAGTTTGTAACCACAACAGTGAGAGTTCCATTGTTTTAAACAATCCAGATGTCAAGTTTATACCTCTGAATAACTATACCTGAAATCTCATCTCAATTGGTTGAAGGGAAAAGCAGAAGTCCATATATCGGAATAATTTTCTGACTACACCCTGTACACAAGAAATAGACAAGGTTGAGCTTTAGCTCAACTTTCAACTAAGAGGCTACAGGGTAACAAAGCTGGCAGCTTTGGAGGCTAGTTAGAATAACAAACAATAATAAATTCTAAAATGCACTAGTCACGATATTTCGAGGTGTATGGGACCAGGCCAACCTCAAATGATCAAAAATTTGAAATGATAAAATTTAATAAACAGACAGAAGTAGGAGTACAATGAAACAAAATTTACTTTTTTATTTTTCCTGTACAGAAATTTGCATGTAAATCAAACTGAAAAATAAACATTTCTGCTTCCCTTTCTGTACCTCTTGAAGAAGCAGGAGGTGTTAGTTTTGATACAATTTGAGTTTTTTCAAAAATATATATTTCTAAAGAAAGCACAAATTTGAAGAGTGGATGCTGTCATTTGACGTACAGAACTTTGCATTCTGTTTGATTTAAGTTTATTATTTCTCCAACAGAGTACAATTGTTTACATTTAAGTTCATCTTGCTTGATTAAAACATAAAATATTTTTTAAATTTTAGAAGATTTTACAATAAAAACTTTATAATCTGAGTAACCTCACAAGAAAAATAATCTAAGTTCAACTATTTAAGTTTTAAAAATGACCACTGTATGGCCACTTGTATGCTGCCAAAAAAGAATGTTGCCACTTTCTTTTTGTGAAAGTCATTTTTATGTGCCCCATGGAGATCTCAATGTAAATATTTAATAGTAACATTTTTATTTTAAGTGAATGCATTTACTTGCAGTACAATAAAACATGTTTCATAGTACCTCGTCAACAAGTGTTTCATTGTACTCTGGATCGATATTACAAAAAAATAATTTTTTACTAATTTATAAATTAATTTTTTTTTTTAATTCTGGCTTTGAGAGCTTGAAGACCATAACATAGGGATCACAGTGTTTGAAAAATAAATAATTATACATATGAGAACAAGTAGGTAAAACAAAATTTCTTTTGAGTAATGAAATTTATTTTGAATCATGAAAATTCAATAATTTTCTATATAGCTTGTTGTAAAAATGCAATTGTCTCCAAATTACACCAGTAGCTGTAACATATTTGTATATCAGGTGTATATTAGGTACAACTTCTTATGACAAATTCTGATTTTAGATATGTTTCATTGTATGCCAAGTTTCCCTAAATGGAAATAAAGTAATTTTGTAATTTATGTGCATATTTAAATGAAAAGTGTAATTACATATTATCACATTACTGATGATCAGAACTGGTTAATTATATCGAAAAATAATAGTCAGCAACTACTCATGTTAACCCGTTTCCATGCAGCAATATTGTGCCATCAGTAAGGCAGCATGTCTACAGAAACATCTATAGCATAGGTTCCCAACGTGGGCGATAACGCCCCCCTGTGGGCGTTTGAGGCTTTCAAGGGGGTGGTAAAAGAAAAAGACCCAGAGAAAATTAGGAGGCGTTGATATGGCACGGAGGGGCGTGGGAAGATTAACCAAATATAGTCTAAAAAAGACTTAAAAATCACTCTGATGGTTCATTTCTATCACGTGTGCGAAAATTCACATATTTCGATATGAGACTTTGCTGTTGAGAGAAAGAGATACCTCTCTAATATTGCTCTAAAACTTTTATTCCTCTTTTTTAAATGAAGAAGAAATTCAGTAGAGTTTCAATTCCAACAATATTCTATCTATTAGTAATTTTTTTTTATTTAATTCTTGTTTTCACCATGCATTATGTACGCTCTTATTTCTCTGGAGTCGGAGGGGTGGGGGGCGGCGGCATTGAAATATTCACTAGAAAAGGGGGCGCCAGTTCAAAAAAGGTTGGGAACCTATGATCTATAGGGAAAATACATCCATTTTCTTAGGGAGGAGAATTTGATGTAGCTTCCGGATATATTAGGTATTCAAATTTTGCAGTGCAAAATAATTCTTTTACATGTTTCTTATGTGTTGGTCAGTATTTGGGACCTAAACTGATATTTTTAGTGACTCAGATTTATGGGAAACTCAAACAATCTTGACTCAAATTATTGAGACTCTACTGTATTGCTAGTCTCATAGGTAAAAATATTAACAAATGTTTTTCATAGAACTAACTAGAGTTTACATCACCTGGGCCAAACCTTAATTTTGGCACCCCTTTAAGCACAGTGCCTGCAGCAAACCTCAATTTTTGCATCCCTTTCTTTGGAACCAAAACTGGTTTTGGCCTTTGCTTCGGCATGGGGGGGGGACATGCCTGTTTTGTCCCCCCCATTCTAAATACGAATCTGACTAAAACATTAGTGCAATACGAATAATTTTTGGATATCTGGTTCGAAATACATCTTTATTCCAAATGTTTCAATATCATATACTTTTACTTTAATCGAAATCAGGTTCAGGCAGAAAAATGTTTGTCTCTTTTTCAATTCTAATTAAGACAGGTTTTTGTTAACTTTTAAAGTGCAAAAAACTGAAGTTACCATATAAGACTAAAAAGACTTAAAAGTTTATACAAAATAATGTTATGCAAGTCATCATTATTTATCATACTAAACATAAGACAACTTAAAAATTACCTCTTCAGCTTGCATCATTTTAAAAACTTCACCAAATTCTGAACTTTCTGCAGTAGATACCACAATGCCCTAAAATAATTAAGACTACTTTAAATTCTATTCAAAAGACAATTTTTTTAAATGCATGCTTCTTCGGTACTTAGTATTATACTGATAGACCACTGAAACAAGTGATGTTGTGCCAAGAAAATATCAGATAGTTTGAATGAACTAGATAGTTCAAAACTACAGTTTGTTTAGAGGAATAAATCATATGAACTAGTCCATTTGCAAACTATTCATAACTTACTATTATGGTGTACAAGCATGTTCTTCAAATTGTAAAATAATTAAATATTTTTGTTTGAAACTAATTTAGTTTTCTGGTATTTTTTTATAATTTTACATTTGTTTTATAGCTTTTGTCAAAAATTTACTTGTAATCAGAGCAGAGTTTCATTTGGAGATTATGAAATGAACACACTTTTAAAAATGAGTATCGCATTTAGGGCTAATGTGCTTTTTTCTTTTATAGAGTACATATTGTTTAGCAAATGCTATTTTTGAATTTTATAGTTGATTATCATGCTGTTTTTGTATATTAAAATCATTTAATTGTAATTCATTGTAGGAATAATTGATTTCAAATAATAGAAACTTCAGGAAATAATAAGAACATTGAGTATATAAAATTTGCAACACCTGACATACTTAAATATTTTCGACATTTTAGAACAAGAATTCAGTTTATAAATTTATTGATTATTAAGAGCTTGCCTCATAATTTAATTAAAATGGACTTGAAAACTATATTATACTAATAAACTTACTGCAATATATTTACTTATAATACATATTGATTAAATTATTGAGCTGAATGTACCAGGAAAGCTTAAGAATTACAGAAAAAAATCTTAAAAATTCCTTTATCTCAATTAAAAACAAGACATTGTTATAAATATATATATATAGGTCCAGGAATTTTGTTTTAATACAAGGCATACATAGTTTAATTAAGGTTTTAGAAAAAATATATCCATCAACAAGAAAACAAAGAGGAATATTACCATACATACACATATACTTATAACACACATTAAGTACAATTTACCAAACAAGCTAATAAATGGCTTTACCTTGCCAACACCACATCTAACAAGTGTTCCCATAAAAGCAATATTATGTCTGCTTGTGATGCCATTTGTTTTTTCAAGAGGCTTTATTACTTTAGCAGATGGCTCTGTTTCACCAGTAAAACTACTTTCATCAATAGCCAAATCTATAGCCTACTGGAAAAAATTTATATTAAAAAATGGCTAAGCAAAAGACAGACTATTAAAATACAAGGCTGTTGACATTTCACATTAATACAATTAAATAAAACTGGGCATGAAATCAGTTAGGCAGTTAATAATTAAATCATGAGTTGTTTTTATGTAAATGAATGAACACACTTAAAATTGTTGGGTGAAAAGTATGAAAGATTATAATGCTTTTAAATGGCATCACATTTTACAGCTTTTGCACACACACAGAAATTTTTTTTTAATAAATGTAACACTAGAACTGTACAGCAGAACAAGCTCCAGCAAATGAGGCACAAAAATAGGGCATTTCTTCTGCAAGTTACAAACAACTATTAGCTTTCTTCCCTAATCCCTATATATTAATAGCAAAGATGTTGCTAGTACTTTTTTAAGATATGAGAATAGCCAACTTATTTATAGGCGTATCTTCATTCCATTTACAATACAAAAGGTAGAAGAATCATGGAGAACAACAGTTCTACAAGTGACGCAATCTACACCAACGAACCAACTGCCAACAAATGCAACACTCATATATATACATCTAGAAACGGGCATTTTTCTTGTTCCCTTTTTATCTCGGAATCCACTCTAACAATTAAAAAAAAAACTAATATATGATTTTAATCAGTGCTGAAATCAGTGACATACATCGCTAATTTATTTAGGAAAACTCATTTTTTTTTTTATTTAATCTAGTTTAAAGAGGGGACTATTAACTCTCGCATAATAAAACTGAAAACAGCTTCAATCTAGTGTATGATAAGACATGGCTAATTGGTTTTGCAGAAGAGTGACTCCAGGTGACTAATCTGAAAATCTGATTTCATTTTTTTTTGTCGATTCCCTTTTATTTTAAAAGTTGCTTTTGATCGTCCATTAGTCTAATCCATTTTTTATTGTACTATAAAATGTTTTATGCCATGTTTCCGTTTATAACTTGTTTCTGTAGGGATTTAAAAAATTGAATTAGTTATATCAAATGGTAGAGTAAGAAAAGTATACAATTTTATGCTTAAAACATTTATTTACAGATTAAAAACTAAGATTCTTGTTCCCATCCTGGTCGTTTCATTACAAAATAATTTTGGTACCAACTATTTTTTTAAAAAGAAAATTATTCCATTAACAATAACTTTATTATTGATTTAACAGGGTATTCAATGGCGACTAAAACAAAAACTTTTGCTACTAATTACAGTTTTTTATTTGGGAATACCTTATTCCCCCGTACACGATATATATTTCGGTTACATACATAACCATCATAGGTCGTTTCTGGATTTGGGGTCGTTCTGGATTTGAGGTCGCCTTCATCATGGGTCGTTTCTGGAATCCAGAAACGACCGATGATGGTTATGTATGTAACCGGAATATATATCGTGTACGGGGGAATAAGGTATTCCCAAATAAAAAACTGTAACTAATTAATCCGCCGTATTAAATAATGTTTTATATGTTTTTATTTTGCTACTAATTTAAAGATAAGATGACTTTTTTGAATGAAAATTGACATTTTCATAATGTTCATAAGTTTTTAGCTACTTGTAGCTTACTCCAGGTGACTAATCTGAAAATCTGATTCTGTTTTTTTGTCAATTCCCTTTTATTTTAAAAGTTGCTTTTGATCGTTCATTAGTCTAATCCATTTTTTATTGTACTATAAAAATGAATGTACTATATGCTGTTATATAATGAATGAAGTTTTTTAATTTCTTATTTTATTCATTCCTTCTTAAATGAAGTTAAGTGATGTATGTTTATTTTTTAACTACAAAATTATGCAAAACTGCTACATTTTTGGCAACTAAAATTAAGAAAATGGCTATTAAACTGGCGAAGCGACTTTTTTTTTATGGTGGTCTGGCTACTAAAGCTACTAATTTTACCTCTATTGGTGGACACCCTGTTTTAAACTTTGTTTATTACATTGAACTAGTATTAACATTAATACTTTCAAATAGCATTAATTTCCCCCCCCCAATCAGCATTATTTTGTTAAAAAAGCCAAAAATTGAGTAATATATGCATAAGTTTTTATCTAGTTCTATAGTTTGATTCTCCAGGGAATAAATTCTAACAAAAACATGTCAATCCTATCTTACAGATCTGTTACAAAGAGTTTGTAGTGGCTTTTTTAACCAAATACTCTTATACTGCATGAAAACAGATTTGTATATTTATTTACATAACTTAGTGTCAAGCAAACTTCTGAAATTCGTCTGTGAAACTAATTTGTTATCTTCTAATCATACCTCTAAAAAGTAATGATATCTCCATACAAAAACCATGCAAAACCCCTTAACAGGCTAAAAGTTTGTGACGCAGCATTTTACTTTATAGCTATGAATTCTAAATATGGGTCTTAAACATAATGATATCAAAATTTGAGTGACCCCCTGGTGTAACTTTATAAAATTCTTTTTTAAAACAAAAGTAATTGTAATGGAATTTATTTCCTAAAAAAAAAAAAAAGATTTACCCTTTCAAGTGATGCTTTTAATTATCAAATTACACTGTCAAATATATCACATTTTGACTGATCCCATATTTGAATGAATTTATTTTAATAATTTATCTTTAGCGTTGCGCTATCTAAAAGAGCAATATGTATTTGAATACATTTCACTTAGTTTGGATACTATGACACAAAGTAAACATTTACATAAGTTTTGCTTGCCCTTTTGGATAACGTGAAAAAAAAAGGTAAATTATTGAAATAAATTCATTTGAATATATAATATAGGCTCAGTGGAAGTGTGATATATTTGACCGTGTAATTAATAATTAAAAGCATCACTTGAAGGGGTAAATCTTCTTTTAGAAATAAAACAAATGGAATTGTAATGGAATTTAAAAACAATTTTGAGTTACACCAAGGCGTTACTCAAACTTTGAATTTATTAAACATCATTATTTTTAAGACCCATATTTAGAATTTTTAGCTATAAAGTAAAATGTTGCATCACACTTTTACCCCTTAAGGGTTTTTGTATGGGGATTAAAGCTAATAGGCTTACATATACATAATCAAATTTGTAAGGTATTTTTTTATGCAGGTATCTATTTAATCTATATATTTATGCGCAAAAAAACTTTTCACACTATCACAGTAAAAATACAGTATTTTTAGCAATCTTTTGATTAACTTAGGATACATAAAAATAAATTATATATATGAAATAACTTTTCTTTTAAAATGCATATATTATTTACATAGAGTATACAAAGCTATAGACCTCAAATAATCTAAGATCAGCAGGCACTCTGTCACCAATACTTAAGTGTACAACATCACCAGGAACCAAATTTTTGGCTAAAAATGTTTCCTGCCTTCCTTCTCTAAGGCTAAAAAAAACATTTCTTAGTTTAATTTCTATGAAAAAGAGCACAGTATTTAAAGCTTAAAATATGAATTCATTTAACACTAAGAATAATTACAAAACAAAGATTTATTTCAGAAACAAGTATGTTGAAATTAAAAGTATTACCAAGTACACGTTGGGGGTACTAATTTATTTAATTCTTCTAAAGATTTTTCTGATCTGTATTCCTAGAAAAATTTAAATAATAATTAAAATAGAAATTTAGCTAAAAACATTAACATGTTTAATACAAGTCATTTGGTTTAACATCTCTTAGTAATCAAATGAACAACTGAGGAAATGTAACTATTTTCACTGATTTTTATAGTGTGAATAATTAAGTTCTGTAGAAATGGATTAAATACTAATAAACATTGAATTAAAAATTGGAGATTTATTAAACTTGAAAGAGCTAAGGGTGTGATTTAAATTTTTACCTTAGCAAAGTTGACATACTCAAAAATGCACAATATTAAGTACAACTACCAACAAAGGAATTTCGAAAATAGAAAAACCTCTAAAAGTTATTAAATTTCATTCTTTTGATCATTAGAAATTTAATTTTTTTTCCCAGAAAAAAATTCCTCAGTAAAATTTTACAATTTAAAAAAGAAAAAACCCACATTTATACTACTTGAATTCACCCCACTCCACCTCCTCACACATTTTTTCAGTCACAAAATAGTATATGTTTAATTATCTACCATTATTTTAGTATTTATTTAAGAATTTTGAATGGCCAAATTTTAATTCTTAAATAAATTTTTAAAAAACTAAATTTTCTCAATTTTTAGAATGAAAAAATAAGACTATGATGACTAAAATTTTCTTACAAAAAATTGACAATAAAAATTCAATTTTTAAGAAATAGAGACATGCCAAGTTTCCAAACATATAAAGGCTGAGATTTCTTATGCATATCTTAAATTACACACATAATCAATACTTTTCTTAGTAGTCATTCGTGGTTCTGTGTCCATATAAACTCAATATCATATTACTTGAACTGCATAATGTAAATTTAATTTCAAAAATTAAAATACTTATAAAATAAACTATTCATATATTAAGATATCTTAAAACACTAAAACTTCAAATATCTATTTTTTTAACAAAAATATTTTTAATAATTTCATGCAGCTTTTCTAGCATATTTCTTGGCAAATAATGAGCATTCATGTGATAATTTTTAAGAATAACTTCAGATACATTATTCAAAACAAATGCTCTCAGGCTAGATCAACATGAAACGAACAAGAACTGATCTAGCAAACCTAAAAAATAAATTGAGAAAACTTAAAAGCCTGAGAAAATTAAGAAAAATTCTGAGATCTAAAATAGGATTATAAAAAAAAAAAAAAAAAAAGCACGAGACTCGGGCCAAAATCCCGAGACTCGACATGTCTGGAACTACTAAAAAAGCAAAAGCATCACATTTTTAAAACTGTAAAATGATACAAATGATCGAATTTCTTCCCAAATTTAAAAAGATCATACTTAGATAAATGATTTTCTACACAAGTATTAGTTTTACCCCATCCATTTAAAAAAACATTTTAAATCAAAATGCACAATCTACTGAAAGTAGATCAGATAAAGTCTAAAATAGTTCATCTACTTATCAAAACATCAAAAAAATAATTTAAAAAAATATTAGTGTTATAATGACAAGAAAAACAAAAAATCAGCAGCACTTTAAAAAAACACTTAAAATACTGGTGCTAAAATATAAAATAAAAACTTTGTGAAAAAAAGCACACATAAAATGCTACTTTTAAGAAGTTATGATCGTTTCGACCAAAAAATTCTTTCGGTCTTCGTCAGACAAGCCCTTCACTCCTTTCACCTTTTCTTGTTTCCTTGTGGCAACATGCTTATTTGTTTATCTTTTTCAGTTCCCTCTGCTCAACGAGTTGAAAGGCTTGTCTGACGGTGAGCGAAAGAATTTTTTGGTCGAAACGATCGTAACTTCTTAAAAGTAACATTTTATGTGCGCTTTTTTCACAAAGTTTTTATCTATTTCAGCAGCACTTTGTTAAGAAATGCAAAATATACCTGAACAAATGCAACAGTCACAACTATAACAATAGCCTAGAAAGAGAGAAAAATAGTAATACATTAAAATATGGCTATAAGGTGAATACATAATTCATATATGTAATGCATATATGTAATGCATAATTAATTTTTCAATTTAGTATATCTATTGTAATATCTCTGTGAAACATTTTAAATCAATTTGTGATTTATCTTATGAATATTAAAAACAATTATCATAGAAACAATATAACAAGGTTCCCATTCATTTCCTTAAATAATAATAATAATAAATAAATTTAAAGGCATTTCAAGGATTCAATGAAGAGTTTTCAAGAATGTCATTTGGCAAGGATTTACTATATGCATTCTTTAAACTACCTTTTTTACAGTATAATAACTTGATTGTTGTAAAGTTTATTTCATAAATATGGGTATTTCCAAAATCCTTAATTTGATATTTTATTAAACTTTTATGAAAGAAGGGGAAATGTGGTTTATTTTTAACAGTGATATTGTTAAAGTTTGTATTTTTTTGGTTTAAAAAATAATGAACTAGATGACAGTTTTGATCATTATCTGCTATTTCTTAGGGATAGATTACTTTCAGAAAAGTGGCAGCACCAGTGAAAAAGTAAGTAATGTCTACTAGAATTGAGTTTGAAATAATTTTTTAAAGCTTGAGCCCGAGGACTTAATTCGAGCCTGCCCAAGGGATAAAGTCGGAGCTCGAGTCCAATTCTAAAGTTTCAACTAATACATAAAAAAATGTCAAATACGTCATTGACAGAATATAAATTTTGCCATTTGTGCAAATTAAAAACAAATATGAAAGCAAACTCTTAATCAAGTGTATCAAATAATAATAAATTAGTTTATTTCTCCCATGAATCACTTTTTAACATCAGCTTACAAGAAGTATGTTCAATAAAGGAGAAATTTCTCACAAGTCCGAGCCTGAACACAATCATGAATTACAGAGCCTGAGCTCGGGATGATTTCATCTCAATCTCTAACACCAACCAATAACGTAGACTGTGTTTGATTGAACTTGACCTAGTTTTCAATATTCCAAGAAGGGAGAATCGGTATCTAATCATTTCTTGAGGGATTATGTACAGTTTTCATTTACTTCTTTGCTTCTATAGGAAATTTTAAGTATAAAGTTATTTTGTGGATGTTTGAAAAAATAAAAGACTTTTCAAAATTTTTCAAAGGCTGGGAAATCCATATAAATTAAAAGAAATTTATAAGCAGTAAATCAAAATTTTACTTACAGCTGTGATACTAAAGGCATCATCAAACTGCTGCATACAAATGCTAACTAATGCAGATGCAAGTAACAAAACTATTAAAGGATTTTTAAACTGTAAAAGAAAAATTATACATATTAACAAAGCATAAGAACAATACAGTTACAATACAGTTAAGTAAACAAAATTAGTATACGAAAATGACACTCAAAAATAAAATGCAGCAAAAGATCAGTTATAATGTAGTGGAACAATGAATTGTTCCACAATGATATAATTTATCTTTATTTGGAAATTTATTAGAGTATCATAAATATTTAAATGTGAGTATGCTCCTTATATATATAATATGGGGGCACAATTTCTGTTCATCAAACCATTACTTTTATTCTAACTGAATTTTAATTTTTACAATCATATCCTGGACTTTTTAACAAAACAAGGGAACAAAATATCAACACTGTAAACAGTGAACTTTTCAGAATAGATAAGAGAGGCACTACTACTTAAGATTCCATTTCAATCACTGATCGATCTAGAAATTTTTCAGAAGAGTGAAAATACTCCTTAACTTTTAAAAGGAGTATTTTCTTTTCCAAAGGAGTAATTAAAACAACAAACAATTATGCTAAATTTTCAAATAATTAAATTGCATTTGACACATAAATAATAACTGATTATACATCTAGGTACATAAATGTCAGTTCAACAAAAACTAGTACAATAATTGGATTTTTTAAATTCAAAATACGCAAATCATACTTCATCAAAACATACATAATTTTATATGGAAAACCAATGCGTAAAAACACGCATTCCAAAATTCTTAAGGTGTATTCTGAATTTCTAAGGCATGAAATATGAAACTAGAGACGTTATCGGGATCAATGATCTCAATAACCAGGCTGCTTTGCTCGCTCTCAGTGATGTTCATAAAGGAAAAAAACAATCTTTGCTTGCTGAAATCATAAAAGTAACTTTACAAGCTAAAAAAATAAATAAAAAAAAAAATAAAGAAAAAAGAAAAATAAAGAAAAAAGAAAAATAAAGAAAAAAGAAAAATCACCAATACAAGTCTGATCAAAGAAAGGGGAAAAAATTACTCAGAAAAATTTTGAAAGCAGCCTCATTTAAGCATTTACTTCACATCAGTAGGAAAGTTAAGCTCTTACATTTTTAACAAAAATTATATTTCCTTTAGTTCATGGTGAATTTTTCTTGTCAGTAACAAATTCTAGTGAATGAGGAATCTCTGATTTCAATCCTAAGTCAGTGAGTAGTAAAGATTAATCGTAGTTCACTTTGAAAGTGATTTTGCTCATTTATTATATAAACACATACACACACACACACATACGCATATATATGCACATATACATATATATTATATATATACATTAGTATGATTTTTAAAAAAAACTTTTATACATTGAAAAAATCTTATTTATACATACTTAACATTTTCTTTTAGTTTAACTGAGGAACTTTATAAAAAAAAAAGATACCAATTAAAGCTATGGGCAATGGCCCTTACTTGTTCTATATATTTTTTCCATAATGGTTCCTCCTGTGTCACCTCAAACTCATTGAGCCCATGAAGTGATAACCTATGGTTGGCTTCCTTCCAGGATAATCCAGTATGAATATCTGTATTAAGTAAAGTAGCGACTTCATCGTAAGTCCAGGCACAAGCCTCTTCCGTACGAATGCAACGCATTCCCCCTTCGTCATTCGTTTGTTTCTGGAAAAAAGAAGACAAAAAATAGATTTATATATTGTAAATTTTTATTAAGGAGCAAATATAAAAAGTTATTATATAGTTTATTTTAGAATAAAAGTTCTAAAATGTACTTAATACTATTATATTTTACATTAGTTTTGTTTGCTTTTTACCATATGAAGAACAAATATTTTTTTCTAACTACACACAATTGTAGAGAGTATAATCATTGAAACTGCAAAATCGTTTCATTCAGAACATTTGCATCGATAGCAAATCTAAACTTAAAAAGAGTAAAATTCACTTAGCTTTGTAGAACTAAGTTGTTGTGGTTAGCTTCACAAACTGCCTACTAGAGGTAGATTTCAAAATAGAATAACCAAGCTTTAGCCTACAGTTGTAAATTAGTAAATGTCTCTGTTTCCTACAACTTCACATACAGCATAATAAAACTATTAATTTAAAATACTTATATGTTACTTCAACCAATTTATTCAACAATTTTTTTTCTGAAACTGAGTGATCTTGCAACAATAACAAAAACCTTTTACGCAATTATTGGTTGCTAGTTTAGTGAAATTTTACATAATTTCTAGTACTTATGTACAGGGGCAACCCGACACGGTATGCATCACATCGGGGTGCCATTTTGAATTCAAACACTGAGAAAAACTTGATCTAGAGCATAAAAGAGGTGCCTTTTTTACATTTGCAGGGGGGGTGCAACACACCCTAGAGCTGCCACTGCTTAAGTAACATTACCATTTCATCATGCCAGATGTTTCATATTGTCATGTAATTGTTAAGAATCAGAAGATTAAATTTTTAAAAAAATGCATCAGAATTATATCTGGGGATTTCTCAAAAGTTGAATATGTGCATAGTCTGCTAGATGTCTAACATTGTCATCTATAGCAAATTTGGTTCATCACTTTTGACAGTAGTAATCTTTAAGTTTAAAAGTTTGAACGAAAAACGAAGATTCTCAACTTATAGCTCATAGTTTATGAATGAAATATGCGACATAATTTTATGATAAATGATTATCAATTTAACTTGATATTTAATGCAATATTAAACTCAGGAAAAAGAAATCTCATATTATTCACTTATATTGAACTCTATCATACATCAATAAATGAAAATTTTGAAAAATACATAAAACAGACATTTCTAATTTGATCTTTTAGAGTACACTTCGATCCTTTGGGGGGAGGGGTGCAAGTGCCCCCCCTCCAACCCTTTAATCCCACCAATGGTAATAGTAGAAGTTAATGGCCACTATGTTTCAATTAAACTGGTAAACAATAAACTTTTCACAACTTTTATCAAGCATAAAATAACATAAAACTAAGAAAAGTGCGGATAATAAGAGTTAATAAAACAATGAAACAGTTTCTGTATGAAAAGCAATAAACTCAAAACGAAAAACTTCTGGAGACTTAAGAATGGAAAAAGCAGCAAATGACAAATTATTTTTATAGAGCTTTTCATTTAGTCATGCGTCCTTGAACAGAATAATCATGTCAAATTTTGTTAATAATAAATATTTTTTACAATAGTTGTTTAAAAATTTGATTTTTTTAATTCCTTATTATAATTTTTCTTGCTGATACATTACGTATTTAACTGCCGACTGCTTATTTTCAAAAATTTTTCTAAAGGACAGGCAATGCACAATAACATGAGAATATTCACTAAAATAGTTAATGCGTTGTATCGTCTACGTGATAGTAAACGACAAAAGCAAAATTTTTCTTACAACATTAATAATATTTGCTGTGACAAAACGTGAAACTATTGCTGTTATACATTTTACGACGTTTCATATCCACCAGACTCTCAAATCAAAGTTTGTTTTGTTTACTAGCTGAAATTTCGATAAGTTAATACTTTTTTTTTCTCTTAATACAGCTTATAATGATAATAAATTAAGAATCAGAAACATAAGAATCAAATTAGTTTCTAACGCTCTTATATAATGCACACATTGGATATTTAACTAAATTTGCTCACCGCTGTAAATGAATGTTATAATCTCTTTCGATATTTTAATGGGGTTATTCTTTGATGATGTTAAGAATTACATGTATGACAATATATATACACATTTGTTTTCATTCATGTAACTTCAGCGCACACGCATAAGATATTGATTTATAAAAATCTACAGGTGTTACAATAACTTACAATACAATGTTGATATACCGTATAGTTTACTTCAGCTAAAAATTCATCTTGGCGCGATTTTCAGAAATTAATAGAAACGTGAAAAGAGAATTTAAATATATCCAACGTGGCAGGGTTCCCGATAAAGGAAGAATAAATAAGCTTAATACCTAAGATATCAAAACACTCAACACGCATTACTTGTCATATTAAAAGTTAAAAAAAACTATTGACACACAAGAACGAAAGCATTTTCTTCCGATTATCCTCTAACCACAACCAGTCCAATCTCTGCCCGGCACGCATTTACGAAAGCGGGTTACTCAGTTTCGGAAAAATAGCGATAACGTCGCCAAATTCAGCGCCAATCATTAAAAAATAGCAGAATTGGGAAACCGGAAATAAGATTTTGAGTTATATTTAATTATTTTCAAAGATGTTTGTAAAGCAGATGCGCTTCAGGTATCTTCCACCAAACAATGTTTTCTTCGAAAATGTTATACTTTTTGCAATTGAGGTTGTTAAATATTCATTTAAAATATAACGAAATACGGAAAAACAAGGCCGTACCCGGGGGAGGACCAGGGGGTCCGACCCCCCCAATAAAAAATTAAAAATTTTGTTAGCAAAACAATAATAATGAAGCCTTTTTGTGAAAAATTCAGCCATTTTCAGCGTTTGGTCCCCCCTTTTTTTCTGGGTACGGCCCTGCGGAAAGGAACAGTTGTCTCGAAGTGCCGATGCAGGGGAAGGGCGCCCACTCCAGAAATAAAAGTGACATAATATGCTGCTTCATAATGGCGGCAGATTTCATGCAAGATTGAATGATCTGAAACCTTTGCGATCCCCTCCCCTTCTCCCTGAAAAATAAAGGAGTCTCTGGATTCGCTCTTGGTTGGCTTCATGGTTGTCTCTAGGGCCTAGGGCCGGCCCTAACAGTTTTGCCGCCCCGGACAAAAATATAAAATGCCGCCCCCCCCCTCCCCCAGTAAAGGTACTATTAAAAGAAATAAATTGTTTACAGATTCTGTTTTCATGCCTATAAAACTCTTTAGCTCATTAAACATAACACAGCATAAGAAAAAAAAAACATATTTATTAAAAACTACACATTAAGCTAAAAACCAAAAGAAAGAGAGAAAAATCAAGAGTTCTTTTTCTGAATTTTAACCCATTTATGCCTAGTGTCCCTTTTTTGGGACGGCATTTTCGCTATCAGTCGAAAACGTTATTTATTTTTCCTATCCTTTTTTCAAGTATTGTACCTCAACTCCACAAAATATTTTAACATGACCCAGTAGGATGTTGCCATTCCAATTTTTATACATAAAAATTTTAAAAGAAATCATCCCTTGTTCAAGAAGTTGACATCAGAAATTTATCTATTATTGCTGATACTAGCGAAAATCGAAGAAAATCGCAAAAATATCTAGGCACAAATGGGTTAATTTCGCAATATTCCTGATTTTTTCTCTTAAATCAATTTTCCAACTAATTCATGTTCGATAGCCAATGTAGTTAAATTATTTAACGTATCTGGAAGATTTGTGGAACATAAGAAATTTTTAGCTAACTTTAATTTTGAGAAATTCTTCTCTGCACTTGCCACACTTATCGGCAAAGAAAGCGAAATTCTCGAAGCAATAACAAGATGTGCGTGTAAAATCTAGAGTTGAAATTAGCTTTAAATTTTCAATTGGGCTTTCCTTTTTGCCTAATAGGCCGTAACTGACACTATTTCATTTACTAGATCAAGCGCGTTTATATTCCCCGATTCTCCATCTGTCAGCATTAACTCCAATTGTTTACACTTTACACAGTGCTAACACTGTTACACTGTGTTACAATGTTTAATTAGGACTTTTTAGGAGGATCTTTTAACTCATATATGCTGTGCAAAAATTTGAAATAACTACATTGGGTACTTATTAAATCTGCATTCTAAGGTATTAATCGCTTTGTTTACTGTAAAAAATAAAACTATCTTGAATTTTAATTTAGGATCTCTCACCAGATCATCTCGTGCTTCGCAATCAAAATTAATATGTTACTTGGCTGCGTAAAATCTATGCAAAATGTGTAAATATTTGTCTGCAAATCACATATAAACAACTGAAGCGAATGAAATTAATTTTATAGCAACACCAAACGTGGCAACTTAATTTAAACTGCAGGTGCTAACATATCTCTAATTCGTTTAAAAGGTTTGAGATTTAAAACAGTTGTTTGAAAACTGTGTGTAAATGTATGTTCACCCTTTGTTAAAAAATGGCTCAATGGAATAGAATGAAATTTGGAATTATATTGAATGGTAAGTTAATTGAAACAATAGATACCAAAATTGTTTTAAATAATTCTTACACTTTGAGATTTTGTAAAAATCGCTTTAAAAGTTTGTTCTGGCATCCATCAAAAACGGATTAAGAGAACAGAATGAAATTAGGTCATATGATGGCTAACAAAGCATCATCGAAATTTTTTAAAGATTTGAATAAATTGAAAGCGTCTCTAAAAGTTGCATTGTATTTTCTTTCTTTTTTAGGGGGCGGGGAGAGAGGGGGGCTTCACTTTAAGGCGTCTGGAGGTAATACAAAAGTGGTTGTTCGACTTATACAAATTACGTCGATTTCTTTTTTTAAATTATTATTATTTTTTTTTAATTTTGAGAAGATTGTGCAAAACTTTTCAGGCATAATATTAAAATTTCTAAAGTTAATAGAACAAAATTCAGTTACTGACGAGGTGATTGAGTTAAATAACATTGTTTGAATTCTTCCTAATTAAATATATATTTATATATTATTTTGAGAAAATTTTGTGTGACCACTTCGTGAAAACAACTAGTGGTCAGACAAAAGGGAATGAAATGAAATTTTATTAAAAAGTAGGCGTTAGTAAATTAAAATTACAGGTTTTTAATTTTCTACTAATTTGAATTATTTTTAGGGATCGACCGATAGTATCGGCAACCGATAGTATCGGCGCCGATACCTCCAATTTTTTTAGGTATCGGTATCGGTTCTTCCGATTCTAAAAGTATCGGGAAAGTATCGGTTTCTGTTGCTTTCATCCATTTTCACCGATACTTTTCAACCGATACTTCGTTTTTCAGAAAAAACAACGCAGTCGCAACACCATTCTAGAATCCTTGTTTTGGTAATGAGATGAGAGGCGTCGTTTCATTGGCACATTTGTTTGTGCGAGTGTTTTCGAACTGTGTTTTTTTTTTTTTTAAATTGTAACCATCGCTAAATGGATGTCGTATCACTAAGTGTGGTCGAAATTATGGACGAAGAATCGTTAGATGACAGTTTAACAAGACAATCGCCTATTCTTCTAAATTATTTTGAATTGGTGCCCAACACTAAATACGCTCTCTGAAAGGATTGCAAGAAACAAATGTCGAGAGGTAGGCTATAATTTTACTTCAGATTTATGAACGTTTATTTTCTCACTGTGCTGACTCGAAAAAGAGTTCATTCATATATATACATATATATATGACAACTAAAAAGTTTGTAATATTTGCTGAAATAACTGCAAAAATCTCTAATCTCTGTACAACAAAATTTTCTCTATAGCGAAATTTTCAACTGGAACCAAGCGAGTTCGTTATAGGGAGATTCAATTGTGTATATATATATATATATATATATATATACATACACACACATAATTGAATCTCCCTATAACGAACTCGCTTGGTTCCAGTTGAAAAATTCGCTATAGAGAAACTTATAGTCTCGAGCAATTACAGATTTGTGTATCATTCTGTTTTGAGAAGTGTAATAATTATCAATATCTAATAATTATTTATATAGTTAATTTAAAAAATTAAAGCTGTATTAGTATAATTAGTAATACTAATTATTATATAGTTTATTTCCAATTTTGGGGTAAAAAACATATTTCTTGTGAATAATAGTATTTGGTTTATATGTAAGGGAAACACAGGACTAATCGGTGTGTACCTGCTCTTCGTACGGAAAAGATCAAATACATGGATCCTTCCGGATTAATTGTGACTTAACCCTGTCCGGAGAACCAAAATATTTGGATTTTCAAAAAGAACTTAAAAATGATCATATGAGTTCATATTAAACAGAAATCTTGCTAAAACATTTAATAATTCTTTTAGTGGTTAAATAATTGGCGCAGATAAATAAAACCATTAATTAATGTGAACTTATTATGCATTTTAAGGGAAGGATTTATATACGTATTTAATGAACAATATCTAAATGCATATGTACTTACATAATACTGTACAGTTTATACATTATCACAATTTAATGCAGTTTAAGTAATCTAAAAAATATTTTCATATGTGAAAGAATTCTAATTAAAGAAAATCTAAATAAAAATTGCAAGAAAGACACATATAGTAAGAGCAAGCAGGAAGCTGTTTTTGGTCTAATGTGGAAACCTTTTATCTGGCTCATAGCAACAATTAGGCGACAAAATAGAGGTTGAGAAAAATTGATTTAAATATTTGCACCAGTCGGCACTGGAAATGAAATGGATTATCTTATATCCCTTTAACTCCCACCCCCCGTGTTTGTGTTCTGTCAAGCCTAAATGAGGGGCATCTACCTATAGGGTGGGGGCTTGGGCGGAGGACATTTTAAGGGAGTCTAACGCATATTCACGTAACATCTGGAGAAAATCGCCCCAAACTCTAGACTGCTAGATCGACAGCGACCACGATCGACCACGCGAGGAGAAAGAATTCCGAACCTACACACTAAGACGCATCCCAGTGCTCAGCTTTTTTATAAATTCGGCCATTCGTTGGCATAATTTGAATAGAAAAGAAAGACTAGTACTACTATAAATTTACATTTCAACGTATCCACTGCTTTTTCTTTTTAATGCTTTCTACTGGGATCAAATTTCATCATTCTGTTATTCATTTTAACGAGAACTACACTCTCGTTACAAAAACTGCCCAATAGAGGCAGGTTTAAATGACATTAAATTATGTAAAGTATCGGTATCGGCCGATACCATAACTTAAAAGTATCGGTATCGGCTATTTCTGAAAATGAATTTATAGGTAAAGTATCGGTATCGGTCATCGGCTAAAATGTGGTATCGGTCGATCCCTAATTATTTTTGAGGTATGACGTAAACTTTGATAAAGTTCTCTGCGCATCAAGTAAAATCATCAAAATATAATTCAATCAGATGTTGCAGTGTTAAATATAGGCTACTTGCTATTACAAAGCATTTTCCAGGCATCCTCTTTTCAGTTTAATATTCATTACTAGCATCTTCTTTTGCACCTTTAAATGACTTTTTGATGTAGGAAGCTCATCCACTAAAAGAAAACGTTAATTTTGAATGTAAAATATTTTCTCTATTGACAGTTTGTCTCAGTAATTTGTTACTCTCTAACCTGTAATCTTTAAGCAATACACAAGAGTTATAACTTTGCTTTCTATATTTCTGCCAGTATGCTAATTCCTTTTTTGTACTCTTACAATGCAAACGAAATTTCGCGCTTTTAGTAAAAAACCATCAACGACGGATGGGTACATCAGTTAGTAAAGTTATATAGAATGACTAGCTGAAGTACCCGTTCTTCGCACGGGAATGAATGGACTTTTTGATATTACGATTTGTGGTGATTACTATTCATTGTAATAAACAGATATAGCAAAGTGGATATAGCGTTATATTGTGTCCAATAATCATGCATACCGAATTGCAAGGCAATCGTTTGTACGGTGCAGAAGGCCATGCGGCGTAGCGCAATCTAGTGGCGAGTTTTAGCAAAACGGATACGGTGAAAATATTTTTCGCATTCAGATATCGATGTATACGAATTTTCATGACTATCGGCTGGACAGTCCTGAAGTTCATGTGTTGACGCGACATCTAGTGGCAAGTTATAGGAAAATGGATAGCGCCAAACTCTTCCCCGTGTTCAAATATCTATGTATACCTATTTTCATAGCGATTATTTGCACAGTCAATAAGTGATACACTGCAGGGCCATCCGGTGGTTCAATAAAGTAATGATTTGCTACAGCGCCTTCAAGTGGCGAGTTATAGCAAAATGGATAACGCCAAAATATTCTCATTGTTCAAATAGCTATGTATACTGATTTTCATAGCGACCGTGTTCAACTATCTATGTATACCAATTTTCATAACAATCATTTGCACAGTCAAGAAGTGATACACTGCAGGGCCATCTAGTAGTTAATTAAAGTAATGATTTGCTACAGCGCCGTCAAGTGGCGAGTTATAGCAAAATGGATAACGCCAAAATATTCTCATTGTTCAAATAGCTATGTATACTGATTTTCATAGCGACCGTTTGAATGGTCAAGAATTTGGCCTGCTGCAGCGTCATCTAGTGGCGACTTAAAATAATAATGCATTGCAGTGTCATCTAGTGGTGAGTAACATCAAAAGGAACGCAGTTAGAATATATTCTTCGTGCTCAAATGTGTAAGTATAAAAAATTTTATGCCGATCGGTCGAACGGTATAGAAGTTGATGCTTTTCAGCGCCATTTAGCGGCAAGTTACAGAAAAATGGATAGTGAAAAATATTCTGTGTTCTAATATTCGCGTGTACCAAATTTCATCGAAATCGGTTGGACGATATTCGCATAGCAAACGGCTAAACGGAATAGAATTCGACGTTCTGCTGCGCCACCTGGTGGCAAGTTAGAGGAAAACGGATAGCATAAAAAGCTTCTCCATGATAAAAGACTTAGGTGAACCAAATTTCATGGTGCAACGATGGCTCAACGGTGCTGGAGTTTTCCAACCTCATACACACATACCAACATTCATTTTTATCTATAACCAGTGTCATTATATATCCCAGTCTCAAATAAAATCCAGTTTCAAATCTAAGCCTCGCCTAAGCCTTCAAATCTAAGCCTCTAAGTGCCAACATAAGCCATTTTGCAAGCGTTTTTTCAGGAAATCATTCGAAGCATTGACTTAGCAGCAATAATATATGGGAAATGGTTCGACCGCGAAAAGTAAAGCAAGCCTTTATTTGAAAAGTTGAATCCCTTAATACAGCCGAATTTTTTAAAATTATCAACTATAACGTGTTTTATTCATCATTACTCCGATGTACCAAATGAGAAGATTTCAATTTTCTGAAATTTGGCGGAATTCCCCCTACTTAAATCAATGTACTCATTTGGCGAGAATTCTGGAGATAGATCAATTGAAATCCCTTAATAACTGCATTATTTCTTCACGGATCATTAAAATTTAATGCTGTATTCTAATAAAACCTTTGCACTTGTTTTCAAAAATCTATTTCCTTAAGCTCTCAATAAATTGCGCCAAGCCGAAATCTGTGCAAACCGCTAGAACTCACTTTCACAAAATCGGCATTTGAGCCATTTTATTTTTTCGCCAAACTAAAATAATTTACCTATTAGCCTCGGAAATCTTCAATTCTTATTGTTTTGCGTGTAAAGCATTACATTCCTGCTCTGATTTCCCATGCACACGATATTATAATTAAAAAAAAATAACCTTACGAATATAAACTAACAAAAAAAATCATTATTATTCTTTTATTTTTACTTTGAGAATTTAAAACATTTTATTCGGCAAAATCGCCACACATGGCAACCACGATCCTTATTTTACACTTTTTTCACTACAGGGGTTACAATTACGGAAAGCTTTTTGCGTGAATAGCATAAAAAAATCTCTTAAATTCCGGGAACGGGTGGACTTGCAAAGTTTTAAAGTGGACTACGATTTATTCTATATTATTTTACATATCTGTGCTAAATTTCAGGCCGATAGGTTCATTTTTGTGGATTTGTATACGAATCAAATCCACAAACAAACAAACAAACAAACAAACAAACAGAATTTCATTTTTATTTATAAGAAGATATTCTTCGGAATATTTTTTTTATCTTTCGGAATTCGTTTGCTAATACAAAATGTATTTTTCAAATTCGAGCCAAAATGCCGCCCCTAAAATTTGCCGCCCCGGACAGGGGTCCGGTTTGTCCGGCCCTAGGGCCGCCCCTGCTAGGGCCCGATCATCATGATATTGGGACCTAGGAAAATACAAATTTTTGCCCCTTTGCACTTACGAGAAATTACATAGTACGCATTTGTTTGGGTCACTCAAAGCTTCAGAAATATACATCAAGTTTAAATACCATACCAAATATATGAATACATTGCAGTAAAGAATATTAAAGGACTTTTGTATACATGAATAACATTTATTTTCACAAATAATTGTTATTCATGTATACATGGACGCAAATCAATGAATATCTAAACACATATTGCATACAATTCCATACTACTTTACAATATAAATGAAAAGAATTGCAAAACTTACAGTACTTATCTTAAAACTGATAATATATATATATATATATTTATTTTTTAATCATAAAACTTACAAAAACAGACTCAGACGTTAGCTTACGGATTTTGACCTAATGCTGATGGGTCTTAGAGGACCCTTAGTGGAGTAAAATGCCAAAGAATTAGCTGCCAGCTCTTGAGTATTTTCGAGAATAGGGCAAATTAAATTTTCGTAAAAGTTTTTTCAAAAGTTTAAATTTTTAATAAATAAAAATTGGTTGAAAGTTACAAAATTTTTGGGCCCAGGGCAAGTGCCCCAGTTGCCCTGCCGATAAACAGGCTCTGGTTGTCTCACTAGTTTGTATCGTGTTCAAGACTACAAAACATAAACTAATAAAATAAATAAAAACTTTGTAAAAAAAAAAAAAATGTTACTTATAAAGCGATACGATCGTTTCGACCAAAAATTCTTTCGGTCTTCCTCAGTCAAAGCCTTTCGTCTCACTAAAGAGAGGGATCTCTTATCGTTCAACACCAGTAATTTGAGTGTTTTTTCCATAAACAAAACTTATTTTTACAAAATAACAGAAATACATTTAAAAAAAATCACAACTTTTCCTTTATACAGGGGAAAGTTTTAATAGTTTAAAGCAGGTATGGGCAATCTTTGAAAAGTTGCAAGCAACTTTCGGAAGTTAGGGAAGTCGCGGGCCAAACAATTGGGATTTATATGGGATTTTGAATGGTTTATATGGGTTTTATACAGGGTTTTGATACGTTCCGCGGGCCGGATCCAAAGTCATGGCGGGCCACATCCGGCCTGCGGGCCGGCGGTTGCCCATATGTGGTTTAAGGTTTTATCAGTTGAAAATTGATTTTTACTTTCCGAACATGTACCATGTAAGGAAAGTATTGTAATCATGAAAAAATTAGACTTCGAGATTTTGGTGCATTTACACGTTGTGTGTGTGCGTGTTCGTGTGTGGGTGTGTGGGGGGGCAGCTACTTTTTCTTTTCTTTTCCCCCTTCCCCCACTTTAGGCATCACCATGGCAGAGTGTATAAGATACTGAACATGGCTGAAGTGCGAAGGTCCAGGATTCTGGCCTACCATGCAGCTGTCGATCTAACGGTCTGGAGTTTTGGACGTTTTTCTCCAGGTGTAACGAGGACCCTTAAGAAAGTCCAACGCCCAAGGCATCATAACTTTAGGCAAAAAGTCCTCGAGCAGCTTTGCCTTAAACACACTACACTACACACTCTTTCTATTGTCCCCCCTCAGCACGAAGATAGGGGCACGTTGCCCCGTTCGCCCCCTACTTGCAGCACTGTACATCGTAACCTCTTTTTGAATAATTTCGCGGCCTTCTAAAGTCAAGACCTACTTGGCCTGTGAGATAATCAGGTACTATATTCACCGTGATATTCATGGATAAAAAATAAGGTCCAATTCTATATCCGGCTACTTAATGTAGTAAAGTAATAGGAAGCGACATCACAGAGTGACACGAAAAAAAAAAGTAGGTAAAATATCGTAAAACTAGTGTGTACAATGTCTCCTAGCCCCTGCAGCTCGATTACAGACGCAAAGATTGGAAATAGGCATTGCCTTTAGATTATGTAATATTCACACTTCTCGGGAAAAAATAATTTTCACTGGAAGTCCGTTGTGGAGGCAATTACAACGGGCGCTAGAAAAACATTTCACGGTAATATGTCTAAACTCAATATATTTCATCTTCGTCCACCTAAAATAAATAAGTTCATACTCAATTTTTATTATATACCCAAATTGGATTTCTTGCTCTTCTGGAAACGCGCGGAAACTTTTCGCATTCGAAAGATTTCGTTTTGTGTACACAACCATTCTTATATCCAAGCAGACGATTTATTTGTGAAAAAAAAATTAAAGAATGTAATCTAGAAAAACTATTTTAAACAAAATGGAATCCCAATTGTATGACGTCATTTTCACTTGAAACAGGTAATTTGTCATCCAAACGCAAACTATTCACTTTTTTTTATTCTCGTAATAAAATAGTCTGAAAAGAGAAAAAAATAGCTTTAAAATGGGGAAACGGGTGGATTTTCAGATTTTTAAAGTAGCACAGATGGTTCGTTATATTTTTATACATGATTGTGAAATATTTCAAGCGGATTGCACAAATGGTGTAGATGTTATTGCTTTTTCCGTGCTTAACTTTTTGATCTTTTTGGAGTAATGGTGGTAAAAGTTTTATATCTTGGATGAGCTGCCCGGAATTGTTAGAGAGTCAGTCAGTGAGTCAAGGCAGCGGCACACACAGCATTCTCTCTTGGAGGTGGTCCAGCTCATAAAGTTCTGACACCGCCCGACCAGTGGCCTAGCGCATAGCGCTCTGTACTGGGAGACAGAAAGTGCCTGGTTCAAAACCAGGTCGCGTCCGCCGACCTAACCGTTCGGAGTTTTCCGTGGTTTCCTACGAAATTCCTTAAATACGGGTTAGGACCTCTTAGAAAGACCCCCAACAGAGGGCACCCCACCCATAGGCCTAGATCCATCGCGTAGATAATTGGCCTCAATCCCACAACGACAACAACAATAACAAAGTTGTGGCACCAACCAACCACCTGAAAAAATGCAGAACAAAATTTTTTCTCATGACTATGACGGGGCCGTCGTTATTAGCAACGGGCCTGCGTATGAGTTGCCATCACTAAAAATGAGTTTATCATTGAGGCCTGTTTTCCCCCAGTCACAGTGTTCTATTTTATTATTCTAAGTATTATAAATGTTATATTATTTTATTATTTTAAAACAATTTTTTTATACTTTTGTCGTACTAAAGAATTTTAGATGTAGGTAATCGTTTGGTGAATCTTGAGCCATTTCTTTCATGAAAATTTATCCTAAAATTCGAACATTTTGCTCTGAATGTAAAGGTAAGTGAACGCTTATAATGTATTTAGAAATTCTAAATATATGTATGTTAATCATGTTTGGTGAATAATTACTCATGTGTTATTTATAAATAAATTATTTTAATCAGAAATCGTATTACTTGAGTAGTTTTTATTCTTGTAAATAAGCATGACGTTGGGATACTATTTAGACAATTTAATTTTGCCAGTTGAAAATGTTATTTATCAGCTATATATGCCTTGATTATGTGATTAAGACTTACATCTGGTACAGTGCAGAAATACAGTAAATTATAAATTATTGATTTTTGCCCGTTTATACAGAAACTTCAAATGTAGTTAATATTTTATACAAGCGTTCATTATGCTTGCTCAATTCCTAAGTTCGATTGAGAAAGCGACAAAAGAATAATATATACTACATGAAATGTCTTTATTAAATAATAATTAATTCAGGGATCGCGCTATAGAGCGTATTTTATCAATTTTCTCCAATATACAGGATATCCCGAAAACACTGAAATGCGCTTTAATACATCATTTGTTAAAGATTAATGTTGAATTGTTTAAAATAACGTAGGAAATACGACTACGTTCATGAAATATTCATTATAAAAATGTCTTGTGTATTTAGTTATTTTAAAGTATCTTAAATATCCACTTGTGAAACTAAAATAAGCAATCGTGAATCATGAGAGTAAGCGCTACTTTGTTTTTCCTTCAAATTATATGCATCTATTTTCTTTATGTCAATATATATCATAGCAAACAATTTAATCATGAGTTCGTACTTGAATTAGTAACACAATTACTACTTAAAACTATATTAAATAACGTTTGAAAGCACTGGGAAGGTTAAGAAATGCCTGATGTATACGTGAAGACTCGAGCATCCGCAGGCCTCTTTGGATGGCTCATCAAAATACACGCGCAGGCCCGTTACTAATTGCGAAGGCCCCGACTATGACCACCTTTTATAAAAACACCCTGCACTATGTTTCTGGATTATGTTTTTATTAATGACTATGTCATTTTATCCCACACCTCCTTTATTGAAAATTTTCCGAAAAATGTGTCCCAAAAAAGCGACATAAAAATGCCGACATAATTTTACATATATTTAAATACTATTAGTTCACAACAGCTTTAATCTATTGTTACAATATTTCGTAAGCTGTAGAATATGCATCGCATGTATTAATGACTCTGTCATTTTATCTCTCGCCCCCTTTGAAAATGTGACATAAAAATGAGACACGAAAATGCGTTACGAAAATGCGACATAAAAGTAAGAATAAATGTCCGCTGAAAATGTTAGTGTGTTACGTAAACCACCGATTTCTATAAGCTCCGTAAAGTTGCATTTATTTGATAAAACAATTGTTTAAAAATTTCATCCGTTTTGTAAATGTTATATGAGAATGTGGCAAAAATGTGTAGATAAAATAAAATGGTAGTATGTGTTACGTAAACCACCGATTTCTATAAGCTCCGTAAGGTTGCATTTATTTGATAAAATGATTGTTTAAAAATTTCATTCGTTTATTTAAATACTATTAGTTCACAACAGCTTTAATCTATTGTTACAATACACTCATGTCCATAAATTAAGGATAATTCAGAATCACACAGAAATTGATCTCTAAAATAAAAATTTCACCTGTGGAATGATCAAACACATCTTGAAGAAGAATATGCAAATTACAGGAAACCACCAGATGGCGTGGATGGTACGTCACAATGACGAGAGTGTAAGAGAGGGGTATATAAGGAATGGTGGCAAAGAAGTAAAATTGTTCACAAGCGCTGTGAAAGCCTTTCAGTGCAAAAACCGCATAGTTATGGCACAAAGGAGGCATTTGGATGATGTTTTACGTGGCAGAATTATCGGACGACTGGAATGTGGACGTACCCAGCTGGAAGTATCCGAGGAACTTAGAATCGCCCAGAGTGTCATCTCCAGGCTTTGGCAACGATTCCAAGATGATGGTAATGTGAGTAGACGTTACAGCACAGGTCGCCCCCGAGTTACAACGCCGAATGAGGACCGCTATTTGGCAGTTACTGCCAAAAGAAACAGACGGAGTACAGCATCAGACCTGTCTCGTCAGCTCTCTTCAGCTACCGGTACGACAGTTTCAAGGCAGACCGTGTACAGACGCTTAGGGCACATTGGTCTATATGCTCGTAGGCCTGTCAGATGTGTTCTACTTACCGCAACTCACTGTCGCCTGCGATTAACCTGGAGTAGAGAGCATGCATTGTGGACACCGCAACAGTGGTCTTGTGTGATGTTTTCCGACGAGTCGAGGTTTAGTTTGGAGTCTGATTCTCGCCGGACATTCATCTGGAGAGCGCCAGGTACCCGTTACCACCAAGAGAACACCATTGAAAGACACCGTTACGGTGGTGCAGGATGGCTCGTTTGGGGAGGAATTATTCTTGGTTCCAGAACTGACCTGCATGTTCAGAGTGTAACGATGACAGGCCACATCTATCGGGATGTCATTCTGGAACAACATGTACGTTTGTTTCGGGGCGCCATGGGTGCTGAATTTGTGTTTATGGATGACAACGCCCGTCCTCACCGTGCAAACATTGTAGACGAATGCCTTCAATCGGAGGATATCACCCGTATGCATTGGCCAGAATACTCACTGGACTTGAATCCAATAGAGCATGTGTGGGATATGCTTGGCCGACGAATTGCAGCCCGTCAACCCCCGCCCACCTGTCTACCGGAACTTCGGAGTGCATTGCTTGATGAGTGGTGTAATATTCCCCAAGATCAGATTGATCATTTGATACTCAGCATGCCTAGGCGTTGTCAGGCCTGTATTGCATCGTCCGGGAGACATACTCCGTATTAACCATCCTACTAACCATGTTATACTGTTTTTTGTAAATAGGTTCGTTTTTGAAATTTGGTCAAGGGAGTAAAACTTGCAATTTTTATTAATTATGTCAAACATATAGCATCTTTTTTGCTCTTTACTTTTTGTTTAATAAATAGACTTTACAAATAAGTCAAATTTGTTTTGCTTCTTTCTCTTTCTTTGCCTGAACTTCATTATCCTTAATTTATGGACATGAGTGTATTTCGTAAGCTGTAGAATATGCATCACATGTATTTTTTACATATATTTAAATACTATTAGTTTACAACAGCTTTATTGTTACAATATTTCGTAAGCTGTAGAATATGCACCACATGTATATTTTACATGTATTTAAATACAATTAGTTCACAACAGCTTTAATCTATTGTTACAGTATTTCGTAAGCTGTAGAATATGCTTCACCATGTATTTTTCTATAAATAGGTTACAATCATAAAAATTTCAACATAGGGTTACCAGGCAAAATACACGATAATATTTCAACTTTTTAATTACAAGCAAGCTGAGCCGAAACACGGGATTCGTAATTGTTACATTTTTATAGATATATTTTTTTCTTTTAAAGAAAGATGTGAAAAATTGAGAGGTTGGCCACTTACCCCCTTAGAGGACGAATTTCAAAGTATTCTGAAATAGGTTTTTTTAGGTAAAAGTGAGTGCTGTATTTCGCAAGAATTTTAAAGGTCTCTTCCCTTTTTTTCCCTTGTGAATGATGTGTGAAGAAAAAATTTTGGCTTCCTACCCCCATACGCTGTCTGATCTATAGATCAGAGCAACTGATAGATATAGCAACTGTAATAAAAAAAACTCACATGTAAGCCAAATTTTGTATTATTAGCTTCGCTAGTTTTGGCTAAGTGAAATACTGACATGCGATAAAATATTACTTTCCGCGGTCCCTGTAAGATACACTTTTCCTTAAGAATAGTTTTCCGAAATTCTAGAGCTTTAAGTCTAAATTAAACATAAGTTGAAGAAAATGAGAATACACAATAAAGCAATAAACAAATAAATAAATAAAAACAGAAAACGATACCCCCTACCATTCTTTTATGAAATGGTTTTCAAAGTCAAGAGTGACTCGGCACTCTTTTTCAAGGTTATCCCAACTCATTAGAAAGACAGAAGCACAAAATTCTTAAACAAACAAAATAAATTGCTCCCTTTCCTGGCACTTTTTCTACAAAGAAAAATAACCTTCTGTGTCTCGGTTATAAATCTTGGAAAAAAAACTGAGATTCCTCACAATTACAAATGTCGAAAACAACTCAGGCGAAATCTTGTTTTGTCTGAACGTCATTTTAAAATTGTAAAAAGAATGTGGAAATGTGCTTTTCGCTCCAGTGAGGTCGAGTAAGAATTATGCTGCCAGGGAAACAGTGGCGCAGCGCCTTAACAGAAGGGGGGCTACGGGAGGCTGAGCCCGACCTAGAAGTTTAGTTAGTTTCTTAGCCCCCGTAAGATATTTTTTTAATTTACCGATAAACACGAAGGTTTATAAAAACGAGTGCGTTTCAATATATAATCATTAAATTTCAAATTATTAAAAATAACTCATTGTTTTGGGTGATTTTTTCATCACAATTGCCAGATTTTTATACGGTTTGCTGCTCTTAATTGGATGTAATGCCAAATCTTAGATTTTTCCAATGTGGAGTAAAACACAACAGCCGCTCTTCCTTTAAATTCCTTAAGTCTTTCAAAATATTCTTTGAATAGTTTTCATTGAATCTCAGAGAAAAAGTTAATAATGGAATGAATGGTAAGTATTTAAAAAATACGGTATTTTTTGTGAAGCAAATACTCTAGGAAAAGAAGTACGAACAAATTGAAAAACACTCTCCCCCACCTTTGACTACAACAACTTATACAGTCAACTCGCGATTTGGCGACCCTTCCCGATTTAACGACCCTCTGATGAAGTCCTGACCGTTTTCCAATACCTAGGCCGGCACACATGCAGCGTTTTTCCGATCCGTTTCCGGACGCAGCGGGGTTCTTTTTTTAATGGGCAAGGCATTGTACAAGGGGGGATACAGTGCAGGGGCGAAGAATTTATTGACTTTTAATAGCCCGTCGGGATTCGTCGCCAAAGGATAACGCGTGAAACCACAAAACCACCCCAATCACACAATGGGGCAACTTTTCTCCGCAATCCGTTTTGGAGATACGGAAAAATACATAGACTTCCCATTATAGCGTACTGAAACGCACGCTGAAGTATACACTGGCGAGCGACCTTGCCGAGGTCCCGTGGAGGTCGTTAAATTGCGAGTCGGATGTATTTGGTCAGCCCTCGAAATAGGTTCAAAGCACTACCTAGCTTTTCATCTTGATAACGGTCTTGAAATGGCATATTTAGGATACAGTTTGTGAAATGGAAGAAACTTGAAAGGGGGCTCAGATTTCCACTTCGAGATTGACGCAATGAAATAAACATTGAACCCGTTCGCTCCCATCGCTGAAAGGACGTGACGACTGCTATCCTCCCTTCTGCAACCATCGTTGCTTCCCGGCTTGGGTACAGAAAGGAGGATCGCCACCGCCGAATCCTTGCAACGATAAGAGCGAAAGGGTTAGAGTCAATAAGACAGTAAAATATTTATTTTGAATCACTATCCTTAAAACCTAAGTGTTTGAAGATATCAAGAGTTGTTTCATTTGCATAAATAAAGGGTGGCCAAATCATACATAGCGTATGCGCTAAACGTGCCGCATTGGATAATTTCAAGTGGCACATTGCGTCCTTCTGACTGCTTATTGTTTTGATACAGACCGAAGACTTTTGAATTAATTTCGTGCGCAGAAACATCTTATTTTTTTTTGCTTTGTTTGTGTTCTTATGACAAAGCTACGCACGGCTACCTGTCAAGAATGGGGGGTGCCGTGGTCGGAGGATTTTCTAAGGGGTTCTAACGCATATTCACGTTACATATGGAGAAAACATTTTATTTCGTATAATTTATAATGCTACATCAAAAGAGAGCATGCTTACAATCTAAAGTAGATTGCCATCAAAAATCGAACCATCTCTGATGCCCTATAAATAATATCATAACTGTTTTAAAGAGTTATACCCATGAAAAAACAGATTAAATCACAAAATATCGAATAAAAATTTTTGGGTACCTTACCGGAGATTCCTCTACAATTTGGATTCTCATCAGAGGATTGAAAAAAGCTACCAAACATAATATATATCTTCAAGAACTCATAACCACCTCTTTAAACCCTTTGAAGAGCAACCATTTCTCAGTGCTGAAAAAAAGGCCGTTCGATTTAACTACCAGCAAGATGGCGGACGATCGCATCGTTCATCGCGTGCCATAGACCTATAGACTCTTTTTTTTTGACACAGTCTGGCTATGCGAGCACAGCACGCAATGATCGTACATCATGTTGCTGGTAGTTAAATCGAGTGGTGGCAACGGCTGCCCTTTTTCCAGCATCGGGAAATGGTTGTGCTTCAAAGGGTTAAATAATTTAAGTATTTAAACTTGTCGATCGCAAAGAGTTTGAATGCGAAGGGAAAACAGCGAAAACTTACGAACTGAAGGAACGAGTAAAGCTTCATTTCCGCATTGGCCCTTGCAAGCACGGCCGGCGGACTCTTCGATAATAAAAGCGCAGAAATGTCCAGCACGCTAATTGTTATTTTGAGGAAGTGCGTCCGAAACATAAAAATAATAATATCCAATGTCAAAAAGAAAAGAGAGCGGAGGAAATGAAGGCATCCACTAAGAGGCAGTGGACGGCGGAAGTGGATGGGCAAGCGATCTTCACACAATCGGATCGAGAGGAAATGATGTGTAACAATTACATTTGGTTTTACTCTGTAGCAGACAGATTATGAGAATTTTTGAGATGTTCGTAAGACTGCAGCTCGCGAAAAATCACGTGATTTCCTTATATAAAAACACAAACTATTTATAACATGGATTTAATTTTTTTCAAAAAGAATATTTCTTCATAATCTGTACTATACAAGGCAAGGATGGATTAAAGAGGAGGGGGGGGGGGCGGTCGGCCGCACGTGCTACAGGGGAGGGGGGGAGGTTTCAATCTTAATGTTTTAATATGGGAGTTTTTCAATACACTTCTAGAATTAGTATTTTATGTATCTTAGAGTTTCGGAAGCTGGGAGGGGTGGGGGGCGTCGAACAGCCCAAAAACCCTTAACTACAGCTTTGTCCCATGGAACCAGTGCCACAGCCACTGACGGACTAAAGGGGGGGGGATCGCCCACCTCCCCCAAGGAAAAAGAAATTAAATAAAAAATGTAAGATATCTTATTTGACTTCCATAAAATGGTTATAAGTTTTAACTAACCAACCCCACCCACAAATCAGCAAGAAAAATTCCTTAAAAATTTGAAATGTAGAAAAATTTGTCACTTTATGAAAAATTTTGCTTTGTAATTTTATGATTAAGAATATTTTCAAAAAATTTCATTAGAGTCACTGCTTTTCATCCATCTCAGAGCAACTTATGAAGAATTATCCTGATTTTTTTTCGAGTATTGGGCTCACTTAGTTTATTTTAACTTGCGTACTAAGACTGTGGGGGCAGATTTTGTTTATTCTAAAAGAACTTGAAACAAATCTAACAAAGCTGTTGAACGAGAGACTAATACAGTCACACTCTAGATCATGCCTCTGTTGTAGCTAAAAGAGTTAACTACCAAGTTTTGGGCCGACTGTACATTCTAATTGAAAGCAATAGGCAGCAGCTTTAGAGCTAAAAATGGCGCCATGAAGATTAATTTTAGAGTTGCTGCCACGGAGAGGCATACAGTTGCAATGTATTGTGTTTTGTTTTAAGGCAAACCTACAAGAAGGGGTACCTGTCTAAAAGGGATTAATTGAATGGACGACTTTTAAAAGGGGTTTTAACGCGTATTCATGTTACAGCTGGAGGAAAATGCCCCAAACTCCAGACCGTTAAATCGACAGCCGCGCGGTAGGACAGAATCCTCGACCTTCACACTTCGTTGCATGGGTTTTTGAATATCTCTCAACTGAAGACCATAGAGGGAGAAATCGCTACAGCTGAGTCTTTACAACAGCCGTAGCGAACAAGTTGAAGTAAATAAAACACTAAGTTGTTTTGTTTTATTTGCGTAACCATGTATTTCGGATTTGTGTGCTTGGCCCTAAGCCTACATGAAAATCCACGTCAGATGGACAACACAAGGGGGAGGGGGCCTTCATGGGGTTCTTTCTAAGCGGCCCTAACCCATATTTACGCTAAATTTCGGAGAAAACCACGAAAAACTCCGAACGGTTAGGTTGACGGGCGCGACCTAGTTTTGAACCAGGCACCTTCAGCAGGGCGTGATTTCCGGGAGGGTTTTCGGAGCAAGCGCCCGGGTCTCCAAATTGTTCTTTAAGTTTAAAAATTTGTAAATTTTGAAAAAAGTTTTCGAAAGAAGGGACCCCCAATGGAGCTTTTGCCCAGGGCCCCCAACTCGGTAAATCTGCCGCTGACCTTCCGTCTACCATTTCGAGTGACATAACCACTCAGCCATGGTGAGGCACACTAAGTGTTTGTTCCAATGACTGCTCTTAGAACTTAAATTGTTGGGGATTTTTTGTGTGCGTGTGTTCGTATTTGTAAAATGGTTTTAAATGTCACATTACACATTCATCTTGATAGAGAACATTATTTTATAAATTACACTCATATATATTTACTAGCTGAAGTACCCGTCCTCGACGGGTTAGTGAATGAAAATTTCCAAAAAGCAAGAACTTTCGTCAGTATTGTAGGAGTACACAGAATGGATGTAGTATGTTGCCAAAGTAAAGAAAGCGAAGTTATAATTTTCATGTATTGTTAAAATATTACAGGTTAGAGAGTAACTAAGTAATATCATTTCATTCGCTTTAGTCGTAATTATGTGATGCGCGAACGAATATTTACACATATTGAAATAATTTTCGCAAAATCTCAAAATTTAATCAACATTTTTGAAAAATTTGAAGCCTAGAATTTAAGTTGAGTGACAACCTATCATGTCACCCAAATTCGTTTCATTCCCTGTAGTCTTTATTTCATGATGCTGGAACAAATTTTCAGCATTTTAAAACGATTTTCGAAAAATCTCAAAATGTAAGCAAAATATTTTTAAAATTCAACGCCTATAAATTAAGATTAGCAACTACCTATCATAACACTCAATTTCGTATCATTCGTATTAGTCGTTATTACGTGATGTTTGAAGAAAATATAAACGTATTTTGAGAGAATTTTCACAAAATCTCAAAATCTAATAAAAATGTTTTAAAAATTGGACACCTATAGTTACAACACAAATTTACGCAGTATAATAACACAAATTTACGCAGTTTGAAAGGATTTTCGCAAAATCTCAAAATCCAATCAGGATTTTTTAAAAATTGGACGCCTATGTTTTAAGTTGAGTGACCACCTATCATGACACCCAATTTCATATCATTCGCTTCAGTTGTTTTTGCGTGATGCTTGAACTCAAATTTACGCAGTTTGAAACGATTTTCGCAAAATCTGAAAATCTAATCAAGATTTTTTAAAAATTCGACGCCTATGTTTTAAGTTGAGTGACCACCTATCATGTCACTCAATTTCATATCATTCGCTTCAGTCGTTTTTACGTGATGCTTGAACACAAATTTAGGCAGTTTGAAAGGATTTTCGCAAAATCTCAAAATCCAATCAAGATTTTTTAAAAATTGGACGCCTATGTTTTAAGTTGAGTGTCCACCCATCATGACACCCAATTTCATATCATTCGCTTCAGTCGTTTTTACGTGATGCTTAAACAAAAAAAGCGTCACGGACAGAATGACAGAATGACAGACAGACAAACTTTTTTTTGAGGTTCGCATCGGATTCCCGGGTGCTTGAAACGGATAGAAATCGCAAAATTTTTGAATTCCAAGAAATGTACAGACAAAAGTCTAATTTTATTTATATAGATTGGAAACGGTATGGAATATTTTAAAGTAGTTTAAGGGATGTTTATAAGTGCCCGAGCTAACTGTGTGTGTGTTTCAAAAAGTCGCCTTATATACCCTATTTCAAAACACACAATTTTCACTTACGCGTGGGATCTTGGAATGCATTCCCCGCGTAAGGCAAGACTTCACTGTATTTAGATGGTTTTACTGGACGCGCGAAAAACTTTCTCTCAAATTATTTTATATCTCACAAAAATTCTAATATGTAGCACATTGGAAGTCTGTATTTCAACTTCAGTAATCATCTACTATGCAACAAAAATTCCAAAATTTTCTCAAAATATCATTTACTGTTTATTCTATTTTTTTATTCAGAAGAATTAAACTCAATTATTACTCAATTTCACCAGTTTCCTCGCGCATAACTAATTTTTGTTTGATTAACTGTAAATATTTTAATACTAGCTGAAGTACCCGTCCTCGACGGGTTAGTGAATGAAAATTTCCAAAAAGAAAAAACTTTCGTCAGCATTGTAGGAGTACACAGAATGGATGGAGTATGTTGCCAAAGTAACGAAAGCGAAGTTATAATTTTCATTTATTGTTAAAATATTACAGGTTAGAGAGTAACTAAGTAATATCATTTCATTCGCTTTAGTCGTAATTATGTGATGCGCGAACGAATATTTACGCATATTGAAATAATTTTCGCAAAATCTCAAAATTTAATCAAAATTTTTGAAAAATTTGAAGCCTAGAATTTAAGTTGAGTGACAATACCTATCATGTTAGCCAAATTAGTTTCATTCCCTGCAGTCTTTATTTCGTGATGCTGGAAGAAATTTTCAGCATTTTAAAACGATTTTCGCAAAATCACAAAATGTAAGCAAAATATTTTTAAAATTCAACG
This sequence comes from Cheiracanthium punctorium, assembly GCA_038373885.1. NCBI lineage: Eukaryota > Metazoa > Arthropoda > Arachnida > Araneae > Cheiracanthiidae > Cheiracanthium > Cheiracanthium punctorium. The sequence continues at coordinate 2,510 of JAWZYV010005020.1, read as the reverse complement.
CCTATAAATTAAGATTAGCAACTACCTATCATATCACTAAATTTCGTATCATTCGTATTAGTCGTTATTACGTGAAGTTTGAAGAAATCATCACTGAACGTATTTTGAGAGAATTTTCACAAAATCTCAAAATCTAATAAAAATGTTTAAAAAATTGGACTCCTATAGTTTATGTTGAGCAACCATATATCATGCGACCAAATTTCATATCATTCGCTTTAGTTATTATTACTTGATGCGGGAACAAAGATTCACTCAGTTTTAAATGATTTTCGCAAAATCTCGAAATCTGATCAATTTTTTTTAATTAGATGCTTATAGTTTAAGGTGAGTGACCACCTATCATTTCACCAAATATCATTTTTTCACCTTTGCAGTTATTACGTGATGTGCGAACACAAATTTACGCAGTTTGAAATGATTTTCGCAAAATCTCAAAATCTAGTCAAGATTTTTTTTTAATTCGACGCCTATGTTTTACGTTGAGTGAGCACCTATCATGACACCCAATTTCATATCATTCGCTTCAGTCGTTTTTACGTGATGCTCGAACACAAATTTACGCAGTTTGAAAGGATTTTCGCAAAATCTCAAAATCCAATCAAGATTTTTTAAAAATTCGACGCCTATGTTTTAAGTTGACTGACCACCTATCATGACACCCAATTTCATATCATTCGCTTCTGTCGTTTTTGCGTGATGCTTGAACACAAATTTACGCAGTTTGAAACGATTTTCGCAAAATCTGAAAATCTAATCAAGATTTTTTAAAAATTCGACGCCTATGATTTAAGTTGAGTAACCACCTATCATGACACCCAATTTCATATCATTCGCTTTAGTCGTTTTTACGTGATGCTTGAACACAAATTTACGCAGTTTGAAAGGATTTTCGCAAAATCTCAAAATCCAATCAAGATTTTTTAAAAATTCGACGCCTATGTTTTAAGTTGACTGACCACCTATCATGACACCCAATTTCATATCATTCGCTTCTGTCGTTTTTGCGTGATGCTTGAACACAAATTTACGCAGTTTGAAACGATTTTCGCAAAATCTGAAAATCTAATCAAGATTTTTTAAAAATTCGACGCCTATGTTTTAAGTTGAGTGACCACCTATCATGACACCAAATTTCATATCATTCGCTTCAGTCGTTTTTACGTGATGCTTAAACAAAAAAAGCGTCACGGACAGAATGACAGAATGACAGACAGACAAACTTTTTTTTGAGGGTCGCATCGGATTCCCGGGTGCTTGAAACGGATAGAAATCGCAAAATTTTTTATTTCCAAGAAATGTACAGACAAAAGTCTAATTTTATTTATATAGATTTCGGTTTCTTTGAAATAGATAAAAGTTTTCGAAATACACTTTAAGCAACATACGTTAAAGAATTGAAAAACTTTTGCAATGTCCCTGTTAAATTTATTAATGCTATACATACACTATTTTTATAGTCCACAATTATAACGAATTATAAATACTGTAGTAATCTATCTATACCTATAGACGACATAGTCAGAGCCAAGGGCCGATCAAGAATGAAGGCTGAATTCCATAAAGCAATTTCATGAGTCACGATAGTTCAAAATCGGCCGTAAAATTTTTAATTGTTGGAAACGGTTATAGATTACATTAAAAAAATTCCTTACTCTAAAAATTTGATTCAATTTAAAATTACTTCTTTTGAACAGTTTTAATTGCAGCAAATCTTAAACTTATAAACTTGAAACAATCTTAATCACAATCCATTAAGTTTCTGAAATCCATAACAATAAGTATCTGCTGCATCGATTTGCGTCATGCACAATCGATTTTGGGGAAAAAAATTAAAAAAACACAGATGATTTTTTAACTTATCAAGTTTTGTATTAGTCACATAAATCGCATATACAAATAACAGGAACTGTTATTAAACCGTTTTGCTATTATGAACGTGGACGTGATTAATTCTTTCTACTAAAAGCGGAACGATTAGTGGTTATAGAAATACTATTAAACACACACAAAAAAAGTTCTCCTTTTTATTGTATAATACAAGAAAGTTAAAAAAAAAATCACGGCTAACTGAATGTACTTAAAAATATACTCAATCATTATGTAACTTTATTATGTCAGAGTTTTCCAGCGAAGCATAAAATTAAATGTTAAAAAAATTAATGTTACGTCTAGATCATTCTTTTAAAATTTGCCAATTTATTGCATGAATAAAATCCTTCAGATAAGATAATTACAATTTTCAAAAACAGTCTTGTTTTTTCTCTAGAGAGCTACGTTCGAGGCATGACTTATATTCTTACAGTAAAAAGTTTTGCTACGCGATAAACTTGTAAACATAATATAAATTTATAAAATAGAGACAGCCTAAATTGACATTAATTGTTTAATTTGAGTACGGATTATTTATCATTTCGTATTCCCAAATTCTATTTCAAAAACTTATTAGACGCTTTTTACCCTCCACTAAAGAGGGTAATAGTTTTGGGCAGACAAAAAAAGTCGTGGGG